>LFZN01000621.1:0-11172 GCA_001578235.1 Pseudocercospora eumusae
ATATATATTATAAATTCGACCTTAATAGGTAGTACCGCTTCTCGCCCGATTATTAGGTAGGCGGGGGTATATCTAGTAGCGCTATACGTTATCGTGCGCTCGGTAAATAAGATAGCCTTAACATACTTTATCTAGCTAGTTTCTCCTCCCGTAGTAAGTTTCGAGAGGGCATCTAGTATAGGTCTAAACCTAACCTCGATAGCCGCATTACTTTAGGGGTAGTAGGGAGAAATCTTTACCTTTTTTACTCCTATACTCGCTAGTAGAGCCTATACATCTTTAAGGTACTAAGGGGAGCCGTCTATAATAATTTCGTAGGGTACCCCCTATCGATAGAAGATGTCTTTCTAGATAAAATTGGCGATCTACTTCGCTATAATGCTTTTTCCGGTAATATTATAAGGTCGTCCTTCCGGCTAACGGCTAAGCGCCTCCCTTACTATAATAATAGCGCCCTTCTTTTTTATATGTACTACATCGAGAAACTATCTCTCGCCTACTACCTATACTTTATACGGATGTAGCTCTAAGGCTCGTATCCGCCCGTTTCGAAAAGAGTACTATTTATATAACTTATAGTAGTATGCATAGTCTACATACATCCCCTCCTAGAAATATAGTCGTCGTAGGATATCGTAGGTACTATCGGGACTCCTATAGCTATTCCTTTTATGTACCGTAATAAGGATCCTTTTTCTATTATCGTAGTTATTAATAACTCTTTATAGAGGAGCATTAACCCTCCTTTAGTAGAAAAGCATCCTACCTTTAACTAGATACTATCTTAACTTTCTTAGTAGCCTACGATACTCTATACGTCCTATTCCGCGTAGTCCTCGCACGTATATCTTTATATATACTATCTTTCTCGACTCGTCCGAGTAGTAGCCGTCTAGTAAGTCGGCCTCCTCGACTATCTCCGGTTCCTTAACCCGATAGATAGAGGTATCGTTTAGATAAAAGCTAATAAAGAAGTCCCTATTAATAACTTCCTTAATGTCGTCCTCTTCTTTAAACTCCTTAAGGTCCTCCGGCGTTACTAGTTTTCTAGATAGGGCATCCGGAGTACTATATCTTTTACCGGGTACATGCCGCACCTTAAAGGTAAATAGTCGAATCTAGGTAAGCTATCGAGTAACCGTAGTATTAGGTAGGTTAGCCGCTACGCGATTAAGTTAGTATACTAGCGTGTTCGTATCGACTTCTAGAATAAAGTAAATACTAAATAGCTAAGGTTTAAGCTTACGTAGGGCCTTAAGTATACTAAGATACTCTAGCTTTCCGGTATCGTACTTCTTTTCCGCTAAAGACTATAAGCTACTCTTAAATCGTACTAGATATCTCTTTTTCGCGTTGCCGGGATCTACCTATATTAGTACCTCTCCGTAACTATTTAGACTCGAGTCGACCGCTATAATAATGTCCCCTACTCCTTTACTATAATTAATTAACTTTAGAGTAGGTACATTTACTAAACGATCGATAACGCGAGCCTTCGCCTCTACTTATTCTATCCTCTATATAAATGCTTAGTCCTTCCGAAGAAGCTAAAATAAGGGTTTTACTACTATAGTAAAGTAGTCGACCTATATCCGGAAGTAAACTACTACGCCTAAAAAGATGCGTACTTCCTTAACATTCCTTAGCTCGGGCTACTTTATAATCTTCTCGATCCTTTTCTCGTCTAGGTACCGACCGTGCTTATCGGTAACATACCCTACGATGCGGACCCTTCGGCTTATAAGCTAGAGCTTCTTAAAGGTAATAGTTATACCTACCCTCTCTAGATCGCTAAAGACGGTATCGAGGTTACTAACATGCTCCGCGACGAACCTCCGAATTCCGGGCTAAACCTCCTCGTCGTTATATCTCGTACGAGGGCCCTTAATACCTATATTATCTAGAAAGGGAAGGGCGTAATACGAAACATGCTCTATTAATACTTACGTTATAATCCGGATAAACTAGCTAACTAAGTTAGTAGCTCCCTACGGTAAAGTAGTCTACCTTATTAGTCTAAGAGGCGAGTCGAATCTAGTAAGATCCCTACTTATTTCTACTAGGCTAACCTAATTATATCTAGAGAAAATATCGATAAGACTAGTAATAACGAGCCCCGTAAATTCCTCCGAGAAACTATCCGTATCTAGAGGTAGATTTATATCCCGTATAGTTACGCGATTAAACTCCTAGGCGGTATTAATTAGCCGGTACTATTTTTCTACCCCTAGCGGCGTCTTTTTCTAAATAAGAAAGTATAGATTATAGTACGCTCCGTAATAACTTTCTAGTATGTCGGCTCTTAGGCGATCCCTTATTATCCTTTCGGTAACTTTCTTTAGTACTAGATATATTCGATAACTAGGATGCTACTATAGAATATAAGGTATCGTCCGGATTTCCTATAGTAGTACTATTTTATTACGTACCCTTCCTAGGTAGGTAAAGTCGAATGCTAGTACTACTTCGCGATTATAGAGTAGTTCCCGGACTAGCGCTAGCTCCTTAGGCTATAACTTATAGCTAAATTTTAGGCTACTAAAGGCTTCTTCTAATATACGAGATCCTCTTTTAATACTCGAGAACTTTTTCGTTAAATACTTTCTATCGAAGGGGCTAGTTCCTATAGGGAGTAGAGCCTCCCTCTCGAGGCACCTCTACCTCTAATCTCTAAGCCCCCCGGGAGTAGATCCGTCTATTATTATAATGTCCGCCTCTATAGGGCGAACCTTATCGGCCTTTCTTTTATATAGGGTATAGGCTCTCGCTAGCATACCCCCGGTAATATGTTTTACGAGGGCTAGTCGATTTACCTTCGCTATAAAGAGGATTTCTTTTATCGAGGGCCTATCCTCTAGGCAATCTTCGATATAGACTCCTAGAGGAAACTCTTCGTCGTTATAATCTAGGTCTATTTCTTCCTCCTCGTAAAATCGTAAAGATATGAAATTATACTCCCCGTCGTGTCTAGGGCTAGTTTAGGCTTCCTAGTCCTACTAATATAAGTTACCCCCCGGGGGGGGTAACTCGGGTCGTCCCGTCCCGCGCTTCCGCTCTTACCTCTACGATACTACTTCTATAATACCTAGTATCCCTATCTTCCTTAAATTCTACCTCTATCTATTCCTAATCCGACTAGGCGGAATCCTCGTCCTAATAGTACTCGATGCTCTTATTTTTACTTAATTTTACTACGATATACGAATAAACCCGCTATTCCCTCGATATAATCCCGGATTCCGAAAATACTAAAGAATAATACGCCGACGCTACTTATATAGCGGTACTCCCGTCGGCGAGGAGGCCGCCTAATCTTTTACCGCCCTATTTACTATCTTTCCTCTTAGCTATTCTTTAAGCGTTATAGTTCCTTCCTTACTAGATATTACGGTAAAGGTTACTCGCTAACTATCGTAGGTATATATAGATCCCTCCTATAAGCTATCGTCGTAATTCTTTACGGCTAATCTATTAAGTCGTGCCTAGGGTCTACCGAGAAGAATAGGGATATAGGTATTTTCGCTAACCGTAAACGTAAGGTAGGATTCTACTCTATAGACCGTACATCGGACTATCGTATACCCCATAAACCGACTCTATCCCCCGATAGTACTTAGCTAGTAGTACTCCGTTTTTATAAGAGCTAGCTTATAATACCTTAGCTAGGTAATACTAATAATGTATACCTCCGTACCTTCGTCGATAATAGCTTCGGCTACTATACTATTAATGAATATTTCTACTTATAGGCTAGTAACAACTATAAAGGGTACTACGGTAGTAGAGGTATCGATTTAGTCTATGTCCTTATACAATTCGTAAGCGGGGCCGACCTTTTCGATAATAGTATACCCTTTTTATCTACTAGTAACGCCTACTCTAAGCGCGAACATTTCGGCCTCTACTCTCTAGACCTACTTATCTAGAGGCTCGCTACCTTACTAGGAGGCTCGTTAGTACTCCCTAGCTATGTTAGCAATAGGATTTTAAAGCCTCGTAGCTAGATCTAGGCTCTTAAAGGTCGATCCTAGCCCGTAGTCGACTCCGCGCCCTACCCGAGATGTATTAGCCCCTCGCGGATCTCCGTACCTAGCCTTACGATAATCCCTAAGCTATTCCTAGTATTCCGCATTATTAGGTATACGTATGCCTATACCTCTAGGAAGGCCTTTACCGTATAGCTACATATCTTCTTCGGTAATCGGCGGGTAAATAGCTCGAGCTCGCATNGATCTAGGCTCTTAAAGGTCGATCCTAGCCCGTAGTCGACTCCGCGCCCTACCCGAGATGTATTAGCCCCTCGCGGATCTCCGTACCTAGCCTTACGATAATCCCTAAGCTATTCCTAGTATTCCGCATTATTAGGTATACGTATGCCTATACCTCTAGGAAGGCCTTTACCGTATAGCTACATATCTTCTTCGGTAATCGGCGGGTAAATAGCTCGAGCTCGTATGTCGAACTAGAATAGCTTAGTATTACTTAATAGAGGCTCCTTTTCTTTAGTAAGCTTCTTTATGTAGTTATCTTACCTAAGTAACGCCGGCTCGGGACGGTTTTTCTTAGCCTTCCCTCTAGTAGGCGCTATAGGTACTAGCTACCCCTTAGGGTACTTATATTCTTAGTCTACTATCTCCTCGTCCTCCTACTTAGTCGTTAGAATAGTAGGCCGATTTAGAGGTACTCCTTCATTAGTAGGTAGAGTATCCTAGGAATCCTACCTAGTCCTAGCATCGCTATATTCCTTAATAACCCTTTCGATTACTTACTTATCTCTAGTCGTTATACTCTTAGATAGGCTAGCCGTAGGCTTCGTTATTCGACCCGTTACTAGTCTAGGTCGAGTCGTATCCTACGCCGGGGCCTTACCCTTACTTCGCTAGGCGGTATTAGTAACCGCCTCCCTCTACTTACGGGCCGTCTCCTCTAGAGTAGTAAAGGTACTCGTGTTTTCGGTACTATAGACTCGGCTATCTTCTTCGAGGGTTCTAAAGTCTCCGTTCGCATCGTACTCGCTAAGAACATACTTAGGCGCTATCTCGCCGACGCTATAGGTAGCTATCTATGTAGTTACCTATAGAGGTATTATGCTTAGAGCGGATGTAACCTTTAGCGCCGTTAGGGCCTCCGGCACTAACTAAACCGAGGTAGGCTACGGGGCCGCCTTAGGGGTACTACTAGTCGAGTTAGCCGAAGTAGAGGGATGCGGTAGCGGGTTACTAGTAAATACTAGTACTCTATCGGGTATAAGTAAAGGAATAGGCGGCTTTCCTCCCTCTATTCCCGAATAGTCTCTCTTACTCTACTCCTTTCGTCGCTCCTTAATTTCGAGCTTCTTATCGAAAATAATACTATACCTATACCTTAGCTCTAGTATAGGTAATAGCTTATTAAGCCTTAGCTTAGTTCTATCCTACTATCTAAACATAATCTACTCCGGTCGAACTCCTATTCCCGGTTTCTTTCTAAAGTATAACCGACCGCTCTCCCCTTTATAATAGTACCCTACCGAAATTAGGTAATCTATAGCCGGACACCTATTCCGATAGTAACTCGTCGATCTATAGTCCTAGTATTAACTAAGTAGATGTGGGTTAAGGTTGTTCCGAATATTATATATATCGATCTTATCCTAGGTAAGAGGAGGGATAGTACTACCGATAGTAGAGGATTTAGCGGGCAATGTAAGAGTAGTAAGGTTAACTTAAGCCTACGGTCTTATAGATGCCGTACTATACTACTACGCTATCGACGGCTATATAGGCATAGGAGGAACATTATGCTAAGTATTAGCCTAGAGTAGTAGAGTTATTCGCCCTAGGGCCTCGGTAATCTTATCTATTTTCTAATTAACGTTCTTATATAGGGTCGGTAGCTTATTTCGTTTCGTAGGGGCTCGCTTCTCTATATCGTATCGAAGTTCTTAGATACGGGCTACGGCTACCTCGCCTCCTTCCGATAGAGTAAAGCCTTACCCTCCTTTAATAATATGCCTTACGGTAGAGAAGATCTTATCGAAGTCGTAATAGGTAGAGGGGTCCGACGGATGTAATTTAAACTTCTTATAAAGTCTCCTAGACACCGACCTAGGTAGGCCGGCTAGGAAGTACTAAGTCCGCTCGACTACCGACAAACCCTTAATAGGTATCTTACTTAAGGCATTCCGGTATTATTAGTAGTAGTCCTTAACGTTATCTTTCTTATCTCTTCGCTAAGATGTTAAGTTCTTTATCTAGGTAACACTACTAACCTCCTAGTATGTATCGTACTACCTATACTCCTATAGCACCGACTCCTTTAGTAGATCCTAGTTAGCCGGGTTCTTAAACCTAGGAAGGGTCTTAACATTTCCTCGGACTAGTATATTATAGTTGTTACGAAAGCGACGGTATAGAGTATTACTAGGTATAAGGTTATACTCGATTATGTACCCCTTAAAACGTTCGACAAACTCGGTAGCGTTATTGCCGTTAAATAGCGGGTTCTTAGAGCTTCCTAGGGCCGGTAGTTTAGGCTATAACTAACTAACTAAGGAGTAGAACTCCTTCTTAGTTAGCTAAACTATACCCCTACTTACTAGGGGATCGTTTACATTATTAGACGCGCTCGAGCTACTTAGTATGTAGCTAGGTACTCTAGTCGACTAACTAGCTACTCCTATCGACTTAGGCATCTCGGGCGGCGTATTAGGTAGTTTAGGGAATCTTTCTAGCGAGGTTTCGGGGCTACTAGCCTTAAAGGACATACTAGCCTATAGGTATATAATCCGTGCTTTAGTATGCTACTAACAAGTCGCCCCCCCGGGGGGTAGCTTATTTTAGTAGAGATACTATGTTAGCGTAGCTAAGTACTCGTCGCCCGACCCTAGTTAACGACATAGGATATCCTCGAGGTCGCGATAGGACGGCTTATAGACTTAGTTAAAAAGAAATAGTTAGTAGTATATATAAACCTAATAATCAATGTTCCGAGGTACTACGTACCTTAATAATAAAGTAGAGGGACGATCTTCTTATCCTTATGTATCGGATAGTAATGTTCGATTATTAAAAGAATTGCTTACCCTCTTTCTTTTCGTCGGGGAGGGAAAGGTTTTTCTAGTATTCTAGCACTAGGGGCGTCCTATAGCTTCCCCTTAGTATCGATAAATCCCTTAGACGGTCTCGTTCGGTCTATCCTAGGATAGCTTCCTACTAGTGCTATGCTACTCGTTACTATTCGCCGCCTTACTAGAGAGGGTAACATCTCCGCCGACTCGTAGGAGGGGGTAACATTCCATAGTAGTAGACGCCTTTACTAGCTCGTATAGGAATACTAGGGAATCGCCGGTAATAGGCTAATGTATAAGGTCTTAGATAACTTATCGTCGTCGTTACTAGTCGCCGCTACCTAGTAGGTAAAGGGCATATAAGTATAGAACGCATCGTCCTAGGTAGGGTTACTCCGCCCTAGATAGGATCGCCGCTATAAGGAAATCGCCGGTAATGGGCTAATATATAGGGTCTTAGAGGACTTGTCGTCGTCGTTACTAGTCGCCGTTACCTAGTAGGTAAAGGGCCTTTACACGCGGATTACATCGATCTAGATAAGGCTACTTCGCTCTAGATAAGATCGATGCTACTAGCAAATAGAAATGCGTCCTACTAGGTCTACTAACTTCGATTAGCCGATATAGGTAGGCATAGCTTCTTATACGGGGAGTCCTCCGAATAGTAGGACTAGGTTGTAATCTAAAATACTATAAAGATGAGATGTATAGGGGTATGCCGGAGATCCTCGGCTATAGCCGTAGCGGAGATCTCGCTACCCCATCCTAGTTATCTTTTCTTATATGCCGAAAACCCGATCTAACTAAACTAGCGGCTAGACCCGTCTATCCTATTTCTACGCTAAGAATACTATTCTAGCCTACGAATAAGTCTAGTAGCTAGAATAGCATTCCTATATCCTATCTCTTTTCCTATTATACTACGTAGCTTTTATTAGTAAGTACCTTACCTTCGGCTCTAGTTATTACCTCGAAACTACACAAACACTAGAGCGGGTATTGTGCGGAATAAGGTAGTAGTAGAGTAATTCGATTAGGTACTCTGCTATGCTCGGTAGGTAGAAGACGAAGGAAATTCGTGTCTTATATACCTAGCGGGTACGTAGTAGGCTCGGTAGAAGAAAGGACCGTATCGTTCTCGTCGTAAGTAGGTTCATAATACTACTAACAACTATTCTAAGTCATGAAAAACAATCTTTCTCGTCTAGTAGATGTTATGTTACATGTCCAAGTTACTAGCTGGCCGAAAGCTGAAAAATGCCTCGGCTACTAGCCAATACTACCTTAGTAATTTAGATCCCTAGGTATATATATTAGTTTTCCTTCTAAAGCTAGGTAATATTATCTTATATTTTAAATGTTCTAGTTATGCCGTAGGCTATAACTATAAACTACTAGCGCGAGACCTTCGCCGTCTTTCTAATCTTCGTTGTCTACTCCTTCTAGGCTTTAAGCTTCTTTATATCCCCTTCCGCTACCGTATAGAGCTTAACTACTCCGCGTCTATCTTTCTTTACCCCTATAATCTCTTTTATCCCTATCTTTTAGACGATTTCTTTCCCTATTATCTTATCGAGGTCCTCTTATTCTTAAGGGTCTATAATATGGACCTTAATAGCTATCTTCTTCTCCTTTAGACTAGCTACCTACGCCTATATGCCTTAGTTAGTTTTCGGGGCTAGGAGAGCCCCCTTCTATACTTTTACCGTAGCCGTTCCTACTACCTTATCGACTATTATCCTTATGTCGTTCTTTAGTACTTTTAGCCCTCCTAAGAGTTCTACTATTATTATCTTTAGCGCTCTTTCCGGGACCTCCCTATCGGCTACTATCGCTATCTCCTACGCCCTCTTACACGTTTCCCTCTACTTACTTCCTTCGCCCGGGGGCCTCGTCGTCGTCGCCGTCGCCGTCGTCGTCGCTATTTGCCTATGGCTATCCCCGAAGATATGGGTACTTCTATATAAGTTTAGGTAACTTCTCGTTACGAAAGAGTATTATAGTTCGAGGCCTATAGGAATAGTTAGAAGCCGTAAATAACGCGTTTAAAGAGCTTAAGAAGGCCTTCTAAGAAGCTCCGCTTCTTAAATACTTTAATCTATTATTACTAATCTACGTAATTATAGATGCTTCGGACGCTACTTACGCGGGTATTATACTATAGCCGTTAACGGAGAATCCTAAGTAACGCTACTAGTACCTAGTCGCGTATTATTCGCGTAGCTTCGTAGGACTATAGATTAGATATAGTATACCTAATAAAGAACTAATAGCTATTTCGGAATGCTTTAAGGTCTAGCGATACTATCTCGGTAGCGCCGCGTACCCTATTCGGGTCCTAACTAACTATAATAACCTACAGTACTTTATAACTACGTAGACTCTATCTAGAAGATAAGCCCGTATCGCCGAATAGCTCGCGGTATATAACTTCGTTATCGAGTATAAGAAGGGATCCGCTAACCCTTCCGATAGACTATTAAGAAGACCTAACTACTTTAAAGGCTTTAAGGATAGTACTAAATCCTAGGAGCTTAAAGGTATACTTCCCTTACTCTAGAAGAAACTAGGAGTTATAACGATAAATACCGAGTCCGCCCCTATAGAGGCGCCGGAGGAATATCGAAACGGCTACGAATTAGTACCGGGAAGTACTTCGTAGACCGAAACCCTTTATATTTACCCTAATTAAGTAAAGTCCGTAGGACCGCTACTATAAAACGATAACGGTCGGTACCTAGCTATAGATACTCTTATTAACGACGAGATATTAATAGTAATAATCTCGATCGGAGGGGTATACGAAAGGCTTACGCCCCGTATGTCCTATATCGCTATCGCTATAGCGGCCGCCGATAAAGGAGCGTTCTCGTACGAGGCTCTAAAGTCCCTTCTCGACTTAATTAAATCGACGTAAATAAGAGACCCTTATATCTAAGACGTTAAGACGGCGAAAGAGGGCTAAAAGGACGGCGATTCCGCTACGCGAGACGACTAGAAGGGTAACTCCGCCCTATAGGCCGATCTCGATCGATACGACTTTAATAATAATAGACTCCTTTGCCTTAATAGTAAGGTCTACGTACCGTAAAGCGCCTTACTAAGGTAAGAGATCCTATACCGTAACTACGATAACCTTATAGCTAGTTACTATAGTAAGTAACGTATATAAGAAGCTATCTCCGCTAAGTACTCCTAGGAATCTATTACGAAAGACGTCGAATAATATATCGTAGAATACGATATATACTAAAGATTAAAGGTTAAACGGTATAAACCCTACGGGACGCTAAAACTATTAGAAGTCCCTACTAAACTATAGCGCTATATCTCTATAAACTTTATTACGGGGCTTCTACCCTTAAAAGGCTTTAATAGTAGCGTCTACGACTCGATCCTAGTTTTCGTCGATAGATTTTCGAAGATAGTTCGGTACTTCCCCGTTACCTCTAAGATCGACGTAGTATAACTAGCTAAGCTTATATTTCGAGAAATCGTTTATAATAGCGGCGTCCCTAATAGTATTATCTCGGACCGAGGATCGATCTTTATAAGTATATTTTAGAGCGCTTTCTACTACTACTTAGCCTATAAGAAACGACTTAGTACCGCCTTCTATCCCTAGACGGACGGACAAATAGAGCGTTCTAACTAGAACCTCGAAACATATCTCCGTATCTACTATAATTAAGACTAGGACAATTAGGTAAGACTCCTTTATACTACTACCCTAGCGTATAATAGTAAAATCTATACTAGATTAGAGAAGTTACTTATCTAAATCGCCTTTAGGATCGTTCTAAATATAGCTAACGGTATTCGTCGTACTACCGACTAAGAATACCTACCGTAGGGGGGGCGAGGAGATATCGAGACTACATCGAAGTCTCGTAAACTTACTAAATAAGCCTACGCGTAAATTTTAGTAAGGTAAAAAGAATTTAATAATACGAAGTTTAGCCTAGAATATATAGTAGCCCTATAAAAGAAATATTACGACCGATCGGTTTAAGACCGATAGTTCGACGTTAGAGAACGAGTCCTCGTTTTAGGAAAGAATATATATACTCGTCGTCCCTATAAGAAGCTTAATAATAAGTATCTTAGGCCCTTTACTATTAAAA
>LFZN01000622.1:0-10755 GCA_001578235.1 Pseudocercospora eumusae
CCGATCGAGATTATTACTATTAATATCTCGTCGTTAATAAGAGTATTTATAGCTAGGTACCGATCGTTATCGTTTTATAACGGCGGTCCTACGGACTTTACCTAATTAGGGTAAATATAAAGGGTTTCGGTCTACGAAGTACTTCCCGGTACTAATTCGTAGCCGTTTCGATATTCCTCTAGCGCCTCTATAGAGGTAGACTCGGTATTTATCGTTATAACTCCTAGTTTCTTTTAGAGTAAGGGAAGTATACCTTTAAGCTCCTAGGATTTAGTACTATCCTTAAAGCCTTTAAAGTAGTTAGGTCTTCTTAATAGTCCGTCGGAAGGGTTAGCGGATCCCTTCTTATACTCGATAACGAAGTTATATACCGCGAGCCGTTCGGCGATACGGGCTTATCTCCTAGATAGAGTCTACGTAGTTATAAAGTACCGTAGGTTATTATAGTCGGTTAGGACCCGAATAGGGTACGCGGCGCTACCGAGATAGTATCGCTAGACCTTAAAGTATTCCGAAATAGCTATTAGTTCTTTATTAGGCGTACTATATCGGATCTACGGTCCTACGAAGCTACGTAAATAATATGTAACGGGATGCTAGTAGCGTTACTTAGGATTTTCCGTCGACGGCTATAGTATAATACCCGCGTAAGTAGCGTCCGAAGCATCCGTAATTACGTAGATTAGTAATAATAGATTAAAGTATTTAAGAAGCGGAGCTTCTTAGAAGGCCTTCTTAAGCTCTTTAAACGCGTTATTTATAGCTTCCGACTATTCCTATAGACCTCGAACTATAATACTCTTTCTACGCTTATTTATTCCTTTATACCTACTAGCGAGGAGGTCGTTTAAAGGCTAGGCGGTACGGGAATAGTTCTATACGAAACGCCGGTAGAAGTTTACGAACCCTAGGAATACTTAGACGTCTCGGTAGCACTATAGAGTAGGCTATTCGGCGATACTCCGGACGCGCTCTAGGTCTATTTCTACCCTATTTATAGTAATAACGAATCCTAGGAAATCGGTCCTATCCTTATAGAATTTATATTTCGAAGCCTTAGTATATAGCTTCTATTCTCGTAACCGCTATAGGACTTACCGTACATACTTACGGTATTCCTCTTCTAAATTTAAGAAGATAAGAATATCGTCGAGGTAGATAACGCATATATAATCTAGTAATCCGGCTAAGGCTCGATTAATATATAACTAGAAGGTCGCCGGCGCGTTCGTAAGTCCGAATAGTATAACTAAGTATTTAAAGAGACCGTAACGGGTCTTAAATGCCGTCTTCTATTCGTTACCCTTACGAATACGTAGTCGGTAGTAGGCGTCTTTAAGATCTAGCTTACTAAAGATCTTTACCTATCCGAGTCGGTCTATTATCTCGCTAATAAGTAGTAAAGGGTAGCGGTTCTTAACCGTAACTCGATTAAGTCCGCGGTAATCGACATATAGTCGTATACCGCCGTCCTTTTTAGGGACGAAGAGGATTAGTACGCCGTATAGCGACTTACTAGGCCGGATCTATCCCTTCTTTAGTACGTTATCGATATATTCTCGTAGGATCTTTAACTCTTCTTAGGAGAGGTTATAAATAGGTATCTATAGAAGTAACTTACCTTCTTTAAGTTCGATAGTATAATCGTATACTATATATTAAGGTAAGATACTAGCTAGGTCTATATTAAAGACGTCTCCGTAGTCTTAGTACTACGGAGGTACTCCCTCGGTATATGTTACCGTAGTAACGAGGTCTATATAGACCTATTTAGGGAGGTCGTATAGCTCCGGTATGTTTTCGTAGGCGATTCGGAGCCGGTCCTATACCGCGATCGTAGCTAACTACTACTAGTCGGGTTTCTTCCTATCTAGATTAATAGTTGTCGGGTCTCGATTACTACCTCCTTAGCTATTTAGGGTTATAATAGCGTCTTCGAGGGCGAAGGAGCCTATAGGTTTAGCTACGGCGGCGATGTCCTTACGAAGAGGTATTAGAGTAGGCTCGAAATCTTAGGAGTCTAGTATCTCTATCGATACGGCGTATATACCGTTTTCTAAGGTAAGGTAGCTAGTACTATCGATAATAGAGGCGAGTACGGTAGAGGCTATAGCTCTTACTTCGGCGTTCTTATCTTCTAGATCCTATATAAAGCGTACTTTACGGAAGTTAATTAGAGGTAATATAGCCGCTAACTAGTCCTATCCTAGGACTATGTTATATCCTTAGAATACTACCGCCTAGAAGATCTAATCGGCCTTTCTTAGCTTCGATTCGCTATCCTTAATAGTAACGGCGAGTCGATGTACTTTAAAGAGGGTTATTTTATTATCGTCGAGAAAACGAGCGTTCGGGGTTAGTAGGTCGAGCGGTTAGAGATCTAATACTCGAGAGTAGTAGGCGGAGATAAGATTTAGTTACGCTCCGTAGTCGATTAGGGTACGAAGTAGCCTTAAAGAGCCGTCGACCTTAACCTCTACGTAAATACGTCTCTCCCGTCCCTTTATCTTTAGCCCTAGCTATAGGTTAGATAGATTAGTAACGAGAACATTATTTAGGTTATTATTATCTATAGCTAGGGTAGCTATTTTTCCGACCCCTTCTTATCGGAAGTAGAGGCGTCCTTATCTCTCTCCCGCTTCTATTAGTCGCGGTTATTCTAACTAGAGGCCTCGTTCGACTTCTTATCCTTTTACTAACGGTTCTTCCGAGACTTAGAATCGCTTCGACGGTCTTTCGACGCCTTATCGGTATCGTTTCGGTCTTAATTCTTAGTTATAGAGGGTTTCGCCGAAGCGCCGCCTATCTAAGCCTTAACGAGGTAGAGGCGGTTAGCCTCTACCTCGAGCTCGTCTAGGTTTTAGTAGCGGGATAGGAAGTCTAACTCTACTATCTTATTAGTAATGTGTTTAGGTAGCTTAGCGAAGTATAGGCTAATAGTCCCGGCATTAGAATAGTTAATATCGTAGAACGCGCGTAAGCTATCTTCTTAGACTTTTATATATCGAAAGAACTCGCCGATAGATTAGCCTTATTTAAACGAGGCGTTATAGTACGCCTTCGCGAGCTCGCTACGCCTAGTAGATGCGGGTTTAATAGTTTCTTCGATAAGATCCCTTAACTCTCTCTACGTAAGTAATTCGGTATCGGTTTAGCGGCTAACTATATTTACTAGCGACTTCTCTTCGATACCTTAGATAGCCTAGTAGGTTCGGCGATCGCTATCTTATAGCGTATCGGCTATCCGCTACTAGTTATTAATGTTAGAATACTAGATATTATAGTCTTCCTAGCGCTTAGTCTTTAGGGTCGGAGGTTTTAGGCGTAAGAGATCCCGTAAGGGGTTCTAGGCCTACTTCGAGGGCGCTTCGTCGTTATCTCGGTCCTCTAAGGAGGACGAGTCGGCGCGTTTACGCTTCCCGTATCTCTACTCGAAGATATTAACTAGGGCTTAGGACCGTTTAAGATGTTTCTTAAGGTCTTTATCGCCGAGTTAGGTTACATCTAGCGAGTCGAGCCTTACGATCTCTTCTTAAAGCTTTACTTTCTAATCGACTAGAGGAACTAGCTAAGCTAGCTCCTCTTAGGTTACCTCCGTTATAGTTAGAGACGTCTACGTACCGGAATCGGTACGTAGTACCGTAGGTACGTCTTCGAAATAGTCCTCTTCTACGTCTTCTTCCTCTAAGGTCCTAATAACCTATAAGGGTTAGCGATTAGAGGTTATTTCGGTAGCTAGTTATATTCCTAGCGCTATAGTTCCGCTAGCGGGTGTTACGGGAGAGCCACGTATACACTAAGGCTCAAAGTAGTATTTAATAGGTTCGATAAAGAAGGAAGGAAGGGAGGTCCTAGACGAGGACCGCTATAAAAGAGGTAGGCTACGGTGCCGCGGGAAAGCTAAGCCATCGTATAGGCCTAAGGCTTTAGGCCTATACTAAGCCTAGGGTCTTACCCTTTATAATACCCCCCTCCCCCGGTTATTTTCCGCCGGTCTCCGTAGGTAGGGAGGTACCTTCCCCCCGAAAAGTCGCGGACGTACCCCCCTAATATTATTTCTATTATCCTTTACTTTACTTCTATACGTTATAGTTTACTTATAATAGTAACTTATAGCTCTTTCTACGTAGCCTTACTATAATAGGCCTACTACCTACCCCTTTATATCGTTATTACCTTCTTCCCCTTACTCGTAGGCTCCTTAAGGCGCGCTTCCCTCCTTAAAAGCGGCGATCTTCGCTCGAATTTACCCGCTTACTCCTTCCTATTATCTACTTTATAAGTAAAAAGTAAAGGGACTATTATTACCGCTTTTTTATACGCGGTAACCTTACCTTTAGTACCTATATACTTAAGTTTCCGACCTTTCTCGTTCTTCTTCTTTTTCTTCTATATAATAATAATAATAATAATAATAATAATAATAATAATAATAATAATAATAATAATAATAATAATAATAATAATAATAATAATAATAATAATAATAATAATAATACTACTACTACTACTAATATTACCGATACTAGTAAGTCTAATAACTCTCTACCGGTCTTTAACCGATACTAACCGGTAATAGTAGCTCCCTCTACTCTATCTCCTTCCGCTAATAGCCGTAAGTCTCCCTATTCCTACCGATCTCCGCTCGTTACTAACCTATACTTAGAAATCCTACGTATATACTACGTACTATGCGCTAACGCTAGGAGAGACTACGTCTCTTAAGTAAAGAAGGTAAGTTTCCCGTTCGTTTTCGATCGGTTTCTACTAACTTTTAATAGGGCGATCGTACGCTAACGGCCTACGAGTCGTACTAAAAGTAGCGTAACTACTACGAAGAACTATAAGTTCCCTCCGACTTCCGCTCGAAATTACCCGCTAACCGCTTTCCTTTAGCCCTTAGATAGCCTACCTAGCCTACGCCTAGTAGACCCGTTTAGGTACCGCTAACGAGTAAGTACCGGTCTCCGCTTATTTTCGGCCTACTAATAGTCGTTTTAGGGAGGGGGCGCGCGAAAATCTTAAGAAAATACTTAAGGCATAGAAGGCCTTAAAGGTTCTCTAGCCTATAGGTTTACTATCTACGTAAGTTCCCTACTTCCCGCTCGTTTTTCCCCGCTAACTACGTCTTCCTTAGTAGTCTTACTTAAGAGGTAAATAATACGGTAGTAAATACTATAATCGAGCTCCGCTAAAAGTAAGTTTCCTCGCTCTCCGCCCGCTTTTATCCGCTAACCGCTCGTTTTCTAGGGGTAATATTCCTCCCGTCCTCTATATTAGTAATTATCGCGAAATAACGGCCGAAGCTAAGGCCGCGCGAAATACGCGAGGTACTCCTAGGAAGAAAGGTAGAAAGTAGTAAGCTCTAAGTAGAAACTAGCGGGGATCGGCCGAAGATAATAATAGGGACGAGTAATCCGTCCTATACTTTACCTTTTTCGTACGCCTCCGGCGTTAAATAGGCGCGCCCTAGGCGTTTCTAGGCGGCGAACGCTCTATACTAAAGAAAACTCTTCTCTCCTCTATAAAATATCTATTTTTTTTTTATATCTCCTCCTCTTTCCGACTCCTATAACCCCGCGTACTCTAACTTAAAGCCGTCGGTATCTAGTCGATAGCGACCGCTCCCTACGGTAAATCTTCTTAAAAAGCCTTATAAAATGTAATAAACGCCTATCTTACCTACCGGAAAACCCCGAACTCCGCTCGAAAATACTCGATTTCTTACTCCTCCGCCCTCCTCCTAGGTATCCTCCTCTTATCCTATCTTTCTATAGGACCGTTATTCTCCTTAATACTACTATATTTCTCCTTAAACCTATCTAGGGTAGCGGTATCCGCTACGTTACTTAAGGGTTCCTACGTCGGTTAATAGTAACCCTCCTATTTTACGAGGGCCTCTCGCCCCCTACCTCTCCTCTTCTTTCTCGTATATAGGATCTCCTCTACCTTATACTCGTTATACGCGTTAAAAAGGACGGGTCTCGGCTAGTTATCGTCGGTTACCTATCCCGGAAGGGGGTCTTCGCTCGCTAATCGTAAGAGGTCCGTATAGAATACCGGATAGATATTACTAGGAATACCTAATAACCGGACGGAGACCGGTAATAGAACCTCTTTTACTATATATTTCGTATACCGTACGTCGAGGCTTTTCTTTAGTCTATCCGTCTTATAGTTACGGAGGTTAAGCTAGACCTTATCTCCGACTCGGTAGATAGGTACTAGAGTTCGCTATTTATTAGCGGCCTCCTCCTACTTCTAGGCGGCCTCCGCTATACTTACTTAGTATAAACTAGTAATATCCTTTATCTTATCTATAAACATCTTCGCCCTCTTTATAGCGGTAAGCCCTAATAATTCGGCTAGTTACGGTTCTAGTATAACGGGCGAAGTCGATTCGTAATTATAAGTAGCGAAGAACGGGCTTATCCCTAAACCCGCGTAATATCGTCCGTTAAGCGCTAGTTCTATAGTAGCTAGCTATTTATTCTAGTCGGACTACTCCTAGTTAATATAGTTCCTTAGGTAGGCCTATACGTCTTAGTTAACCCTCTCCGGGCCTCTATCCGTTTATAGGTAGTAAGCGGAGCTTAGTCTTTACTTTATACCTAGTAGTCTATAGACTTCCGACTAGAATGTACTTATCTAGTTAGTACCCCTATCGCTTACGATCGTACGGGGGAGACCGTAGTATTTTACCTAGGCCTCTACGAAGATTCGAGCGTACGTCTCCGCTTTTATATCGGGCGTACCGACTAGAGCTACCTACTTACTAAGGCGATCTTTAATTACCTATAGGTATCTATTCCCCTCCGATTCGGGGAGCTCCGTTATAAAATCTATCGAGATCTCCTAGAAGAAACGGTCGGGGACTAGTAGAGGCTTTAGGAGACCGTACTTTAGCTATCTCTAAACCGNTCCGTTTATAGGTAGTAAGCGGAGCTTAGTCTTTACTTTATACCTAGTAGTCTATAGACTTCCGACTAGAATGTACTTATCTAGTTAGTACCCCTATCGCTTACGATCGTACGGGGGAGACTATAGTATTTTACCTAGGCCTCTACGAAGATTCGAGCGTACGTCTCCGCTTTTATGTCGGGCGTACCGACTAGAGCTACCTACTTACTAAGGCGATCTTTAATTACCTATAAGTATCTATTCCCCTCCGATTCGGGGAGCTCCGTTATAAAATCTATCGAGATCTCCTAGAAGAAACGGTCGGGGACCGGTAGAGGCTTTAGGAGACTATACTTTAGCTATCTCTAAACCGTATTCCTCCTATAATAGTCGTAGTTTCGAAGGAACTACTAAATCTACTTAGATTATAGCGGCTAATAGAAGTCGCGGCTTAATATTACTATAGTAGAGTCCCGGCCCGGATAACCGTAAACCGGCGCGTTATAGATAGACTAGATTAGCTTCGTACGAAGGGTATCTAATTACTTTCCCTCGGAGTCTAAGGTATTATACTCTACGTCCGTCGTAGCTAGGGATCTAGGAACCTATAACCTACCCTTATAGCGTAGTAGGTTAGCTTAGTCTATAGAGTAGTCTTTTATCTAGATCTTTACCTTAATCCCCTTCGGTAACGAGCGGTCTCCGCTTTAGACCGCCCGCTTTACGGCTTAGTAGATAGTATCCTTCTCGATAGTTAAACCCTAAAGCTCGTTAAGTTCTCCTTCTTAGAAAGGCCCTACTCCCCCTACTAGATCTAGGGCGGAACCCGATTCGGAGCTAGTAGGGTACTCGAGGAGGGTCTCTAGCTCGACGCTAATAGGGTACATTAGTACTAGCCCTACCTAGCTAGTACCCTAACCCTTAAGATACTAGTATTTCTCTAACGTAAGAGGCTCGGACTTCGCTAAAATATAGGTAGAATATATCCGTACTTAACCGGGCTAACCCTTAGTACTAGAGGGCTCTAAGAACCTTCGAAACCGAGATAACTTATCGTCGGCTCCTAACGTATCTTACTCTCTCCTAGATAAGGTATCCGGAAGAACGGCTTCGCTCCCCGGTCGATAAACTAAGGTAAACTAGAACTTAGTAAGAGTCTCCTATTACCTAATCTAGCGTTCGGAAAGCTACCTCTTTACTATAAAGTATTCTAAGTTCTTATAGTCCGTTTAAATCGTAAAGGGCCTATACGCTTTTAGCTCGGACTCCTAGAATTTAATATAGGATACTACGGCTAATATTTCCTTATCGTAGATGTCGTAGTTAATTTCTACCTTATTTAGCTTCTAAGAGAAGAAGCCTACCGGCTAACGGACTCCGTCCTTTTCTTAGATAAGAGCGCCTCCTATCGCGAACCTACTATAGTCCGTCTCTAGAAAGGTAGGGAGGGTCGGATCTTACTAAGTAAGTACTAGTACCTAGTAGAACTTATCCTTTAGTAACTTAAAAGCCTCTTCCTCCGCTTCCTTCTAAGAGAACGGTACTCCTTTACTAGTAAGCGCTATTAAAGGTACGGCGATCTTAGAGTAGTTAGGGATAAATATCCGGTAGTAGTTCGTAAATCCGAGGAAACGTCGTACCTCCTTCTACGTTTTAGGGGCCGCCTATTTTTAAACGGCTTCTACCTTCTCTAGATCTACTAATACGCCGACTCCGTCGGTATACATAATATATCCGAGATACTTAACCTCTTTCTTTATAAACTCGTACTTACCTAGGTCGAGGTATAGGCCTCCTACCTATAACTTACGTAGTACGGCCCGTACTCGGCGGAAGTAGTCCTCTCTCGTACCGTTCGAGTAAATTAGTACGTCGTCTATATAGGTAGAGGCGTCGTCGTCGAGGTACTTTCTTAATAGTAGATTAATATACTACTAGAAAGTCGCTAGTACCCCGGATAAACTAAACGGGTATACTAACTATTCGAACGAGCCGAACCTTATACGAAATATAGTCTTATACTCGTGCCCCTCTACTATCCTAATCTAGTAGAAGGTAGATATAACGTTAACCTTCGTAAGCTACTTAGCTCCTATTAGGTTTCGTAAGGTTTCTAATATTAACGGTAGTAGATACCGATCCTACTTAGTAAGGGCGTTTATCGCTCTAAAATCGTAGTAGAAACGTAGACTACCCCCTAGTTTCCTTACGAAAAGTACCGGAGCTATAGCTTCCGAGTTCGTAGGCCGGATAAATCCCTTCTATAGTAACTTATCGAGGGTCTTTCGTAATATAAGTAACTCTTACTTCGATATCCTATATAGCGGCTTATAGGGTAGTTCCGGTTAGAAACCGTCCGGTTTCTCCTAGAGTTCGATCCTATAATCGATTCCTAGATAGTAAGGGGGGAGTTTCTCCGCTTCTTAGCGATAAAAGAGCGGAGCGAGGTCTTAAACCTCTAGTAGTAGTTACTTCTATAGCTCTTCTATCGTAGGATACTCTTTTATCTTTAAGGCCTTCTCGATATCCGCCGAAATAGCGGCTACTATTTTCGTTAACGGGACGTCTTTAACGTCCTCGTAGTTATACCCCTCCCTTATCTACTTCTTTACCCTTCTATAGTAAAACCGTCGTTTTTTAGGCGCTATCTATACTTAATTATATACTTTCTATAGGTTCTTAAGGATTATCGGGAATACTAACCTAGGAACTACGTACGTATAGACGGTCTACTAGAAAACGCCTAAATCTATACGGAGTACGACTACTCCCTTAATCTTCGTATCCCTTATAGTAGAGGTTACTCCTTTTACTTCTCGGACCTCGCGCGTAATAAAGGGTAACCTAAGTCCTTTTACGAGGTTCGTATTAATTATAGTATAATATTAATAACCTTTATCGATAAGAGCGTATATTCCGACGTTTTATTCGAGGACTATATTAATATATATAAGGTTCCTATTTATTCCTCCCTTTACCTACTCCTATCTTCGTATTAATACTTCTTCTACTCTCGGCTCCTAACTCTAAGCGAGAGTTACTCTTTTCCCGAGTTATAGCTTCCGTAGTCTAATACCTCTTAATCGTTCTCTAATAACGGCGCTATAACTATAGCGTTAATAGTCGTAGGCTTAACCGCTAGCGCGTATAGGTAGCTAGAGACTCGGTAACCGTTACTTCCGTAACGGAAATAGAGCCCTTTCTCTCGACGTTTCTCTCTCTCGGAGGTATCGACCTACTTTACCCTTTATTAAACTCCGCCCTACTTCTACTTATCTCCTTTCCCTTTCGCGTAGTAACTATTCGTTCGCGTAGTATTTATAATAACATCGCTATCGCTATCTTTCTATACGCCGGTAACCGCTAGTAGTAGGACTAACTACGCCGCTTCCTTCGCGGCCTTCTTACCCTTATTCCTCTTCTACTATTCGTAAGCTACCTTAAACTCGTCGGTAGTCTCGTACTTCGTTATAAGGCGCTTAACTTCCGCTCTATAGTCTACGTACTTCGTCGTATAGGGAGCGGAGATCGTCGTTCTACGGACGACATCTAAGAAGCTATACTAAAGGTAGCTAATCTTAGTCGAGTCTTCCTATAGGTAACCGCCCGTATTAATAATAAGAGCGTCTACTTCTAACTAGTATTCCTACTAAGGTTACCCCTCGACGTGTTTTAACGTTATAAGCTTATTAAGAGCCTTAGCGGCTAAGTTAGGGTCCGTAAAGACTCGAGCGATCTCCTCGATAAAGAGCGTAGGGTCCTTATATAGTAGCGAGACCCCGACCTCCTAGTAGTAACGTATACGGCTCCTTCCTTTAATATAGAGGGAGTCGTAAATAGTATTCTAATAGTAAC
>LFZN01000623.1:0-16874 GCA_001578235.1 Pseudocercospora eumusae
GATCCGTAGTACCCTCTTAATTTCGAGAACCCTAAGTCGAGCTTCCGTAATTTCTAGCTAAGAAACTACGATTTTATCGAGTAGGGATAGAAGTATACTAGTCTTAACGATCTACTACTAAACTAAGGAGAGGATAAAGTAGAGGTACTCTATACTCTATTTATATAGCTAATAGAGTATTTTAGGCTTAAGGTAACTAAGTCGCTTAGGTTAGTAGATGCTCTTAGAGAGGAAGGTTACGAGCTCTAGACCGAGGAGGAAGCCTTAGCTAGTATACTAATAAACGGATACTAAGGTCTTACTCTTACTCGGCGTCGCGAAGTTAGAGCTAGTCTACTTACCGTAGATAAGTTAATTATCGAGAAGCTAGGTTATAAATAGTAGATAGTAAGGACCGAGGCTTTATAAATAGTATATAGTAAGGAACGTTAGTAAGTTAAAGAATATAAGATAATATTTTAGTACGAAGATTACGGTTAGAGCCTATGTTCTTATTACTATAACGTCTTTAACGACTATATACCGGACTATCGATACTAGCTATTTCTAACTATAAGCGGAAGAGGCCTTTAAACTTAGAAGGCTCCGGAAACATCGAAAGATATAGATTTCGATACTAAAGGAGAAACTAACGAAGAATATTTCGTATAGTAGCTAACTTACCCTCTAACCGCTATACGCGCTTAATAGTAGCCTTTAAGTTAACTATCTAACGCTCTAGACGAGTAGTATACGCCTTAAGCTACCGTACTTAATCTAGTACGCTCTTAACCTACTTCTATAGTACTAGACCGTCGTCGTTACTAACCGTTTAAATACCCTTATAAGTAACCTACGGAGCTCTCGGAGGTACTAGATTAGCCTATCTCGTAACCCTTATCTTCTCTACTCTTTACTTCTTCTCTAATAATTTTAGTAACTAAGGCGGGCTACCGGAGAGTATTAAAATCTCTAAGGGGTTCGGTAACGGAGCTCTCGGAGGTACTAGATTAGCCCGTCTCTTAACCCTTATCTTCCCCCTCGGTATGTCTAGATCCTCCGAATCCGACTCGAAAGTCTACTACGTTCTAGCCGGCTCTTCTTCTTACTCCCTCTCTAATAATTTTAGTAACTAAGGCGGGCTACCGGAGAGTATTAAAATCTCTAAGGGGTACGGTAAGGAGATAGGCTCGTTATCTATATACTAGCTCTTTAACTCGGTTAGTTATACGCCTAAGTTAGCCTTCTATACGGCCTTATTTACTTACTTCTACGACTTCTATAGTACGCTCTATATTTACTTACTACTATCCTATAACTCGATAGGATGTAGCTAGCGGATGTAGCTAGCGGATATAGCTAGCGGATCTAGCTCTCTACCTATCGTAGATCGTTATCTATACTCCTAGCTATACTAACATTATTTCCTAATCTCCTAGCTACTAAATTAACTTTATTCTAGGAAAACCTAGGGGTAGGAAAATATAGACTTTATTAATCCGAGATATCTAGACTTCGCTAACCTAAGATGTCCATATAGCTAGCGGTATAGCTCTCTACCTATCGTAGATCGTTATCTATACTCCTAGCTATACTAACATTATTCCTAATCTCCTAGCTACTAAATTAACTTTATTCTAGGAAAACCTAGGGGAAGGAAAAGGTAGACTTTATTAATCCGAGATATCTAGACTTCGCTAACCTAAGATATCTATATAGCTAGTAGTATAGCTCTCTACCTATCGTAGATCGTTATCTATACTCCTAGCTATGCTAACATTATTCCTAATCTCCTAGCTACCGAACTAACCTTATTCCGGGAAAATCTAGGGGAAGGGGAAGATAGACCTTATTAATCCGAAATATCTAGACTTAGATATCTATATA
Organism: Pseudocercospora eumusae; assembly: GCA_001578235.1. Taxonomy (NCBI): domain Eukaryota; kingdom Fungi; phylum Ascomycota; class Dothideomycetes; order Mycosphaerellales; family Mycosphaerellaceae; genus Pseudocercospora; species Pseudocercospora eumusae. Next base: position 1,867 of record LFZN01000623.1, read on the forward strand.
GCTAGCGGATATAACTAGCGGATTTAGCTCTCTACCTATCGTAGATCGTTATCTATACCCCTAGCTATACTAATATTATTTCCTAATCTCTAACCTACCGAACTAACCTTATTCCGGGAAAATCTAGGGGAAGGGGAAGATAGACCTTATTAATCCGAAATATCTAGACTTCGCTAACCTAAGATGTCTATATAGCTAGCGGTATAGCTCTCTACCTATCGAAGATCGTCCTTATTATAGCGGTAATAGCTTATAATCGGAAGTATCTCTACTATACTATCTTCTACCGAGTCTATTTCCCTATCTACTAGGACCTTCTAATATTTCTTACTTCCTTAGTCTACTTCTATCTCTAAGAATCTAAGTTATATAATACCTCGAGGACTAGATACTACGGTAGCCGACCTTTCTCCGTCTAGTAGTCCTAGGCGTTTACCTCGATTAAATAGATCTCGAAGGGATAACGAGTAAGCGTAGGGTAATAGAACCCCTACTAGGAAGCGATTAAGGCACGGCGACTTCCTCTTAGTAGACGATAACCTACTACTATCGCTATCGGAACAATTGTCTACTCCTACTAGACTACGGCGATTACCGAGGGCGTATACCTCTCCTATTAGTATATCTCCTACGGACCCTTAGCGTAGCGCTACCGCTAGCTCTTCGTCTTAGCTACCTTTATTACCTCCTATACGATTAAGTATTAATCCCGCTATCTTCGATAAATTTAATAGGGTTATAGAGTAGGTCTATAAGTATCGAGATAATTAGAAGGAGGACTTCGATTAGTAGGTCCGAGAGATATAGTAGAATCGAGTTAAAGATCGGAGGAAAGGGTCCTTATAACGGAAGAAGGACTTTCTAATAATATAGAAGAATAAGACGAGAAAAGAGTCCTTCTAGAAGGAGGTTAAGGAAGGAGCTATAGCGGCGTAAGAGGGTAAGAAGATATTAGGGGAGCTAGTTATCGTTTATAAGTATTATCGCTTAGTCCTTAAGTACCCTTCGACCGGAGATAGTAATTTAACTATCTACGGGTACCTTATTAGTAAGGGGTATTAGAGACGCTAAAGCGAGGAGATAAGGGAACGAATTTATAGGTTATAATAAGAAAAGGTATACCCGAGGTAGCTACATTCGCTAGCTATATCTATAATATATAAAACTCTATAAGTAAAGACTAATCGGACCTTAGACCGAAGTACGGTAGGATACTACTTTAGACGTCGTAGACTTCTACTTTAATAACTTTCCTAACCTATATACCGATATACTCGTCGCTAATATACTACCGCTTAACTTCTTCGAACGAGATACTATATAGAAGCCCTTTCTAGCTATAGCCCGGAGGCGACTATACTTCCCTAAGGCGACCGCTTAGCGAACTAAAATCCTAGCTAAAAAGGAGACATCGCTAGATATAATAAAGGCCCTTATCGAAAATAAGCCGATAGTCGCGATATCTATAGATAGCTAGAGTTCCTATACTATGCGGGTATTATTTATAGCGATTAATTATTACTTTATTAATAGTAAGTAGTAATACTACGAGTACCTTATCGGCTTTTGCGAGATCTTCGGATCTTATACTAGCGCTAATATAATAAACCTTATAGTAGATGTACTAACGAGAGTTAGCGTAGAGAAGAAGGTAATAGCTATTACGATAGATAATGCTAGTAATAATAATATACTATATAAGAAGCTATATATACTATTACTATAGTACGGACGAGTAGTACTAACGATTAGATAGGACGGAGGCTATCGAGATCCTATATCGAGAGGGCTATGTTAGGTAGAGCGAATAGAGCGAGGACCTAGTACCTAACTTCGATCTAGCGAAAATAACCGACGGGGATCTATAACCGGAAGATACGAGCCTAGAGGACCTTAATAACGCGTTCTATCCGGAAGGGGAACTAGTCGAGCTATATAAGTTTCCTTACTTCGCGTACGTTATATAGCTCGTATAAAAAGCCCTTTTTACGTAGCTTAAGCTAGATCCGAAGAACGACCGGAGTAAGTAATAGATCGACGAGGAACGTACTAGGACTAAACTTAAGAAGCTTAAAGAATAAATAAAGAAGGATAAGGCCTATCTTAACTTAGTAGTCGTATATAAGGTACGTAAAGATTACGAGGTCGTAAAAGTAGAGGTCGATATATAGAATATAGCTACTTAATATAGCTACCTAATATAGCTAGCTCCCGCCCTAATATCCCTATACTTCGTACTATATAGTAGATATTAATTACTAATAGCGATATAGATGCGAAAGACTACTATCTATACTAATTCTACCTCCTAGCGATCCTAGCGTTTCGAAGCGATTTAAAGAGAACTAATCCTATTACCGGATCTAAGTCTAAAGAGTATAGAATAGAATCGACGGTAGTATTAAATACCCTAGAAGGAACTAAGAAGACTCGCCTAAGATGTAAAGACTCGGTTTAATTCTACGTTCTATATAACTATTCGAGGCTACTACCTTTACGACGTAGTTAANCGAAAGACTACTATCTATACTAATTCTACCTCCTAGCGATCCTAGCGTTTCGAAGCGATTTAAAGAGAACTAATCCTATTACCGGATCTAAGTCTAAAGAGTATAGAATAGAATCGACGGTAGCATTAAATACCCTAGAAGGAACTAAGAAGACTCGCCTAAGATGTAAAGACTCGGTTTAATTCTACATTCTATATAACTATTCGAGGCTACTACCTTTACGACGTAGTTAATCGGTACTACGCTCGGGAGAATCTAGCCTAGCTCGCGCTTAACTAGAGAGAGTAGAGATAGGCCGAGTATCTCGTCGAGATTATAAGGCCTTTTACGGAGATTATAATAGAAGTAAGCCGTTTAAGGCTACCGACGATTAACTTTATCCTACTATACTATAACATCCTCTTTAACTACCTCGATAAAATTAAGGAGAAGCTTTATAAGAAAACTACGCCCTAGAAAGCTAAGATGTATTAAGCGGTATAGGCATTACGCGAGAAGCTATATAAGTACTATAGTATAACGTTAGATACCTTTAGAGTTATTTATAGGGTAGCGGTACTTCTAGATCCTTTAATTAAAGACTTATTCTAGTAGATAGATAATTAGGTTAATAACCTAGAATAGCGAGACCGCTACTAGGACGCCCTAAAATAGCTCTATATTAAAAAGGTAAAGATATATTATACTTAGTAAAGGTAGCTTAGTAAGAAGAGGGCGAAGTCCGGAATAACTAGTCTTATATACGAGACCCTATCTTAAAACCGTTAATCGGTTAATAGCGAGGGCTTTACGCGTATTAACGACTAGGATAAGGATAACGATATAGACGTAGGCGAATTCGAGAGGTATAAGGCGGAGAGTAAGTAAATCTATATACTCGATAGGAAGAGACTAATATTTAGTATACTATAGATCTAGAAGATGTTATAGCCTAACTAGGACCCGACACTAATATCCTAAAGATCTAGGCCTACTTAGAGCCGAAGTATCCGGTTATAGCTATAGTAGCTAGAGAGATCCTCGTAATACTAGCCGCCGGTACTAGATACGAACGATCCTTTAGTATCGCGTAGGGCGGTAGAAAATATAATCGGAACTACTATAGTAAGGTCTTTTCGGCTCTAATAGTATATCGATACTACCTAAACTATATAGGCCGGACCGAGAACGAAAGGAAAAATAGAAAACTCGAGCCTACTTTCCTACCTAGATATATATAATATATTCCCGTTAACGACGAAGAGAACGATAACCGGACCGAGGACGAGGAAGAGGTAACTTAGGAGAGGGAGAGGTAGAGGAAGAAATAGCGGATAAGGTATAGACCTCTTAAAGACCTTATTAGTAACGATAAGTAAGGAGGGAGAAGTACGTTTATAAGAAAGAAATAGGTATAGAATAATAGGAAGTATAAGATAAAGAAGGGGAAGGGTAGATTATAAAAAGTCTTAGCTCTATATATATTATAATATTTTCCTAAACGCTATAGAAATCTTATGTTTTAATCCTATTAGAATTATAAAAGCCGCTAATATAACTACCTAATATAGCTAGCTTTATATTATCGTAATCCTAGCTACGCGGCATCGTAATTAGGTTTTCTTACCGAGCCGCGTATAAGACGCGACGCGACGCGACGCGATACGTCCCTATATACCGGGATATAAGTATAACGCGATGCCCTATTTTCTCCTCTATCCTCTTCCCTCTCTATTTAATATACCCTTTTTTAGCGATAGTAGCGTAAGCGACTCTAACTCTCCCTCTAACTAGTCTTACCCGTTAGATACTAATTACTTACCCGGCGAATACCTAAAATCGCGAGGGTAATCTAATCCCTTTACTAGTAGTAACCCTAAAGAGGACGCGCTTAATATCGCCTTTAGTAAAGGTACTCCGTCATAGTCTAAATAGCATCTATAGCTAGAGAAGCGTAGACTTCTAGGTACGCTTCGCCTTTAAAGCTAAAGTAAAACTATTAAATATTAGATAGTTACTACCCGGAGTAGTAGCGAGGACTCTAAGCCTCGACTAAATTAATCTCGTCGAGTTTAGAAGTAAAGTAAGATACCGCTAGCTCTCCTATCGAAAGGCGGGAAAGCCTTACGAAAATTACTTATATAAGCCGTAGCCGCTACGGTAGTATCTTAAGGATAATAGTAAAGGCGTCCTACTAATAAGTCGCCTTAAAAGACGGTAGGAAAACCGGGAGGAAAGATAATATCGTATTAGTAAAAAGGTATTAAGAAAGGACGAGGCGAGCGGGCTCTTATAAAACTATAGGTAGAAAAGGCTAAGATAAAGAGCGGTACTACGCGGAAGGTACGGCCTAGAAGGGCTATACTCCGCGAGATTCGGTACTATTAAAAGGTATAGGAACCTCTTATTCCGTTTAGGCTATTCTTAATACTTATTAGAGAGTACTAGGGGTTAGTAGGGAAACTAGAATTCTAATAGTAGAGGCAAGCTTTAATCGCTTTCCGCGAAGCTATAGAAGCGAGCTTAGTATAGGACTTTAAGCTAGCGGTACGCTTTACTATATACGCGAAGAGGATTATAGTAACGCTAAAGGATTTAAAGTTAGTAGACTACGCGCGTAAGCGCTTTACTAGAATTTAGCTTTACTCTAATTATATAGATATCTAATTATTCTCGAAGTACTATATATTATAGCTAGCTATATAGCTAGCCGAATTATCGTATAATTATACTTACGAATATATAGTTATATATTAGAACTCTTTATCTCTACGGTATTATATAGGCTATATACGCTCTATAAATATAGCTAGCGATATAACTACCTCTAATAAATAGGCGCGTAATACCTACAAATATAGTTATATACTAGAACTCTTTCTACTTATAATCTATAACTAGAAGAGGTTACTTAGAATAAGTATTTCGACCCTATAAATTACGAGGCTAAGGGTATTAAAGTAAAAGGGAAAATATAATAAGAAATACTCTATAACGCGTAGCGCTACTACCGCGCTACCGATAAGTATAAGATCTAGTAACTTAAGTAAGAGCTAGATATACTAGACTTTATTAGGTAGTAAGCTTAGTTTCGATATACGATAAAGTAGAAGCGCTCGTAACTAAAGAGTAGAAGCTATCGCCGTTAGGCTCGAAGTACGTAGATTAATATTACTCGCTAGGCTAGTATCCCTAAGGAAGATATTAACGATAGCCTTCTCGAGTTAAGCGACGACTTAGCTTACGAGGATAGCGAAGAGCGTACTCGCGTCCGAAAGAAGCGTCGTATTAATAACTCTATAGTACCTCCCCTAATACCGAGACCTATTAGCGGGTACTAGTAAGAAACGTACCCTTACCCTCTATAGTACCTCCCCTAATACCGAGACCTACTAGCGGGTACTAGTAGGAAACGTACCCTTACCCTCTATAGTACCTCCCCTAATACCGAGACCTACTAGTAGGAAACGTACCCTTACCCTCTATAGTACCTCCCCTAATACTAAGACTTACTAGCACGAAACGTACCCTTACCCTCTATAGTACCTCCCCTAATACCGAGACCTACTAGTAGGAAACGTACCCTTACCCTCTATAGTACCTCCCCTAATACCGAGACCTACTAGTACGAAACGTACCCTTACCCTCTATAGTACCTCCCCTAATACCGAGACTTACTAGCGAGTACTAGTAGGAAACGTACCCTTACCTTATAACCCTCTATAGTACCTCCCCTAATACCGAGACCTACTAGCGGGTACTAGCGTAATAAGCGAAGTACTAGACCGCCTACCGTACCTAGAGGTATATCTAGCCTATCTTTAAAAAAAATACCTTTTTTTATTTTCTTTTTCGTTTTCTTTTTCGTTTTCTTTTTCGTTTTCTTTTTCTTTTTCTTTTTCTTTTTCTTTTTCTTTTTCTTTTTCTTTTTCTTTTTCTTTTTCTTTTTCTTTTTCTTTTTCTTTTCCTTTTCCTTTTTCTTTTCCTTTTCCTTTTAATAAAAAGTAAAAAAAAAACTAATAAGAATTACCTTCCTAGTATTTCGGACTAGTATACGAGTATATAAGTCCGTTCTAAGACCGGTAGTCTATTATAAATAGCGATTTCCGCGATTAATCGAAGTTCGTATCCCTAGAAGGTTAAAGCTATACGAATGCGCGCTTACGGTTAGAGGATATCTAAAAGCTACGAATATATATTAGAGAAGTAGCCTCCTACGTATCGAGTCTCTAGGGTTCGTTACCGATAGAACCGATATATAGCCTTTACCGCGCTCTAAGATACTATACTAGCATTAATAACTATAATAGTTATACTAGTAAACTTAATTAAGTAATAGCGGAGAGAAATCGATAAGTATGTTAAGGTCGGCGCCTTAAAGCTACTAGTTATAGATAATAGAAAAGTAATACTTCTACTACCGGAATAACTAATAACTTACGATATAGTTCTTTTTACCCGTAATAGATTTAATTTTAAGGATTAAGACGGATAAGATAGCGGGGATAGTAATACTCTTAAGAGGCTTTACTTAAAACGTTTAATCGTTAACGAGGGATACTTCTTCTCTAATAAATATATAAGTTCTACGATTCGTATCGCTAATAATCTAAGTAAAAATCGTATATATCGCTCTTACTGTTAAGTAAGGTTATACTTCTATAATATCTATATAACGTCTTTAGGAAGTAACGTAATAATCCGCGCCTTATATAGACCTTCTTTTATTATAGTACTTCTATATCTACTAACCCTATAGTAGCGGCTAGCTATATAAGATAGCGATAGTAGCTCGCGATAGTAGCTCGTAATAGTAGCTCGCGATAGTAGCTCGCGATAGTAGCTCGCGATAGTAGCTCGCGATAGTAGCTTACGATAGTAGCTCGCGATAGTAGCTTTAGCTAGCTATATTAGCTAGCTATATTAGCTTATAACATTAGCTAGCGATATCGGCTAGCGATATCGGCTAGCCGATATCGGCTAGCTATATCCGCTAGCTACATCCGCTAGCTATATCCGCTAGCTATATCTACTAGCGATATCGGCTAGCTATATTTCGCGCCTCGCGTAAGATAAACGCTTTATATTCTCGCTAGCTTATATTAGCTAGCTATATTAGCTAGCTATATTTCGCGCCTCGCGTAAGATAATCGCTTTATATTCTCGCCGGCTTTATATTAACGTATATTTATCCCTCTTACGCTCTTACCTACGGCTAACGCTATTACTAGGACGTTACCTTACGTTATACTCTCTATATTACCTAGTAATAGTTTTCGGCTTTCGTAATAAATAATAATATTAGCGGCCGCCCTCTTATTAATAACGAAACTCCTTATACGTTACTTTACTATCGCCTTTATATCTACTTCTACGAAAGTACTACTAATAGTAGGTAGTAACGAAGATACCGATTACGAAAGTAATATAGATACCCCTTACGAATCTTATAAAGATTCCGTTACTCCTAGCGGTATCCCTAGTAAGCTTAAAACGTACCCTTCTAATATATTTAGCTATACTAATTCTTCTCTAGCGCCTAGTCGCTTCTAAGGCTCTATAAGAGGTAAAAGGTTTAGAAAGTAATCCCTCGTAAAGATTATATTAGCTATAGAGGAGATACTAGCTATAAGGAAGATAATAGCTAAGAAGAAGTTACTAGCTAGTATAAAGATAATAGCCGAGAAGAAGTTACTAGCTAGTATAAAGATAACTACCCGTAAGAAACTTAGTAGTAAGAAAGTCTCTTACGCGTCGAAGATAGTAAAAGCTACGTAGAATAAGAAGATAATTCGGTCTAAGCCCGGAGGTAGGTCTACTAATTATAGCTACTAATATAGCTACCTCTTACTAACTTTTTCTAGCGCTTACTCTCCGAAAGATCTAGAAATATTAGAAGAGTAGCGAACTCTTAATCCTAAAGCTACCGTTCTAGTATCTTATTTACGAAGTCGCTCTAAACTTTAAGGCGGATTTACGCTTCTAGAAGTCTACTATCGAAGCTCTTTAAGAGACTATTAAGGCCTATTTAGTATCGCTATTCGAAGGTATAAACGTCTAATAACCTATTTATTCCTAGCTAATATATAATCTAGATACTAACCTTTACGCTATCTACGTATTACGCGTTATAATTTAGAAAAAGGATATAGTTCTAGCTAAGCGTCTTCGCTAAGACTTCGTATAGGCTATACTATATAGTTAGTAGCGTAGTAATACTTATAGATTACTATCTACTATACGAGAATAAAGGTATAAGTATTACGGTTATAAGATACCGCCTAGTTCTTATCCCTATTCTATTTCTTCTATTTCCCCGCTAAGAAACCGTCGAGGTACTCGGGTTTACCCCGCTAAGAAACCGACCGCCGGTCGGTTTCTTAGCGGGGTAAACCGTTTAGTCGGGTTAGGTTAGGTTTTCTAACCTAACCTAACCCAACCTAACCTAACGGGGGGTCTAGCGCTGCTACGGCGTATAGGCGAGTACCTAGCAAAGTACGTGAATAGAATGCGGCTTTTAAGTCCATTATTACTACTAGTTAGCCGGAAGATGAACTAACGATTAGTAATCTAGTAAGGGCTTATCGTACCATAGTTAAGCGCCGAGTTATCGTAAGAAGGCCTCTTAAAGGAGCCTCCGGTGTCGTCGTTACAGAGATACTATAAGACTAGCTTCTCGATAAGGCTACGGAGACGCTATTCCGGCACGATAAGGTATAGCGTAAGAAGGTGTTAAATGTAAAGGAGTTGAAGGCCTTTAATAGTCCGGCTAAGAATATACGTAACTCTATACTATCGACATTGTCTTAGCGTACTAACGCTAGTTAGGCTCCGACTATAGGGCCGGCTCTAGTAGCGGCTCTAGTACCGACTCTAGCGGCTCTAACGACGCCTTAGCATCGAGTCGAAGTTATCGACTTATCTACGCCAAGTATGGTCGATAGTAACACGGCTTAGCTTACTAAGCGTCGTCGTTTAGACTTCGAGACTAAACGGCTTTAGCGAGGGTCGTAGGCATAAGGGGAGATGCTAAAAGAGGTACTATCTCCTATGTTCGACACGCTTAGAATACTCGCTAAGGGCCGTAGCTTAAGACGTAGGGTTAGGTCGCCATTAGAGTCTTTAAGTATCTCTATTAGTAGCGCCGCTAGCGAGGCTATAAATATACTAAGTCCTACTAGATATGCGAACGCCGGAAGCGACTTAAACGCCGTAATCGATGCCGCGGTAAGAGGTGTTAAGCTAAAGATAGTACGTCAAATAAATGCTGTCTAGTCTAGTATCTAGGCTCTTTAGGCAACGATAACCGCTTCGTTGCCGCTAAGGCCCTCCCCGTTAGACCCCCCGTTAGGTTAGGTTGGGTTAGGTTAGGTTAGAAAACCTAACCTAACCCGACTAAACGGTTTACCCCGCTAAGAAACCGACTAGCGGTCGGTTTCTTAGCGGGGTAAACCCGAGTACCTCGACGGTTTCTTAGTAGGGAAATAGAAGAAATAGAATAGGGATAGGAACTAAGTAGTATCTTATAACTGTAATACTTATACCTTTATTTTCGTATAGTAGACGGTAATCTATAAGTATTACTACGCTACTAACTACGTAGTATAGCCTATACGAAGTCTCGGCGAAGACGCTTAGCTAGAACTATATCCTTTTTCTAAATTATAACGCGCGATACGTAGATAGCGTAAAGGTTAGTATCTAGATTATATATTAGCTAGGAATAGATAGGTTATTAGACGTTTATACCTTCGAATAGCGATACTAAATAGGCCTTAGTAGTCTCTTAAAGAGCTTCGATAGTAGACTTCTAGAAGCGTAAATCCGCCTTAAAGTTTAGAGCGACTTCGCGAATAAGACGCTAGAACGGTAGCTTTAGGATTAAGAGTTCGCTACTCTTCTAGTATTTCCGGATCTCTCGGAGAGTAAGCGCTAGAAAAAGTTAGTAAGAGGTAGCTATATTAATAGCTATAATTAATAGACCTACCTCTAGGCTTAGACTAAATCGTCTTCTTATTCTACGTAGCTTTTACTATCTTTAACGCGTAGGAGACCTTCTTATTACTAGGTTTCTTACGGGCGGTTATCTTTATACTAGCTAGTAACTTCTTCCTAGCTATTATCTTTATATTAGCTAGTAACTTCTTCCCGGCTATTATCTTCCTTACGGCTAGTATCTCCTCTACGGCTAATATAATCTTTACGAGGGATTACTTTCTAAACCTCTTACCTCTTATAGAGCCTTAGAAGCGACTAGGCGCTAAAGAAGAATTAGTATAGCTAAATATATTAGAAGGGTACGTTTTAAGCTTATTAGGGGTACCGCTAGGAGTAACGGAATCTTTATAAGATTCGTAAGGGGTATCTATATTACTTTCGTAATTAGTATCTTCGTTACTACTTACTATTAGTAGTACTTTCGTAGAAGTAGATATAAAGGCGATAGTAAAGTAACGTATAAGGAGTTTCGTTATTAATAAGAGGGCGGCCGCTAATATTATTATTTATTACGAAAGCCGAAAACTATTACTAAGTAACGTAGAGAGTATAACGTAAGGTAACGTCCTAGTAATAGCGTTAGCCGTAGGTAAGAGCGTAAGAGGGATAAATATACGTTAATATAAAGCCGGCGAGAATATAAAGTAGTTATCTTACGTAAGGCGCGAAATATAGCTAGCCGATATAGCTAGCCGATATAAGCTAGCGAGAATATAAAGCGTTTATCTTACGCGAGGCGCGAAATATAGCTAGCCGATATCGCTAACGGATATAGCTAGCGGATATAGCTAGCGGATATAGCTAGCGGATATAGCTAGCGGATATAGCTAGCGGATATAGCTAGCGGATATAGCTAGCTAATATCGCTAGCCGATATCGCTAGCCGATGTCGCTAGCCGATATCGCTAGCCGATGTCGCTAGCTAATATCGTAAGCTAATATAGCTAGCTAATATAGCTAGCTAAAGCTACTATCGCAAGTTATTATTACGAGCTACTATCGCGAGCTACTATCGCGAGCTACTATCGCGAGCTACTATCGTAAGCTACTATTATAAGCTACTATTATAAGCTACTATCGCTATCTTATATAGCTAGCTACTACTACGGGGTTAGTAGATATAGAAGTACTATAATAAAAGAAGGTCTATATAAGGCGCGGATTATTACGTTACTTCTTAAAGACGTTATATAGATACTATAGAAGTATAACCTTACTTAACGGTAAGAGCGATATATACGATTTTTACTTAGATTATTAGCGATACGAATCGTAGAACTTATATATTTATTAGAGAAGAAGTATCCCTCGTTAACGATTAAACGTTTTAAGTAAAGCTTCTTAAGAGTACTACTATCCCCGCTATCTTATCCGTCTTAATCCTTAAAATTAAATCTATTACGGGTAAAAAGAACTATATCGTAAGTTATTAGCTATTCCGGTAGTAGAAGTATTACTTTTCTATTATCTATAACTAGTAGCTTTAAGGCGCCGACCTTAATATACTTATCGATTTCTCTCCGCTATTACTTAATTAAGTTTGCCGGTATAACTATTATAGTTGTTAATACTAGTATAGTATCTTAGGGCGCGGTAAAGGCCGTATATCGGTTCTATCGGTAACGAACCCTAGGGACTCGATACGTAGGAGGCTACTTCTCTAGTATATATTCGTAGCTTTTAGGTATCCTCTAACCGTAAGCGCGCATTCGTATAACTTTAACCTTCTAGAGATACGAACTTCGATTAATCGCGGAAATCGCTATTTATAATAGACTACCGGTCTTAGAACGGACTTATATACTCGTATACTAGTCCGAAATACTAGGAAGGTAATTCTTATTAGTTTTTTTTTACTTTTTATTAAAAGGAAAAGGAAAAGAAAAAGGAAAAGAAAAAGAAAAAGAAAAAGAAAAAGAAAAAGAAAAAGAAAAAGAAAAAGAAAAAGAAAAAGAAAAAGAAAACGAAAAAGAAAACGAAAAAGAAAACGAAAAAGAAAATAAAAAAAGGTGTTTTTTTTTAAAGATAGGCTAGATATACCTCTAGGTACGGTAGGTAGTCTAGTACTTCGCTTATTACGCTAGTACCCGCTAGTAGGTCTCGGTATTAGGGGAGGTACTATAGAGGGTTATAAGGTAAGGGTACGTTTCCTACTAGTACTCGCTAGTAGGTCTCGGTATTAGGGGAGGTACTATAGAGGGTAAGGGTACGTTTCGTACTAGTAGGTCTTAGTATTAGGGGAGGTACTATAGAGGGTAAGGGTACGTTTCCTACTAGTACCCGCTAGTAGGTCTCGGTATTAGGGGAGGTACTATAGAGGGTAAGGGTACGTTTCCTACTAGTAGGTCTCGGTATTAGGGGAGGTACTATAGAGGGTAAGGGTACGTTTCCTACTAGTAGGTCTCGGTATTAGGGGAGGTACTATAGAGGGTAAGGGTACGTTTCCTACTAGTAGGTCTCGGTATTAGGGGAGGTACTATAGAGGGTAAGGGTACGTTTCGTACTAGTAGGTCTCGGTATTAGGGAAGGTACTATAGAGGGTAAGGGTACGTTTCCTACTAATAGGTCTCGGTATTAGGGGAGGTACTATAGAGGGTAAGGGTACGTTTCCTACTAATACCCGCTAGTAGGTCTCGGTATTAGGGGAGGTACTATAGAGGGTAAGGGTACGTTTCTTACTAGTACCCGCTAATAGGTCTCGGTATTAGGGGAGGTACTATAGAGTTATTAATACGACGCTTCTTTCGGACGCGAGTACGCTCTCCGCTATCCTCGTAAGCTAAGTCGTCGCTTAACTCGAGAAGGCTATCGTTAATATCTTCCTTAGGGATACTAACCTAGCGAGTAATATTAATCTACGTACTTCGAGCCTAACGGCGATAGCTTCTACTCTTTAGTTACGAGCGCTTTTACTTTATCGTATATCGAAACTAAGCTTACTACCTAATAAAGTCTAGCGTATCTAGCTCTTACTCGAGTTACTAGATCTTATACTTATCGGTAGCGCGGTAGTAGCGCTACGCGTTATAGAGTATTTCTTATTATATTTTCCCTTTTACTTTAATACCCTTAGCCTCGTAATTTACGGGGTCGAAATACTTATTCTAAGTAACCTCTTCTAGTTATAGATTATAAGTAGAAAGAGTTCTAGTATATAACTATATTCGTAGGTATTACGCGCCTATTTATTAGAGGTAGTTATATCGCTAGCTATATTTATAGAGCGTATATAGCCTATATAATACCGTAGAGATAAAGAGTTCTAGTATATAACTATATATTCGTAAGTATAATTATACGATAATTCGGCTAGCTATATAGCTAGCTATAATATATAGTACTTCGAGAATAATTAGATATCTATATAATTAGAGTAAAGCTAAATTCTAGTAAAGCGCTTACGCGCGTAGTCTACTAACTTTAAATCCTTTAGCGTTACTATAATCCTCTTCGCGTATATAGTAAAGCGTACCGCTAGCTTAAAGTCCTATACTAAGCTCGCTTCTATAGCTTCGCGGAAAGCGATTAAAGCTTATTTCTACTATTAGAATTCTAGTTTCCCTACTAACCCCTAGTACTCTCTAATAAGTATTAAGAATAGCCTAAACGGAATAAGAGGTTCCTATACCTTTTAATAGTACCGAATCTCGTAGAGTATAGCCCTTCTAGGCCGTACCTTCCGCGTAGTACCGCTCTTTATCTTAGCCTTTTCTACCTATAGTTTTACGAGAGCCCGCTCGCCTCGTCCTTTCTTAATACCTTTTTACTAATACGATATTATCTTTCCTCCCGGTTTTCCTACCGTCTTTTAAGGCGACTTATTAGTAGGACGCCTTTACCGTTATCCTTAAGATACTACCGTAGCGGCTACGGCTTATATAAGTAATTTTCGTAAGGCTTTCCCGCCTTTCGATAGGAGAGCTAGCGGTATCTTACTTTACTTCTAAACTCGACGAGATTAATTTAGTCGAGGCTTAGAGTCCTCGCTACTACTCCGGGTAGTAACTATCTAATATTTAGTAGTTTTACTTTAGCTCTAAAGGCGAAGCGTACCTAGAAGTCTACGCTTCTTTAGCTATAGATGCTATTTAGACTACGACGGAGTACCTTTACTAAAGGCGATATTAAGCGCGTCCTCTTTAGGGTTACTACTAGTAAAGGGATTAGATTACCCTCGCGATTTTAGGTATTCGCTGGGTAGGTAATTAGTATCTAACGGGTAAGACTAGTTAGAGGGAGAGTTAGAGTCGCTTACGCTATTATCGCTAAAAAAGGGTATATTAAATAGAGAGGGAAGAGGATAGAGGAGAAAATAGGGTATCGCGTTATACTTATATCCCGGTATATAGGGACGTATCGCGTCGCGTCGCGTCGCGTCTTATACGCGGCTCGGTAAGAAAACCTAATTACGATGCCGCGTAGCTAGGATTACGATAATATAAAGCTAGCTATATTAAGTAGTTATATTAGCGGCTTTTATAATTCTAATAGGATTAAAACATAAGATTTCTATAGCGTTTA
>LFZN01000628.1:0-11158 GCA_001578235.1 Pseudocercospora eumusae
CGGCGGCCTTACGCTCGGCCTTTCGCTCGGCGGCCTTAATTTCGGCCTTTCGCTATTTTAGCTTATCGACGTAGTTAATTTCGCCGACGCGCTTCTCTATAGCCTTACGTCTATCCTTATGTAACTACTAAGGCGGCGTATTAGGTGCTTTACCGCCCTCGGAAGTCGTTACCTAAGCGCGTACGTCGTAGTATTACTTAGGGATATCGTAGAAAACTAGTCCTTCGGCTACGGGTACGAGGGACTATATTATATCGATAAGGAGCTAGCGCGGCCCGGGTAGGAACTAGCCTAGCTAGTTAACATAATTAGCGATTATACGCTTTATGTCTTACTTAATAACGCCGAATTCTATAATCCATATTATGTCGACGGCGCTACTAAGCTCTTAAGCTATTTAGATGTACGTTAATCTCTAGCGCTATAGTAGGCGCTATAAGAGCGCCTTAGCCGCGACGTCGTAGTCGGGAATATCTCGCCCGACGCGCTCTACGATAGACGTAAGGTCTAGTACGATTTCCCCGGATAGATCGGGCGCCTTTATTAGGACTTAGAGGCTATCCTAGAAGAGCTTAAGTAGACCTAAGGGTTCGATAGTTTCGGCGGGGTAGGAAATGTATATATTACCCTCTATTAGCTAGTACCGTAAGGCGACGTAAGCGATAGCTACCTCTCCGTATAGGCTATCGTAGTATAGTATATCGTATAGCTCGGCGTAGGCGGCTTTTCGAGTATAACGCGGCTATTAGAACTTCGGTAAGTTAATAGAGTACTTAAATCTATATAAGATAGAGTTATCGGAGTTAAAGGGTCTAACGTCGATTTCCTCGACGAGCTTTCGTCCTACTAACTTCTATTCTAAGGAGCGGGCGTCCGCGCCGAAGGAAGGGTTTAGAGGACCGGCCTTACCTTCTTTTATCTATCGTAGCGGGTAGAGTTCTCCGGTACTCTTAAGGATCGCTTTAGGCTACTTACCCGGAGGAACGAAGGTTCGGTCGGAGTATTTCGCTAACCCGTACTTATTCTATAGGTCTACTAACTCCTTCGAGTAGCTCTCGAGGTTAAAATATCGTAGCGCGAGCTAAATAAGCTTTATACGTAATTCGCTAGGTAGTATAGCTACTAACTCGTCGGCTCGTATAGCTACGCGAGCGCCTATAGTCTTCGACCTTATATCCCCGGATAGCTCCTAGTCCGGGTTATTATCGAAATTATAGTCGTCGACGAAGTCGGCGTAGTCGGGCTAACCGTATTCCTTATAGGTATTATTACCCTTATTATCCTTAACCGTAAAGTATACTTTATACTTCTTATCGTNATCGTCGTTTTCGCGTTCCTCTTTAGCTTTCTTACGAAAGACTTAACTAAAGGCGGCATCGGCCTTACGGCGCCTTAATTTCTCTTCCGCGACCTCGAGACGCTCGCGTCCGTATCGGTCGTAGTCCTTAAAGAAAGGGATCGCGGTATCGTCGTAGCCTTTTACGTAAGCGTAGTATATACGGTTTTAGAGACTACTAATTAAGTCGTAGGCTTAAGGTATAAGTATATGCTCCTTACGACGAGTACCGAAAGGTATAATACGGTCGTCGAACTTAACTTCCTTAGGTATATATAGTACTACGTTCGGGCGTAATCCCTTAGCGATCTCTATAATAATTTTATACTCGCGGCTAATAAGATTGTTAAGGGACCTCTAGGCGGTCTACGCTACGTCCGACACCGCGTTCGCCTTAAGGCTAGGGTACCCGTAGTCGATGTACTCGAATATATCGGAAAAAGTTAGCGTTATATCCGGGTAGACTATTCGGAGTAAGGCGTCCTTAGGAGGAGGGGGAACCTAAAAGACGCCTTCCTTCTTCTTACTATTCTTACTACCTTAATCCTCCGCACCTTTCTTAGCTTACTCTCTATCGTCTTCTTAAACTTCCTTTTTATTATTCTTCTTATTTTTCTTCTTATTAGGCTTCTTCTACTTCTTTCTAGCTTTCTTCTTCTAAACCTTTTCCTTACTCTTTTTAAGCGAAGGCGGTAGGCCGTCGTCGTCGGATTACTAGGCTATATTCCTAGTAGATATAGGGTCCTAAGGTAGGCGTGCTTACTTAGGCTCCCTAGCTTTCTTTTTAAGCGAAGGCGGTAGGCCGTCGTCGGTGCCCTTATTAGGCGCTTCGGCTATAGGAGGAGTAGCTATACGAGTAGGAGCTTTACCTCGCGCGTTTACGGTAGATATAGGCTTCTAAGGTAGGCCTTTAGCGGTAGAAATAGGAGCGTTACCTACCGACGTAGTAGGCTTACGTCTATCGCCTACTACTAAAGCGGCTACTAATATTATAGATCTTAGCGCGAAGAGGCGCTTACCTCGTAGAGCGGCGGCTACTATAGACTAAGGTTCCTTAGCGGCTACTATAGACTAAGGTTCCTTAGTAGCTACTATAGACTAAGGTTCCTAAGTAGGCTAGGGATCTAGCTCTATTAGTTATAGAGCTACTATGTCTTTCTTTTATAAAGCTTAATCTTACGGCGGAGCGTCTACTACCTAAGTAGGCTAAGGATCTAGCTCTATTATATCTTTCTTTTATAAAGCTTAATCTTACGGCGGCGCGTCTACTATCTAAGGTAAAGTCGCGTTTATAATCGCCGCGTCTACTATCTACGGAGAGGTCGCGGATAAAGGCGTATCTACTATCTACGGCGAGGTCGCGGATAAAGGACCTAGTATAGATTTAGTTGCTAGTAGCGTGCCGTCTTCTTCGAAGGCTCTAAAATTAATAGGCGTAAAGCCGCCTATAATTGCTACTATAGTCGTTACTACTATAGTTATTAATGTTACTAAGGTTATTATTATTAGTAGAAAGTTAAGGTAAAATTTACGACTTATATATGCGTGTAACCGCGTATCTACACGGTTAAACTCTAATTGCGGTTTACTTTAATACCTAAAATAACGTTACGTAAGTAATACCTAAAATAGCGCTACGTAAGTAATGCCTAAAAGCGAGGTAATGCCTAAAGGTAATATAATAGAAAGATACGCGGCTAGACTATAGGTTAGGGGAACGAGAGGCAACTATAAGTCTATTAATCGTAACATCTACTAGATAGATTATCCCGAACTCCTATCTAGGTATCCCCTATAGGAGGGAATACCTAAGGGTGCTCGTCGAGGTACCGATTCTATATTATTAGAGGAAACCGTAGAGTTAAGAAATAGTAAGGGAGGATTCTGCGATATACGCCGACTTAGGTATTTAGCGGCGTAGGAGTATCTCTCTATCGTTATATGTCCTCCTTACTAAGACGTAGAACCTTAGGTACTAAGGTCCTCGCTTATAGTTAACGAGCCTCCTCCTCTAAGACTTCTATAGACGGAAGTAGTAGACCTAGGGTTAGCTATATATCCTAAGGCGGATCTTGCTAGAGCTACGACGTACGCGTAGAGGAGCTAGCGAACCTAGCTTACCTAAATAGGTTGTTCGTACCTAGCTTTAGGCTACTCCTCGATTCATCTTAACTCGGCTAGGCTCCTCTAGCGTCTCCTCTATTTACTATACTCGCGGTACGCTCGGTCGGAGGGGCGGCAACGATAGACGTAGGGTCGTTAGGCTCTAAATAGGAGGAGCTAGCGAACCTAGCTTACCTAAATAGGTTACTCCTAGTAGGCTCTCGGCTACTCCTTAACTTATCTTAGCTAATATAGGCTTCTCTAGAGTATCCTCCGTCTTACCCGCCTTCGGTACGCTCGCGTAGAGGGGTATTAGCGATAGACATAGTATTATCGAGGTCTAAATCGCTAGCTTCCGTATAATTTAGCCGGTCGCCTCGCCGAGGTTACCGTCTCCTTAGTACGATCTATTCCGAGGGAGCGAGAGTAACTTGCGGGTTATATTATCGAATTAATAGTCGCATCTAAAGAACTTATTTATCTATAAACTAAGAATCCTCGAATTACTCTATTAGATACGCGTTTATGTCTTTAAGCTTATCTTCGCATACCTATTCGTTTATAATCGGCTATTTATTACGCTATTTTACTAAATACTCGATTTTACCTCGTAAGAGGCGTTTATTAAGGATACGCTTAGGCGTTATAGCTAGCTACTCGGACTATAGGTCTATCGGCGTAGGTACTCGCGGATAAGCGCGCGCGAAAGGATCCTTCGTAGGGTTTAGAGTAGGCTCGAGCTAAGTAACTAAGACTATAGGATAGAATTTAACCGTAGCTAGGAGATCTAACTTATAGGCTAGCTTTCCTACTCGTTTTCTAATCTTAAAAGGCCTAGTAGCCTAATAGCTATACTTCCGATAACCTTAGCCGTAGACGCGATATCTATAGTAGAGCTTAAGCATTATATAATCCCCTAGCTCGAATAATACTCGGTAGTACTTTAAATCGTAGCGGTACTTTATGTCTACCGCCGCGAATGCTAGCGACTCTTCTACTACGTCGCGAAACTACTATCGCAAGGTTTTAAAGTACTAAGGCTAGAGTTCGCGGAGACCGATAAAGGCGTTAGTATTAAGATCGAACCTAAATAACATCTAATCTAGCGAAATCCTAGTACTCGTATTCTTAACGCTACCGAGATATAACGTTAATAAAGGGAGGACGTCCGTCTATTAAGTATTAGGATTAGAGGTAACGAAGTACCGGATTATAATCTCTACGGTCTAATTCGTACGCTCGGATTAGCTATCGGTTTACGGATAGTACGCGGTAGACGTAAGGATTAAGGCTCTAAGGAGCTTTATAATCTTAGTAAAGAATTTTAAGAGCTATTTAGGGTCGCGATCGTAAATAAATACCTTAGCTACGCGCTAAGATCTCTCTTAGATAGCCGTAAGGTATTAGGCCGCCTAGATTTCCGCTATCTACTAGTATTTACCGGGTAAAAGTATTACTCGTTTAGATTTCTTATAAGTAACCGTAAGTAGGGTATTAAACCCCTCGCTAGTTAGGGGAAGCCTAACGATCTAGTCTACGGTTTATACGTCTATAGGGAGCCGATACTCTAAGTCTATTAAATTAAGTTATCTATAGGGTTTATACCTAGTTAAGCGATTATTATTATAGCTAGAATACTAGTCGATATATTACTCGAGGTACTTACGGTAGTAGCGGATATAGAAACTAGCGTTAACGCGATCGAGGGTGCGATAGAAACCTACGTAATAACGGAGATTATATACTATCTCGAAGATCTTACCTATAAAGCTAGTAGGGATATAGAGGCGCGAATAAAGTAATGCGGGGTCGATGTAATAAATAAGTCTATCTTCCCTAAAAAAACGGATACCCTCTAACGACCTTAGGTCTATTAGCTTATTATTAGGGCCGTCTAAGGTATGCTATAGCTTACGCGATAGTATATCCTCGGAGGATCGGAGGGAACTAGGCTTTAGGAAGTATCTAGGAACGGCGCCGTTCTCTATCGAACTAGTACGTTCTTAATCGTTCTAATCGACCTAAGGTTCTTTCGAGCTCTCGTATTCCTAATCGACCTAAGGTTCTTTTACGTCTCTACGGCGCTCGTTACGTTTTTACTAGCGTTA
Organism: Pseudocercospora eumusae; assembly: GCA_001578235.1. Taxonomy (NCBI): domain Eukaryota; kingdom Fungi; phylum Ascomycota; class Dothideomycetes; order Mycosphaerellales; family Mycosphaerellaceae; genus Pseudocercospora; species Pseudocercospora eumusae. The sequence goes on from LFZN01000628.1 coordinate 5,548, forward strand.
GCGTTTCCGCCTAGCCTAACGACTCTCGCGCTTCTTAGGTTAGGCTTCCTACTCCTCGATATAGGCTTATTCGATAGACTTAAGGACCTAGAGTAACCTACGCTAAGGGCGGTTATCCTAGTAGGCTTTTCGAAGTCTATCTTTAAAGTTATCGGAGAGGGAGATTACGGTTTCGATATAATAGGAGGGCTCGGCTTAGAGACTATAGAAAAAGGTAGGTATCTTATCGTAGGCTAGAAACTCGCGTCTATTACTCGCGTTAAAAAAGTATTCGCTATAATTAGGCCCGAAATAATTAATTTCCGGCATTACCGAGCCGGGAGTAATAATTATTATATCTAGGCGACCTCTACCGGTAGACGTAGTATTCCTTACCGCGAAGAACTTATCGTCGCTATAGGTCGACGCGAGGTTCGGTACCGTTACGTATATCGCTAGAATCTTATCGAGCCCGCTAGCGTTAACGTCGTTTACTTTCGGAGAAATAGCCCCTCTAAGTCGTAAGAGCGCATCCGGGGCGATATAATTTCTACCGGGTCGGTAGATTATCTCTAGCTAGGGAAACTAGGAGATATATACTACGGCCTAGATAATACGGCGATTAAGGCTAGCGGTAGATATAGTAATCGCGATCTATATCTTCTTCGCGATAGCTATAACCGCGCTATAGTCCGTAACTATAATAGTCTTTAACGCTACGTCTACTATATACGATACCCTCTTAATCGCCTAGATAACGCCGAAAAGCTCGAGCTCTATAGGCTAGTATCGTAACTCTATACCTATAAGTACGTAGCTTATAAAACCGACGACCTTTAGTCTATTACGCGGGAATTACTTAGATCGTCTTAACTAAGTAGTACTATTAATAAAGTCGGCTATAGTATCGTCCTTATAAATAACTAGCTTAGGTTCCTCGTATTCTAGTTAAAGCTCCCCTTTTACTTAGTAGTATATAACCCTAATTCCGAATTCCTTAGAAGCGTCGACGTCGATGTAGAAGGTAGACTTAGGGTTAAAATACTAGAGGAAACCTTAACTAGGTTAATCCTATAATACTTAGATCGTTTCCTATACGAGGATTATCTCCGGGGTCTAGTAGAGCTTAGCCTTCTTTATCTATATGCGGCGTCTACCTCCCTTAATTTACGTAGCGTTACTCTCCTTAATAGCTAAAACTTTAGCTTCTTAAAGGGGAAGCGTAATTTTGCCGAAATATAGGATAGTAGACCTAAGGTATCCGATTAGGCCGAGATACTACTTAAGCTACTCTACGTTCTCGGGACGCTATAACTCTTTTAGTACCGCTAATCGGTTTACCTAAGTAGTAAAACCCTTACTATCGACGACTCTCCCGAGCATATTAATAGAGACGAAACCGACGAACGCTTTTATAGGTTCGAGACTAAATCTTATCTTATTTATTTTCCTAAAAACTCCGCTAAGAAGCTTATAGTAGGACTCTAGGTCTACCGAGCCGAGAACGATGTCGTTAATATAGCCGTTTACGCTATCGCCAAATTCGCGGAGGGTACGATCTAGGATCCTCTATACGTGCTAGATACTATTATAGTATTCTATAGCGGCGACTTTAAGGTACTCTTAGCTACGGGTAGTATTAACCGTAAACTTCTATCGGTCCTTTACCGCGACGGCGAATTAGTAGAATATAGACCTTACGTCTATAACCGTAATATACTTATAGCCCCGTAGCTTAGCGATAATATCGTCTTATAATAGTAGCGGGTAAGTATCTTTCTAGGAGATGCTATTTAGTCCTCTAATATCGATAACTACTCGAGGCTTACGGTAAGCCTCGCCGCCTAGGTAGAAGAGTATTCTCTAAACTATAAATACCGGCTAGGCGAGAGAGGAAGGCTTCTTTCCGTATACTATTTTATCCTAGCCGTATAGCTTATCGAATTACTTATTAACTTTAGTATTATCGGTTTCCGACATTCGATATACCTTACTACTAAATTTCTTATCTTCCTAGCTAAGCTTAAGCGGTAGCTCTAGCTAGTCTTCTTCCGGAAGGTCGATAGTAGTACCTCTATCCTTCTATAGATCCGGAAATAGGTCGACGATAGACCTAAATCTAAGGGCTATAGATAAATTAGGATTATCTACGTAGATCGTTACTCCTACCGAGGTTTTAATACTTAAGGCTCCGGTATCGATAGTAATTTTAGAAATCTCGGGCTATAACTCTAAGTCTATAAGATCCTTAAGGGAGTTATAACTTAGCGTAGCTCGCTCGACTAGCATAGCTCGCTTAGACGTAGCTCGCTTAGACTTTAACCTCTCGAATATTACCTATTCTTTCTACGGATTTACGGTAGTCGGGATCTTAGCTAGCTTAGCTTCTATAGACGTAGGGTTCGGATTAAATTTATTAATTTAATAAACCTCGTCGATTTAGAGCGGCTACATTTCTCTTAATCGTCTATTACGAGGAACTATAAGCTATTAGCTACGGCTAAGGTTACGAACTTATACCGTAGGTATATNGATCTTAGCTAGCTTAGCTTCTATAGACGTAGGGTTCGGATTAAATTTATTAATTTAATAAACCTCGTCGATTTAGAGCGGCTATATTTCTCCTAATCGCCTATTATAAGGAACTATAAGCTATTAACTACGGCTAAGGTTACGAACTTATACCGTAGGTATATTCGTATTAGCGATATACCCGTATATAATACCCTCTCTAAGAGCTTTCTTATCTAGAATAAATTAGAAGTCTATATCTACCGCGCGTAGGCGTTAGCGATTCTTTACCTTTATAGGGACTAGTACCGCTAACCGCGGTAGTACCCTAACGGTATCGGTAGACTTAACGATACTACGTAAGACGCTATCCGTCCTCGGGGATAACGCGATCGGTATTAGAGCGTACTTATTCTCTATTATCGTAACATAGCCTACCCTAGCGTAGATAGAGAACCTAGTAGGCGTTATAACATCTATTCTTAGGAGCATATTATATAGGAGATTTAGCATTACTCGGACGGGCTACTTAATATAAGCTAAAGCCGGTTATTAGGAATCGTACGTAAAGATAGGAAAGTATATCGGCAAATTAATCTATTTCTCGTACTAAGTATTACTAGCTAAACTACGGAAGTTAAGTAGTTCTAGTAAGTATTAAATGTTATCTTATCCTAGTTACTCGAGTAACTACCCTTAGTCTATTATTAATACCTTATTACTAGTATCGAGATAAATACGCTTAAATTCTCTATTAGGAGTAAGGGCATAATTAGCTTCGATAATGTCGAAATATCTAAAAGTATAAGCCGGATCGCCTAGCGGGAGGCGGGCTATACTCTAGATAATAGGTAGCCTTAGGTCTATTAGATACGTTATAGAGCTAGGAGGAGAAGAGCGTCTCTCTTCTCTAATGTAATAGACCTAGAGCTCTAGGCTATTAATGCCTCGATCTCTCCTCTTTCCTAGTAGGCCTAATTTCTCGGCGCGAGCGTTCGCGGAGGACTACGATATTAGAGGAGCCGGCTTACTAGGATTTATTACTAAGGGCGTAGCCGGTTCTCCGCTACTCGTTACTTTCGAAGTAAGCTACTACTAGGGAGGAGCTAGAGTTCGTAGCTAGAGTACTTACGTATTAAATACGTTCGCTATCTCTAGTATTAGTACTAAGGATTCCGGGATAGATACTTCTAGATAGACGTAAGGTACGGTATTAGAGGGAGTAGATTAGTCTAATATAGGGATATCGGATAATAGACTTAAGGCGTCCGGCTTCTTATCTAGGAGTAAGCGCTCTAGCGCTTCCGGTAGACGTAAGGGAATAGTACCGTTAGGATGCTCGTCCGGTAGTAAGCATCCTAGCGACTTTAAGCGATCGAAGGCGTTTAATATCGTTAAGTATTCTAGTATTTCCGGTAGATATAGCGTTAAGCTAGAAGTAACTAGATTTACTTCCGGCTCGGAGCGTTTCCCTCCTACTTTAGTAGTATGTTTATACGCATACCTCTATCGTCCTTCGGATAAGCTTACTCGAGGTAGTCCTCGAAGAACTTATTACTAGACGTAAATTACTCGCCGTACATTAGGTAGCGGGTTAGGCGTCCTTTAAGGCGAAGCTTCGAGCGGGAGGATTAGGCGGCGTCCTTAGGTCTACGACCCTACTAGACGTAGTTTACTAGCTCCGAGAAAGGATTGCTAGGAGGGAACCCGCTCTCCTTATAATCCTCTTCTCCCTACTCCTATATATCCTCTTATACTTACTAAATCTCGTCCTCTTTATCTCCTAGAGCGTTATCCTTATAACCTAAGTCTACCGCATACTCGTAGAAAAAATTTAGCTTAGCGCCGAAGTTTATAGGAATAGTACTTCCTACGTTTCCTACATTCCTTATCGAGGGTCTCTAAGGATTCGGATGCTATAGGAGACCTCTCGTATCTACTATACGCTCGTTTACGTTTCCGGCTCGCTAATTGCCGTAGGCCTAAGGTTAGTAGGTTTAGGCTCCGGACTAGTTACTATAGACCTAAGGTCGGTAGGTCTAGGCTCTAGATTACTACTATTAGGAATTAGGGCGCTATCGATAGTTATTAAAGGGGTTATTACTACGGTAGAAAGGCGCGCGTCTAGAGTTGTTACGAGGCCTAGAGGAAAACCCTAGGTCTACGAACCTACCTCCTACTAGGCCGTCGCGCCTATAGAAATTAGTTAACTTACCGCTATAGAAATCGGAGGTCCTACTACCTAGGGGGTATAGCTCGATCTAGGTAACGTAGTAAGCTTATATCGTATCGATTAGGGTCTAGTAAGTCTAGCTAAGGGTAGGTACTTCTAGATTATTTCGGAGCTCTAGCGCTACCTTCCGATATACTAGATTAATCTAACTAAATAGTAACTTAGTTCTACTCTACTATACGAGGCGTATAACATTAATAACGTAGGAACTAACGGAGCGGCGCGCGGCGACTTCCTTAATACGGTAGTATTCCGTTTCTAGCTTACGTACGGCGACGAGAGGGTCTAATCGGAATTACTCGCGTAGAGCTACCTTCTAGTTCTCGATACCTAGGTCTTCCTATAGAGCGGAGCGGTAAGCATTAGTAAGGGCGTATATGTACTATTATAAAGCGGAACCTTAGAGGCAGCGATAGAGGGATAGACGTAGGGTACGAGCTAAGTATTCCTCGGCCTAGATAGCTATATCGAGACGAGTAATAAATGCGAATACATCGCGGTAGTAAGTAGTATTACCTTTATATACTATAGGACCTAAGTCCTTACTCTCTCTATTATTAACGAGGTCCTTATTAAAGTAACCGATAGACTTAGGCTTAAATTTCTACGGGCTAGAATCCGTAGAATACTCTAATAGAGGAGCGTCTCGTAGAGGAGCGTCTCGCGGAGGTACGTCTCGTACGCTATAGCCTTAATTAGTAGACCTAAAGTTAAAAGCCGAGTTCTCTCTTCTAGTAGGGTACGGTAGGTACCTAGGTCTACCGGCCCCGCCTAGTAGCATATATAGATCTAGCTACTATTCGTATACCGCCGATCGGCGAGTAGGCTAGCTCTAATTATATAAATCTTATGTTTATAGCTAGCTATCGGCTACTCTTCTATTTATCT
>LFZN01000063.1:0-83521 GCA_001578235.1 Pseudocercospora eumusae
TTATTAACGTTATACTATATAATCGTTAACATCGTCGTATTATTTATTAGGATTAATCTATCTAGTCCTATTAGTTTTCCCCTTAACTAAGGATCTCGTCTTAGGAGGTGTCCTTATTTATTTAGGGTACTATTTAGTTAAGTTTCCTTTAGTTAGGGTCTCTCCCTACTTAGTCGATATATCTCGGTCTTCCTATCTATAGGTAATTCCTTACGGTAGGGGGGGTAGTCTCCTCCTCCCTTTACCTCTTATTCGGGTTATATGTTCTTTACCGGTTTAGCTCTTCCTATTCGGGGGTGTAGTACCTCTACGGCGAGGTCGTTCTAGCCTCCCTCGCTCTCTCTTAGGCTCTAATTCTTACTAGGCATTCCTTAGCCTAAGATAGGTATTTTCTTCCGTAGTTTACACATCTCGCGTTTTCTTTCGGTTCCTTATACTCCTTTACCTAGTATCCTTATACATAGTAGGAGCACGTGTTTAATGTCTTTAGGTACCTTACTACTAAGTATCCGTATTACTAGTACTTATAGTACTATAGGATCCTATAGGTATTTATATGGATTTCCGTGTCTATCCTTTCGTAGTCCTAGAAGAGTCCCCTTTCTAGGAGTATATTAGCCTATTCTATACTCCCGACCTATACGATAAGTAATAACCTCGTCTTCTTATCTTCGATCTTTCTTTTAACCTATGCTACCTTAGTAATTTAGATCCCTAGGCACGTATATTAGTTTTCCTTCTAAAGCTAGGTAATATTATCTTAAATTTAGAATGTTCTAGTTATGCCGTAGGCTATAACTATAAACTACTAGCGCGAGACCTTCGCCGTCTTTCTAATCTTCGTTATCTACTCCTTCTAGGTTTCTAGCTTCCTTATGTCCCCTTCCGCTACTATATATAGCTTAACTACTCCTCGTCTATCCTTCTTTACCCCTATAATCTCCTTTATCCCTATCTTTTAGACGATTTCTTTCCCTATTATCTTATCGATGTCCTCTTATTCTTAGGGGTCTATAATGTAGACCTTAACCGCTATCTTCTTCTCCTTTAGGCTAGCTACTTAGGCCTACGTGCCTTAGTTAGTTCTTAGGGCTAGGAGAGCCCCCTTCTATACCTTTGCCGTAGCCGTTCCTACTACCTTATCGACTATTATCCTTATGTCGTTCTTTAGTACTTTTAACCCTCCTAAGAGTTCTACTATTATTATCTTTAGTACTCTTTCCGGGACCTCCCTATCGGCCGCTATCGCTATCTCCTACGCCCTCTTATACGTATCCTTCTACTCGCTTCCCTCGCCCGGGGGCCTCGCCGTCGTCGCCGTCGTCGTCGTCGCCATTCTCCCTATTTCGGACGATATATTTAGCCTATATATACTTAATTAATATTATGCGTTAGTTATAGAATACTCTAGCCGATAGGTAAAGCTAGTATTCGAACATGTTTATTCGATTCTCTCTCCGAGCGGCGCTTACCGGCACTAGTACGACTAATTACATTATTATTATATTACTCAAAATCGTTAAAGTCTACCTCTTATTCGCTATCTTCCTCGTTTTCTTCCTTAAATACACCCTTACTATTACAATATACTGTCGACGCGTTATCTATTATCGACGGTATAGTATTCTAAGCTTAATCTATCTATTAAGACTCCTCCGAGTCGAGCGCCATTATGTTTTAGGCCGTACTAGCAGTATGTTCGAATTAGGCTAGATCGTACGGAATATCGACTCCATCGACATTATATCTAGCATAGGCGAATAGTTCGCGCGCCCTTCGGCCTCTATACTTATGTAAATACTATAGTAAGTAATCCTAAAAGCCTATAAACTTTAGTAACTAGTCTCGATGCTTTTTAATAACCTTCTTAAGTAGATTAAAGCTACCCTCGATCGGGTTTAAATCTAGCGAGTATGGAGGTAAGAATTCTAGGTAATAGCCGGCCTCTAGTATCGCCTCTTTAACCCTCGCTCTATAGTAGATGCTAGCATTATCTATAACAAATATTATCGGCGGACTATCTTCGAGGTAAGGTAGGACCTACTCCGTTAACTAGGTATAAAAGCGATTAGCGTTAATAGATCCTTAGTAGACGTAAGTGCACGGTAGGTACCTATATAGCGTAAAGGCCGGTAAGACTAACTATCTAACTTCTCGCTTCGCATACTAAACATCTATATAGGTTATACCCTTCGGAGACTATCTATACTTACGCTAGCCTATCTTCTAATTACTAGTAGTCTCGTCGATAAATACTAATCGATCTACCGGCTATTTCGCGTACCTAATCGTCTATAACGCCCTTAAGAAGGGATTACGCTCCTTCGCCTATCGCCGTACTTCTATCCGAGTTAGACCTATCTACTACTTCAACACCTTCGTTAATAACCGCGGCTTAATCTCGACGCTATTACTACCCTCCGAGATAGGCCTTAGTCGTATAAACTCGTCTTAAAGAGCTTAGATTATCTTAGTAACGTATGCGTTAGGACGGTCGATAAGGAAGCTACGAAGGAAGTCCTATTCTTTAGCTAGTATAATAGTATAGTTAACATTGCGACGAGTACTAGTTCTAGGCATATACAACTAGCTAAATAGCTTCTACTTAGTCTAGTAGCGATATACTATCCGTACGGATAATAGTAACTTCGAGAAGGCTAGTATTTCCTTAGGAGATATCCCTTTACTAAAGAGGTTTATTAGTTAGCCTTACTAGTCGAGATTAATGCGTGCCTTCTTAACTATAGCGACGATAGTAAGTATTAACAATAACACCTTAGAAGGCTCTATACTACTAAATTACCGACGACACGATATCTACGATATACTAGAGGATTCTACGCATTAGAAGGAGGACTAGAATGCATATTTCTATCAAAATAGCGGTGAATTCGCTACTAAGTCCTCTCTCGGAGGTGCAGGGTTCTCCCCGCACCGGCACTGACAAGTTGGAAGCGTAACATAGTATCACGTGAGTGGAAACTTGCTTCCTGCAGCGTCGACTTCACAGTTCACAGACAGATGGAATCAGGGTGACCCAGTTACCACAGCAACATCACACAGGCACGAGGAAATCTATACAGCGTCTTCACACCACTAGCCAGAATTTGGGGAGGAATCGATAGCCTTCCGAGGTGTGTAGAATGCCAGAGCGTAGTGGAAGTAAACACTTTTCATTGAATTAGATATACGTACACTCATAGATAGTCCCGTCAGAGCAGTGGCAATGCCAAGCTGCTTGACGCGAATGCCAGAGAGAATGAACAATGTCAAGCTGGTGTCAAGCTAGTGGCAAGCTATGCATAATGGTATCGATGACATTCAGCTGCGCAGCGCTCAGGCTGCTCTGCATGAGCGCCAATCTGGATGAATCAATCAAACCAGTGGCAGTACAGAGACGAGGAGATGATTCTCGTGGCCATTTGTGGACCAGGGCAATGACGAGCGATGGATTTGGAGCACATGCTGCTCTGGATGACCAGAGCCAAACCAGAGCAAGCAAAGAGCAATCCAAACGACGTCAGAGCAAATGGTTGACCAGAGTCCAGGCAATGAATTCTGATGCCTATGATGGGTCGAACACCCAATAGCCTATGTCCTGGGCTGTCAGGCCTGGACGAGCTGCCGCAGGAAGAGGCATAGGCACTCGTCTCCCGTCTGCGGTCACCTTGATGCACAGCTGGTGGTATTTGAGACAGTACCTGAATTGCATGAGCAGGTTGTACTGAAAGAACAATCGCATCAACTCACCAGCATGTACTCTCTTCATCCTGGCCGAAAAGGTCGTCTGATTTGCTCAGTCGAGCTACAGCACGCTTTACCGTACCTTTCTTTATGCCTCTTCTGAAGCTTCTCATTCCCTCTGCCGTTCTGAAGCTCCGGAGGAAGTCATCGAATTCAGCAGGAAGAGCTTGTCCTTGTAGATCGAGACATGCCATAACATCCGCTACATTATGTTCCAGCTGGTTATCCGTGTGGTTGGTCTTAGGAGGACGGTCGCTCTTGACGTTCTTCGCTAATTTGTCTCGGATGACTTGGTGAAACGTCGGCTGTCGTGATTCTTCTGGAGTGTCGGGTGCACCGGAAGGCTCGCTGCCCTGCGCAGAGCTTTGTCGGAAAATGTTGCCAGTGCCTGGATCCAATCTTGGCGGCTTCGGAGTGAGTGTCGTATTCATCTGGTTTCCTAAAGCATTCGGCGTGACAAATGGGTCAGATGTATTCAGAGGAGCAGAGCAACCTGCCGCAGCTCTCTACCGGCCATGGCCGTTGGAGCCCGCGAAATCTACGCCAGAACCACGGCGGACCAATTGCGCCGGAGGTTCACCATGTGGAAGTCGTCGTAGTTGGTTGGTCTGCGGTGTCGTAAGTAATTCCATCGTGGGAAAGGTCTGAATCGAGAACATTCTAGAGTGTCTACTGGGTGAGGAAATCCCAGGGTCGGAACCACTCCTCAATCGCTGCTGAGCATTTTGCTTGATAATGCTGTCTTTCTGCTTCACAAGCTTGTTGAGGTTGTCGAGTGAGGTGTCCATTGCACGTATTTTTTGGTCCTGTAGCTCTATGGTCTTATCTTGGCGAGCGACGCGCGCCTCGGATTCTTCGAGTTGGTTCTTGAGCTCCTCGTTCGTGTTGGCTCTGATATTGAGATCTGCATATGGTTAATTCTGTATACTTGGGATCTTGACAGGTGCCATTTCACTGACTCGACAAACCGTCCAGCAGGGTCATCTTGTCAGGGATCTGCAACATCGAACGTAACCAGTCTTCGTTGTTCTTCGTTTTGCTGGTGGACGGAGTCAGCGTATTGATCTTGCGTGGGTGTCGAGCACTTCTGGCTTCACTCACGCTGCAACAGCCGTCTCTCGCCCTTCCAAAGACTCCTCCCAATCTGCAAGCCTGTGATTTTCGTTGTCGATGTCAGCTTGACATATTTGGATGTCAAGCTTCTCGTTCGAAATACGCTGCTTCTCCTCCTCGAAGGCCTGTTGCGCTTGTTTCAAGCTCTCTTGGTCTTCTGAGAGCTGAGGTCGATCAGTAAAGCTGTGAGTTGAAGTGACATTGATACCAGGCTGGACATACCTTCCGCTGAGCATGCTTCAGGTCAGTCTGCTGTCTCTCCAAATCGGCCTTCATTGTTTTCTGCTTCTCGTCTCGTTTCGAAAGCTTGGCCTTCAATTTGTCAAGTTTTGTCGTCATGGCTTCCAGTCTCTCGGTCTCTTGGGCCTGTTGCTCGTATTTGTCGAAGCAGGTCTGCGTGATTCTGCGCTGGAGTTCCGCCACGCGGATCATAGCAGAACTCATCATGGTAATGTGTCGCTCGACTGTGGCAAGCTCATAGTCTCCACTGTCTAGTTTCCCAATCAGATCGATGATTTCACACTGGAAGTCATTTGTCGTCTCGTGAAGTTTCAAGATCTGTTGGTCATAGTCAAAGGTGTCAAATTCATGGAGTGTGTCGGTGAATGGAGTCGATGCAGGTTGATCCTCGTCAGCCATATTGAAATCTGGCGACGCGGTGTGTTCATTCATCATGTATTGTGAATTTGCGCTTGAAAGTAGACATTTCACGGATCCACAAGCCAAGCCAGGGTCTTTTCGAGCGACAGCATATTGAAGGAAGGCACCACCATCGACCCTTGCAAAGCGCCCCGTCCATTGATCCAAAGAGAATATGAGTGTGTCCGTGGTGTACGAAAGTAGAGGTCGAAAGCTATATATCTCACCTTGATCCTGCGTGGTGGTTCTTACCTGCCTTCGTTCGATGCCAAGGCGGCAGTCGCGCGAATTTGGTCTTGTATGCTCACAAAGAGATTAGCTGTGGGACGAGCAATGACTTTCCCGATTTTCTACACCAATCCAGCTCACGATATCCTGCTGTGGTATATAGGTCGACTCTTGACATGCCGAATGGTCGATCGTCTGACGTTGGAGTAGAAATTTGATGCGCAGCGCGGCGTCGGAGATTGCCGTTGTTGGCAGACAAGGAGGCTGCGGACTTCGTACTTCGACCACACTCCACCTAGTCAACATTTAAGGAACTCTCCGCCATGTACGAATCCATTATACGGTCCGCAGACGGCAGTCTGGTCTCCGGCATCAAGCACATCGCGTGGACATCGCTGTTTACGACACAATACGCTCCTCACCGACTTGGATCATGAGCACACGATAGAAAGAAATTTAGAGCTTGAACGTGCTTAAAAACTGCATTGTACAAAATTAAAGAATATAGCAGCAGTGCTGCGTCGCAAAGCTATGCAAAATCAATCATCCCATAGGATGGCTGCCAATGCAAGAGCAAGGACAGGCAAAGACCCTGGGAGGAAGAATGCAATGGATGCTGGCGATACCAGGGCGAGAAGCTTATGTGAGCACCATGAAATGGTATATGGCAGGATGCAAGATCAGCGGCAAGGTCAATGAAAATGCTTGATATCATGCGAGATGCAAGATCAGCGGCAGGCGGAGTGACTGCATGCGGAAGCAAGAACAGCCAAGACGAGTGCTTGATATCATGCAACGCCAGCGCGATGAACTCGGCGGCTTCTCGATATGAGACTATCGATCGGATTGTTCTCCTTGCCGGGCCAGCTCTCCGAAGCCCTTGTGGCTCGATCGTGAGCCGTTGTCGTCATGGATGGTGTATTCCTTATTGACAATCCTCCCTCTATCACCGAGCCCATCCCCGGCAACTCTCCGCTTGAAGGTCTCCTTGAATCTTGGTCCTGGTGGTTGTTGCTCTTCTTCGGCCTTCACCGCGATCTTTTCTGGGAAAAGCTCGATGCGACCTAATACACGTCAGTATAAGCTGGTGCAGTATCTAAACTGGGCGACATACCATTGTCGTGTTGGGTGGTCCGGGCCCTATGGCCGAAATCGTCGTCGTCGGGGTATACTCGCTGGCGCGGGTTGGTTGATCGGAATGCCTCGCGCTGTGAAGGTAGGCGGGTGTTCGGGGTCCTAAGGGCCTCATGGCCCAAATCGTCGTCGTCGGGGTATACTCGCTGGCGCGGGTTGGTTGATCGGGATGCCTCGCGCTGTGAGGGCGGGCGGGAGGTCAAACGCGTCATGTGAGCTGCTTCAGGTTCCTCATCATCGGGTCGGCGACGACGCGGTCGGTTATCGTGGCGGTCTCTATACTCCTGTCCGGGAGGCTTGGACCTCGATGGGTATCCAGAGCGGCCCTTAGGAGACGGAGAGCGCTCGCATACATGGTCGCGGCCGCGATCGGATGTCATTGGGAAATTTCGGTTGTGGTCATCAAATCTTCTGGCATCTTCTTGAGCTCGTGATCGGTCCTGCTTGAGAGTGGTGATCTCTTCCTTCATCTCTTTGACGGCCTTCAGGAGCTCGGCTCTCTCGTGCTGGTATGATATGGTCAGCGTGCGCATCAAGCATGCCAACATGGTGGAGTCAACTCACGTCTTCCTTTGGAGCATGTCTGGCTCTCTTGTTTCCGTTGTTGTTTCTTCGCCGGCCATCTTTCTGCCGCGGTTCGGACTGGGGGCCGACATGAAGGATGATGTGAGGCATTAGTGGGTTCGTCTGTGGATTAAATCCTTGGGTGATCTGTCCAGCACCGAATTGTCTCATCGGTGCGTCTGGTCGACCGAGAACTTCACAAAGGTCAGCACGTGTTCCTCAGGATCTCCCAAACGCATCACCTACCTGGTCTCGGTGGCGGATATCGACCTGGCCATGCAGGCGCGTAACCCTTGACCCGGTGCCAGTATGTGTCAATGGTGTTTCCGGACTTCGTACAGTTCTTCTTCGTGCCCACGCAGAATGAGCAGTTTTCTGGGTATCTCTCCATGTCGCACTACAACACAGTCAGTGGCATTTCGTCAGTGAAGAGGACTGTGGCAGGAGTACTAAGTAGTTTCCTGCCGTCACACACGGGTGGCAGCGCTTTGCATTGGGTTGTCGGTCTTGGCTCAGGTAGTCTCCAACGGACGGCTGCTCGTGATGATTCGCCATGGTTGGTGTGGTGGTATGGTGGTGTTAATTTCATCGAGGCTGCGAGAAGTTCGTCGCCTCACCCAGACGCGCCAAGCTTTGATGACTAACACATTAGCGTGTAAACAGCACAGAGGTACGATCTTGCTGAATGGGATATGAGGAGCCTCAAAGAACTTCACATCATCGCCATGATAGAACTGTCCTCGCTTCTCCGCCTAGATCCTCAGCCGTCTCTACAAGGGTCTGCACAAGACACAGAACTGACAGCCTTGACGGCAGCTTTGGCTCTGCTTCATTGCAGAGCTTCAGACAGCGTCCAGCGGCTCAACGGACGAACTAGGCATTGCGCTATTATCGAATCTCTTCCGACGGCCGCGCGCAATACATTCAACGAAGGCTACATAAGAGCTTGCAAGACTCGTACATAGAGTGAAGAAAGAAGATATTCAAGAGTACACGGATGTCGCATACCTGATTGATGCACCACCAATGGCCAACCTGTACCTCCGAGAGGCACAGATGAATGGAGTCTCCGCCCATCCCGGCGTGTTCCTTAGCGACCAGAGCGTAGTGTCGTTCACGGGGGTCTTCAAGACCAAACGTCTGAACGTATCGAACGCTCCATCAGGCACTGAGACCCCCGGCTCTCGAAAGCGCCATCGGTCTGCGGAGCTTCCATCGTCCACCAAGAGTCGTCGTCTCGGTGGATCAACGACTGAGACACCTACCACGCTCAAGGAGCAGCGGGATGCTACGCTGCGGCGCTCTAAGCTTACCCCTTCAGGTACCGACACTGGAATTGAAGCATATTCAGGGCCTGTTTGAACGTAGTGGTATATCTTCACCTCCCAAGGTCAAAGTACCCAAGACGCGTAAATTCACCGAACAATCACCACCTACCATCGATGAGGCCGAGTTTCTCTTGGAAGCCGCTTTCAATGCGGGTGTGAATTCATGAGAAGATCTACGGAAGATGGGAGCCATGGCCGATCTCTGAGCCTGCGCACACAAGGGTCTATTAATGGGAGGAAGAGAGATCCGTTGGTATAGATCAGGTATTGGATCTTGACTAATTTCGTGAATTCTTGCCTGCTCGACATGCTCTAAACATTAGTCCATGGTCTGGGTTATTTCAATGTTTCGTGTATATGCCTTATACTGAGATGTCTTCGATTCAGACGGAGGGCAAGTTGCTATCGACATGGCCTAGGAAGAGGCTCTGGTCCATGAACACAGTGATGTTCATCATTGAAAGGCAAGGACAAGGTGGAGGGTTGGACTTGCCTTCGAGCTTGACAAGCTGAGACGATGTTCACTCCGAGGCATAGTGGCGATGCAGGGCACTAGTGTCTCAGCTGTACGTTCTCGGCTGAAGGATCTCGCGATCACATATAGCTCCGGCAGCATGCACTGGCGAGCAAGAAGTTAGCAGTTGTTGAAGCATAGGTTCGTGTGGTCCAAGTATGCTCCACGTTTGGTCGGAGTCAGATAATTACGGATTTTGGGCACGAATTCTTCCAGTGAAGCGGAACATAGTGTCATCATGGGAGCTGGGCTGGGTGCTTGGTTCTGCGACTTACATTGAGCAGGAGGAATGTGAAAGGACATGTGCAATGGCGAGATCAAGCAGCAATTAAGGCAAAGAGATATGAGTGTGAATCCTGTTTGCATTTTGTTTGTATGCTACGTGTCTTTGCTCCGACCTGTTGGCAGCATGAACTATCTGCTGCTCCTATGCGTGGGCCCGTATGCTGAGCGGGAGCCTGCATGCCATCGCTACAACGATTCAGAGTAGTCACATTCTGCTATATGCCCCATCGCAGACGTCTAAGGTGTCAGGCCGAAAGTGAGAAGTGGTTTTTGCCAAGAATTAGTTGCCCTTTGGAGAGAAGGAAAAGAAAGTGAGAATGAGTAAGCAAGTGTGGCAAACCCGCATATTCCATTAAGCAGTGTTATAGTACATCTAACCCTTTGCCATGTCTATCCATAGTCATACTCAGACAGCCTCTGGCTCGTAAGGAGGGACTCGGGGTCAGCCGTGAAATCATTCCTGTCAATCACACTTTGAACATATACGAAATCTCATCTATCCATCGACCTGGAAATCGAGTGCCGTATTCCTCGCACCTAGGCAGTTGGGAAAGCTGGAAGTCTAATGGTTCGTGCTGGTATTGTGATTGCAGGTCGAGTCACGTAAGGTGGAATCTAAGGATGAGTTAGCTAAAGGGCGTTTTGAATGAAGTAATAAGGAAGACTTGCAGTGATTCCGGGTATAGTGATCGCGGGAATGATGATAGCATTTGGCAGGTTGGTTGGCGAGTTGGTTGGGCGGGTGGTTGTTGCTGGGCGGGTGGTTGTTGATGAACGAGTTGTTGTTGCTGGACGGGAGGTTGTTGATGAACGAGACGTTGTTGAACTAGTCGTTGCTGAACGAGTGGAAGTCGTTGAGGAACGAGTCGAAGTCGTTGAGGAACGAGTGGAAGTCGTTGCTGAACGAGTCGAAGTCGTTGAGGAACGAGTCGAAGTCGTTGCTGAACGAGTCGAAGTCGTTGCTGATGAAGTCGTTGAGGAACGAGTCGAAGTCGTTGCTGAAGAAGTCGTTGAGGAACGAGTCGAAGTCGTTGCTGATGAAGTCGTTGATGAACGAGTCGAAGTCGTTGCTGAAGAAGTCGTTGAGGAACGAGTCGAAGTCGTTGCTGAAGAAGTCGTTGATGAACGAGTCGAAGTCGTTGCTGATGAAGTCGTTGATGAACGAGTCGAAGTCGTTGCTGATGAGGTCGCTGATGAACTAGTCGTTGTTGGAAGAGTCGTTGGCAGAGTCGTTGGCAGGAGAGTTGTTAAGGTCGTAGGCAAAGTCGTCGGCAGGTCGGTCGGGAGGATAGTTGTTAAGGTCGAAGGCAAAGTCGTCGGCAGGTCGGTCGGGAGGATAGTTGTTAAGGTCGTAGGCAGAGTCGTTGGCAGGTCGGTCGGGAGGATAGTTGTTAAGGTCGTAGGCAGAGTCGTCGGCAGATCGGTCGGGAGGATAGTTGTTAAGGTCGTAGGCAGATTAGTTGTCAAGCTCCCAGGCAGAGTAGTTGGCAAGTCGGTCGTGAGGATAGTTGTCAAGCTCGTAGGAAGAGTGGTTGGCAAGTCGGTCGTGAGGATAGATGTTAAGCTCGTAGGCAGAGTCGTTGGCAAGTCGGTCGTGAGGATAGTTGTTAAGCTCGTGGGAAGAGTAGTTGGCAAGTCGGTCGTGAGGATGGTTGTTAAGCTCGTAGGTAGAGTCGTTGGCAAGTTGGTTGTGAGGATAGTTGTTAAGCTCGTGAGCAGAGTAGTGGGCAGTGGCAGAGTTGTTGGCAGGAGCTGTGGGTCTGCCACTGGAGCGGCCATGACGGCAGCCGCGAAAAACGCGACGGTATTGAAGGTCTGCATTCTAATGATACAAGTGTGATGATTGACAGAAGGACTATAATGATTTTGTTGAAAGGCTTGTAGCGAAGGCTGCTGAGGCTGCTGATGCGATTAGATTGAGGTGAGAAGATGGAGTATCTTATACACGCATATGATGGCCATTATGCTTGCGTAGAAAGGCCACCGACGTTGCCCGCAAGACATTTGACGCTGCCAACCATTGGAGTCACCTCTCGATGTAGTGCGATCAGCATGTTGAGCCGTGTCGTATCCTATGGATGTTCTCGGGCGTCGTTGAAGGCCCATGAGCCAGGAATGCCAGAGCGGAGCAGTCTGTGATACCACCGAACAGCTGTGCAATGACCCCGTTCTGGCAGAATCGTAGTACATTATCGAAAAAAACGTTCAAGTTCGCATATGCCTGTTTCGAACTTTATCTTGCGTGTCTTGGTTGCGCCATCAGATCCAAGTGCTGACGGGCGTCTAGCACATAGTAGCCTGGAGAGCGATTCTGATTGATGGATCTCATTCCATCGCTGGATGAGGCGTAACGATCGACAATGTATGAGGTTTGCAATTGCCAACAGGTTGG
This sequence comes from Pseudocercospora eumusae, assembly GCA_001578235.1. Taxonomy (NCBI): domain Eukaryota; kingdom Fungi; phylum Ascomycota; class Dothideomycetes; order Mycosphaerellales; family Mycosphaerellaceae; genus Pseudocercospora; species Pseudocercospora eumusae. Next base: position 11,942 of record LFZN01000063.1, read on the forward strand.
CCATGGCTTCGCTCGAAACTTGCTCATCTGTATGAGATTATCTCATCTTGGAACGATGCCGGACGGGAGCTTTCAACTGCCATTACCACATGTCCAAGCAATGTCGTTCTGGGACAACTTTTGCAATTCATGGTCGTTGAGGTTTAGAGTCGTCAACGGCGTTGAGGTTCTCGTGGGCACCGGGATGTTCCTGGAAGTCCCATGCAGTACTCGAAGATTTCTTTTTGGTACAATCTGTTTGTCTTATACTTTCCAGCGAACCATAACGGTCGCTACCTTCTTTGCGCAGCGCGTAGGCGTTGAAGCCCAGATTAACTCCACAGATCTGGAACTCATCCAGTATAGGGCTTCGAATAGCCTCATCTGCATCATCGGACCTTCGCTCCGACCGCCTTTGTTCATGCAATAATGCATGGCCGACGATCGCAGACAGCTGTCAGAACTACTTCGTGGGGATGTGCGGCAATCCTTCCGAGCGCCATGAGCATCTCTAGAATCAAGCTTCTGTGGTTGGCACGTTTGTGGAGCATTTCTAGCGTTGATCATCACTTTTTGAGAAGGTCCTCCGTAGCGATCGAGTAGCTGCAGTCATGGCAGCTACTTCTTAGCTTTGGATAGAGGGAGCCGAAGTGCTGTCATTGACTTGCCGCCTTTCGTTCCGAATCGGGCTGTCCATTGCAAGCTCAATCATCGTATCCGTTCTCGAGAAACATCGTGCGTTCAGTGGCGTGCTCCAGCAACAAGTTGCTAGATACATTGTAGACTGTGCCGTGCCTGAAGCTGAGCAAGATTGACGCATGTGCGCTTGTATACAACCAGACCCGATCTTGCTCTTGCTGTTGTCATTGTGTGACAGTGCTTCTCAGTCCGTTTCGAGCCGTCTCTGTTCGTGTGGCATTCGGCGAGCGGTGGCATTCGGCGAGCGGTGTAGCTGCGACGGGTGGAAATCGTGTCGGGGAAGGAAAGGATATGAGGCCAGCGGGACATCGCAATGATCATCCGAGGTCCTCTTGGCGTCATGGATGAAGGAAGCCGGGCGTTGGTGCCGAGGGTTCTGTAAACGGCTGTCTGGACTATCCTCATCTACGCAACATGGCTGAAGTCTGGGACCAATACAAAGACCTCCTGGTCGGCTGCTGGAAGACCATCTCCTACGACATGTTCGAGGTCACCGAGTCAGAACGGAGACTGGTTGCTCAACCTCACGGGAAGACTCCTTTAGGACGCGTATCCATATCTCCACAAGGATGGTTGGCTGCACATCTGGCGAGGCCTGACCGCATGAGCCCTCTTCCATCTGGCAGGCCATGGATGACTGCACCCGATCAGGAGGTAGCACATGTTGCGCGCGGTCTGTCCATGTATTGCGGCTACATGAAGCTGTACAAGAATGAAGAAGGCCAGCTGTACTGGCAGACACGCGTCGAAGTCAGCACGGATCCGAGCAGAATGGGAGGCATAGAAGAACGCAGGGTGACGCTTGTGGACGAGGGTGGAAAGACGTTCATGATCCTCGAACCAAAGCAAGACATGTTGCTCGAGGTGAGGCATGCACCTATTGCGTCTGTCGATCAACCCTTCGGACTACTGACTACTTTCAGGATGGAACAAAAACACGAGCAGTCCTCAAATGGGAGAAATTTGAGTAATCCCTCAGCCCGTAGGACGAGTTCATCATCGCGAGCAAAATCACGGCTGAAATTTGTATGGGGTATATGAGCCCGGTAAGGCTTACACGCCAGGATCAATATGAATGTCTGTCAGACGTCCAGCCATCACGTCTCCGCGCCTCTCATCACAAGCATTGAGCACCGGCCAGCACGGTATGTATCCTTTGTGATAATACCTTACAGCTGCCGAAGGTTCACTTTTTTAACAATGTCGATACCTTCGGCTCGGGCATTGCCAATCAGGCCGACGAAGTTTCAGCCCACGCATCTCGCTACTGCAGTCATCATGTCAGGTCAACCGAAGCAGATACAAGCGGAGGCGACAAATTGGCCATTCAGAATGGTGACAGTACGCCTGCGGATCGCCCGTTTCTGACAGCCGGACGCCAAGAGTAACGCGGAGAACGAGCCAGCCTCACCAGCGCGCAGGGCTATACCAAAGAAGGGTTGGGGCTCTACAGCTAGGTGGGCTTCCTCGGTCGAGACCCTGCCGCAGTACGTGCTAGCTCTGCAAAATGGACGCCAGCTCTTATAATGAGCGCGGGCTGGATACGTGTGGACTGACTCTTTGTAGGAATGTCATAAAAGCGCAACACCCACGCATGTTCGGTTTTCTCAACTTGTTTCCATATCCCGGACGGACCTGTACAGAGAAAGCGTTATATTGATACGGCACGTTGAATACAACCCATTCATATTTAATTTCAGCGCAGTTGATACAGAATGGGTGGTGACTACGCTCAAAGCTGGAAAGATTGGGAGGCGGCCTCTGGAGGTCGTGCTGTCCTCCATGGCTCGCCAGCAGAAATCAAAGGCATGGCCGATGGCCTTGTACAAGCCCTCGCGCCAATGATGCCTCCTTTCACCGAGGCTGTCGATGTCAAGGAAGGGGACGTCGATGGAATCAAGTACAGGATCTACACACCTAAGGGCAAAACTGGGCCATTCCCCACAGCAATCTGGACGCACGGTGGTGGATACATGACTGGAGATCTCAACGCTGATCACCTTCTTTGTGGTGTTGTCTCTGAGAATACCAATTCTGCCGTCGTCAATGTCGACTACAGACTGACTCCAGAACACCAATGGCCAGTGCAACTCGAGGACAGCATGAAAGTGTACAGATGGGTAGATCTCCCTGCTCGGCATCTTTGAGAATTGTGATTATTGACCAGCGACTAGGCACATGCCAACGCCTCGTCATTTGGCGGCGATCCGAACAGGTTCTACACGATCGGTGGCTCCGCAGGCGGCGGGCTCGCTTTCCAAATCGCAAACCAAGTCGTTCAAGACCCGCAACTCAAAGACAGCATCAAGGGCATTGTCGGAATGGTACCTGTCACTACGCACTGGGCTAGCATTCCGGAAAAGTACAAGTCCAAGTACACGTCATACGAGGACAACAAGGAGGGCACTCCAATCATTGACAAGAAGAGCATGGAAATATTCTTTGAGTACACAATTCCCCATCCTCAATCTGCAAGCTGTGTTTGCTGATCTTGAACTTTTTCCAGACATCTCGGACCAAAAGCCGATCCAAAGGACCCGAACATCTTCACTATTCTTGCCACCGACCAGCACGCAAAGTATCCGCCCACGTATCTCACCTCCTGCGAATTCGACCCTCTTCGCGACGACGCGTACATCATGGAAGAGGCGCTGAAGGAAGCCGGTGTACCAGTCAAGCATGATCACTACAAGGGCATGCCCCATTACTTCTGGATAATTCCAGCTGTGCCCGAAGCACAGGAGTATATGGCAAAATTGGTGCAGGGAATCACCTGGGTCCTTGCTCAGTCGAAGTAAGAAGCTTGACAGTCGTACAGAGTGTAGATCACCAGATATCGCATGAAATGGATCATCGCATCGGACTGGTTTTTTAGCATCGCGGAATTCCACGTAAGGGTTATGTATTTGCTTAGGCTTACATTGCCTATCCGGGCGGGTGTCAACAACGATGTACCCGAATTTCACCATCTTTACTTGGTGGGTTCAGGTCGTTTTCCACACCTGTTAGGGGGATTGTTGCCAACATTCTGGCATCTTGTCTCTTATTTTCCCATACAAATGTTTGACACTGAGTTGTCTGGTCAACACCTACAGAACTACTCGGTATGCAACTGCGAGAAGAAGTCATTAGAACTGGAATAAGATGAAAGAAAGCAGGACCTGACAAGATCACAACCTAAAAGAAACATATCGTCCTAATCTCACAACTCTCTCTAGGCGGCGCATCCTTGACCGAAGTCGGATCATCAAAAGCCGTATGCCCAACATACCGAGCCTTGCTAGCATCAGAATCATAAGTCTTGAGCAAAATACTCTCCGTGCCACGCATATCCGGGAAATAATACCACTGATGCCGATCCGAGTGTCTCATGACATAATTCTCACCAGTCCGATCCCGATATCTGAGATACAATTTGAAAAAATCTTCTGCAGGAGCAGAAGCCACATCACACATCGCGAGAGGGTTTTCTTTCACGGGGCCGAGGGGTTTCCAGACGTTGATGAAAGCTGTGCGTCGAGCGAGGAGATGGTCTGCTTCGTCGGGGAGGAGTTGACGGACGCGAGTAGGAGCGCTTTCAGCCGTGTAATCGCAGTGAACGAGGCGAACGGGTGCTCGTTGAGAAGTATTGTTTTCTTGAGTTATTTTCTTGTTTTGGTTTTTTCGAGTGCGGATGGTATGATCGAAAACAAGAACCCTCTTGGCTCCGAGCTCTTTTTTCAAAAATTCGACGACTTCGGGATAAATTTCGTTCCTGACTTTCTCCTCATCTTCCCATGAGCTGTTGTACGAAGGCTGGAAATCTTTTAATGCAAACCCATTGATGTCCACATCCCAGTTCTTGCCCCACGCACTTTTCACAGACATCATGTGGATGTCGTCGCCAGGCTCGTGGATGCCTACGCTTTTTGGGTCTTCATAGAAGTACAATTCCGTAAGCTTATCACCCAGGTCTTTGGTGTAGGCAAATTCTGCACGAACGTCAGATGGCTTGTTTGGGAGGAGTGCCTTGTCGACAGCTCCTTGTGTCTTCTGCCACGCTGGGAGCTTCTCGAGCTCCTTCAGCCACTTCTGGATCCCGCTGTACTGCTCTAGTGGAAGCTTGCAAGCCTCGTACAAGTGCATTGGAGATGCGACTGAAATGTCGACAATAGTTGGCTCTTCGCCCGGGAGGATCCACTTCCCAGTCTCTTTAAGGCGAGCGTCTAGGAAGCGGCCTTGTGCCATTTCGGTGCCTCCTTATCGATGATGGCCTGGTCAGGCTGAGCTCCAAGCAGTGGCTTGACTACGTATTCAACCAGGTACACATAGTTCGTCTGGAACCAGACCGAGGCTTCCCAAAGCAGCCAACGGTTCGCATCAGCGCGAAGCTTGAGGTCTGTAGGATATGCAGAACTGTTCTTCGCAACATCAGCACCATACATGAGGATCGCGTTGGACTCGGTGAGTGTCAGATCGCCATCGGTCGCAGCAGGTACAGTGGCATGCGGGTTGATCTTCATGAACGACTCGCTTTTTTGCTCGCCCTTGAAGTAATCGATATGGTTGAATTCATATTGCAATCCTATGAGGTCCAATCCAGCGAGCACCTTTCGCGAATTGACGGTGCAGGGATCTAGGTAAACTTGGAGAACCATTGTTGCTGAATGCTGTGAACGCGAATGCTTGAAACAGCCTCTTTTGAGCACTCTAGAGGACCGAGCAGTATATATCGTGGTGGCTTGCTGTGTGCTACCCCGCCTTCACGCATGAAGCCCCACGATGTCGTTCTCCATGACTCCGGAGAAGAGCCATTGAATGATCGACAATCTTACATGTATTTGTGAGGCGTCGCAGTCAGTGTACATGTGCGACCGAAAAACGTCACTCTGCAGAGTCGTCCTTATTGGAAGACTCACAGGATGCCAATTGAAGACGCCAGAGACTACCACGAGCACCCTGTGAGAGTGAATTGTGATACCTTCGCTGAGAGGAAAGCTGAGCTGAGCAGTATACATAGATGGCTTAGAGCAACTAGCTGTGTCTGGCATATTCTGCTCGCACCGAATGTGGCTAGCTGGAGAGAAGTCGCTTACATCGTCCCGAGATGCAATGTGCCGCCCTCGTTCCGCACTGCTTGATCTGGATGGCCATCGACACACCTGTGCATTCCATGCTGCAGACGGTGTTGACGGGTAACGGGGCAATCGGCTGAGGGCTGGCCGGACCTTGATGGTTGACGGGTGCTAGTGTCCAACGCACAGTCTGAACATCCATCGGTTCCTGGCTCAAAATTTGTGTATCTGCTTCTTGGAGATGCCGAGTTGTCCAAGGGCACCGCCTTTACCAGCAATCTCGTTCTCCATTGTCGGCGGCCCGCAGAGGAAAACCTTTGTACCTTTGGCATCTCCAAAGCTGCCTTTCTCGCAACGAGCGATAGCTTCTTGAAGCACACTCTGGTTGATGTACCCTTTCTTGTACTTCTGCTCATCTCCAAGGCTAGGAGCCTCGGGTTTACCCTCTGGCCCAGAAACGCAGTAAGTCACCTGCAACCTTCCCGGATATTGCTTCTCCAGCTGTTCGAGCTCTTCCTTCAGCACTATGTCTCTTGTTCCATTCACGCCCCAAAGCAGTTGAATTCGCGTTTGGTCATCCGAGCCGCTAAGCACTCCTTTCGCGAGACTGTATATCGGGGTGATTCCAGCACCGCCGGCCACGAAAAGCAAGTCTCTCGGCGTCTGCGATGGAGTATATGAGTAGCCTGGTATGGGCCCACGAATCCGTAGGACCTGGCCGGGCGCCAGCGAATGCATGTGCGAGGAGGCTCGTCCATTGGGGTATTGCTTGACCAGCAGCTGGAGAGCGCCGCGTTCATCCGGGTCTGAAATTGGCGTGTACGGTCGGAGGACAGGAAACCACTTTTCGGTCGGGGTGTGCTGCGTCAATACGGCCGCTGAGTCGTGCTTGTCAGCCAAAGGTCCGCCAATAACAATTGCTTGTCCTTACATCCAGCCGGCACACCTGAGATGTCTCCATCACCTCCGGGCAAAGAGAACGTAATCTTCTTTGTATCATGGTTTATTTGCTCGCTCTTGAGTACCTTCAGCTCCTGGCTGAAGAGCATAGTCCTGGGGAAGGCAAGCGTTTTCGTGGGTGCATTTTGTGCTGAGTCTAGTAGAAGAGGACGCCGTTGTGTTGATAGATATAATGCTCCTGCAGAGCCTACCACTGCTGCTCCAGTGAGATATGGGAGAGCTCGGGAGGTTCGTGAGAATAGGGACGCCATGGTGTTTTGTTGGCGCGTCTTCCGCGAGATGATCTATGTCTTGTCAACTCAGAATCCTGTGACTATGCTTCTGTTATGTGAATGAAATAGTACAGCTCAAGCTGAGGCTGAGCAGCGGACCTCTGAAAGGACAAACACCGAGCCATCGAGGCTGACATGGCCAGAACGGCCACAGCCTGATGGCAATTGTGTCGGAGCTGCGTTCTTTTCCGACCGGTCGATTCACGAGACATCACATCGGACTTTCGGTGTCTTTGAGCTGCATTTAGAATTAAGCTTTGGGTGCCTCAGGTTGTCGTCGGGAAGCTGCATTTGCTACAGCTTCTTGACTTCGACTTTGATTCTACGTCCAACATTCCGGGCATTTTCGACTACAAGGAATTGCGTTGCTACTAGACTACGGGGCCGACATTCTTATAAAGGACACGCGCGGGCGGCTCGCCTATGAAAGAGCCCAAGCAAAAGGCCACACTATAGCAGCAAGGCTGTTGCACACCTCTTCTCAAAATGGAAAGTCAGCCCTCGAGGAGTACAAAGTGGTCTGTACGATTAGAAGAAAGATCCTTTGAAGCTGCGAATGCTTAAACTGCTCTACCACACTGACCGGGAACCTCCGGTGGTGCTTAGTCGACAAACCTTCGTTACAACAGAGAAGGGACCGAAAATAGGAGTTTGTACGTGCCCGACCTCAATGTTGCATCCAATACCATCCGTTTGAATCTCTGCTGCCATTCCTACACCTACACAGTGCCGAGTCCGACTCGGGGTTTGACCCAGGGCAATTTTCCTGCCTCAATTTCCTGCCCCAGAAAGCACGTCCTCTGGTCGCTCGAGATCTTGCGGCAGATGGCTTGGATGGGACTTAGTCTGTACCTCTCCGCCGGCGTGAACAGTTCAATTAGCGGAGCTTTGTCGCAAATCATTTTGTACTTGCGTGCGGTCAACCTAAGAGCTTGGGCTACAAACAGTAACCAGGACGCGAGAGACGAATCATTTTGGCAATCCTCGTAGGTTCTGCTGACTGAGTCGACTTCTTCGGCGCCCGCTCCGGCCCGGAATGTTCGTTCATTGCGCTGCAATGGGAAAGAAACACGAGCATGGCTGCAATCCCGTCATGTCCAGGACTATGCAGTACCTTACCACAGTCTCTTTTCGGTGTTCTGGCAGAGCCGCTACTTTCTCGATCTTCAAAACTATTTGTGGCCTGCTGGAATCGACTCGCGTCATTATAGATTGATGCGAGTTGTACATGGCCAAATCTGGGACGAACGAAGCCGGGAAGTAAATCGCCGTAAGGGAGGAAATTCGCTGGTATTGTGCGAATGCGTAGCTGTGGGTACCCATCTCATGGGCTGATCGTACCTGAGTTATGAAGGATCTCGGACGCAGCCTTGTCATCAAGCCAAGCTTCAAACCATGGCTCACATTTAAGCTTATGAGCATGTCCTCAGGAGTGGATACTCAAATCAAAATCTTTATGTAACTCATCATGACAGGCAACGGAAAGAAGCAGGATAAAATATTCTGCGCTCCCTTCACCATCTCTCGTTCACATCTTGCAGCACGTATTCAAGACCAAGACCAGGAACAGAAATACCAAGCGTCAAAATGTCAGCGATGGCAACAGCGCTTTTTGGCTCACCATTAGCCCTACAGATTTATCTCATCGCTCATGCTCGAAAAAGCGATATCCAAATATCCAATTTTGGCTCGCCAGTCGCCTCACTATCATCCAACGTGGAACGGTCCTCCTCGGAGCAAGAATCAGCAAAGCCGAATGAGAGCGCTGCGGTGACACCCAATACAGAAACTCTAGGACCCCGTGAGGCAGGAACAGTAGTCATGCCATCGACCGCCCGCAAGTCCATGTCCGTCTCTTACGAGGCCGTTGGGAGAGGGCTATATCGAAGAAAAATCACAGCTCTCGAAGAAGCACCAGAAATTCAACAAGCAACCAAAGTCAGCGACCAAGAAATCTCAGCGGCCGCGGATAAATCAAAATCGACGCCAAATCTATTCGTTGCTAGAAAGCTCCAGGAGATCCGACAAGAACCAAAACGATACGCGCTTTCTGCAGCGACAGCTACCGCCATATCTCAGAGCCGGAACGATCGTTTTCGAGGAATTCCCGAATGTTTTGGATGTCCTCCAGCATCAAATGGATCCAACAAAATTACTCAGCTCCGGGCTGGACAGGCTTGCAATGGGCGTAACATGGGATTATTGGGCGAGGAACGAAAGAATAGTGCGGCACTCGTGCCTTTATTCACCGAGTCAAGCACATGTGACTGCGCGCGGAAATATGATGGGGAGATTAGACGGTCGAGACAGCAGACCTAAGCTCATTTCAAATATGAAGTCGATGGGAGGTGTTGGAAGGAGAGTGCAAGAAGGCCTGGTGAAATTTAATTCCGCCTTGAGTTGACAAAATTGTAACAACTTCGAAATCTAGCGCGTTGCTCTCGCTGGCTACTCCCATTTGTCCTTGACGAGGAGAGTTCATCGCACCCAAAGCCGCACCATAGTCTTTGTCGAAGGATACCGGGGTAGATAGATGTACCCAAAGACTCGCATTGAGCGGCTCGAGTCTAATCTTCAGCGGAAACAAAGAAACCGTTTCAATTTCCAGTTGGTGTATGGCAATCATTGCAGTCTTCATCCTCGCGTGAGAGGGGCAACAAGATGCCTTCGTGGAACTCTGCGTATTTGTGATTCTGATGCGCGCGGAACAGAGCTATCCAAGTTGGATCATGACGTGTTGTGACTTCGACGGCGGAAGATGATGCCATGATCGATATGTGTTGATACTCGGTTGTGGTTATGGGAACGACGTATATATCAATGGAGAGCTGTTGTGCTTTGAGGGCTGATTGAGCGGCAAACTGTATGGCTTGCTCAATCCGAATTGCTTCATCCTATTCGTGTTGATCAAGCAGGTTCGTGTCGTCGTCGTCATCGTCGTCGTCGTCGTCGAGCTTTCCCTTCCTGTTCAGTGCGACATGCACCCACCAAAGATATAACCCAGTAAAGAAACCACCTCCGACAATATTGCCAAGTGTGACCGGGAGCATGCACTTCCAAAAGAAGCCACCGACACTGAGCGGAGCGCCAAGTATCATACCTGCGCTGGAAATATACATGTACTCCACAGTATGAGGCCATCTAGCTGTCGCAGAGATCATGAAAGGAAAGTGCAAGCATAGGGCCTTCGAAATTCCATCCTTGTTCTGCGTTCCTAGGAACATGGCAATAGTGACGAGCCATCCACAGCCGATTGAGCGTACGAAGACGGTATGCCACGAAATATCTACAATGTCATCGGTGACCTGCCGCACGATGGCGGAATGCCAAGGATTGTCCTCAAGAACGTCGGTGGCTTTGGTGAACAGCGTGCTGAACAGCAATGCGCCCAGGAGGTTGCCGATCCAAGAGGCCAGAGCGCCACGAACATATTGCATCGGTTTGCCTTTGCGCTCAAGCATCGCCATGGCGTACCACATCGGGTAACCGGTGAAGAGTTCTGCGCCAACAAAGTAGACCATCACAAGACCCCATGGAAATGCCATTCCTTGCATGAGTCGCTGAATTCCTGGATTGTTATCGCCTTGAATACCAGCAAATCCAGACCCGAGCACGATCGAGAAAAGACTCCCGGAAGAGACGAGAAGTGCGCCATAGATGTTTTGAATAAAGGTCACGGTGATGGGTTCTCTGAGATGATGGAGACCAGTCTGGAGGACTGCTTCGGATGCCTCATGTGGCGGTAATGCACCAGAAGATGAAGGCATGCTTGCTGATCTCGTCGAATTGTCGTTTCGCGATACTGGCAAGAAGATGAAGTCTCTCAATGCCTCCACTTCTTGGAGATCTCGTGATGCTAGCCAGCGGCTCGGCTAACCGTCAAGATGACGTTGTGATACAGCCATTTCCAGGTACGCGGAAGGCAGTAGCTTTAACATGCGGGCAAGCACTTCGGATGCTGTATTGCTAACGTGTGCGGACTGCAACGAGACTTAGTATAGCAAACTGCACCTCCATCAGCAAGCCAAGGTATGTTTGTCAGCCTGAGATTGGCCTCACTATAACCAGCATGCCGCTCAACAACCACGCCATATTGCCAGGAGGCTTCGATGTTCCATGGTGTGCGATCCTGCCTTGCTGCCGCGAGCACCTGAAAGCACCAAGTAGGACTATGACGATGGCAAAACATTGAGCTGTCGGCCCAAGAGCATGGCCTAGCCTCCATACAGCCGGAGACAGGTCCAAAGACTCCCTCGTAAGCTTAAATAGCTGCGCGATGGTGACGCCAATCTGCGCAAAAGCACTCGCAGTGCGAGCATAGGCTAGGAATGTGCGTTCGAGCGCAAAATGGTCTCGACATTGTGCTTCGGGCACTTCTGGAGCGATGTGAAGACTCCACCATTGCCTTATGGAGCTGAGATGGCCTGTCGGATGCTGATTTCCGTTCGCTGAGCTCTTTGGCCGCAGAGAAGGCTCTTCAGACAGCGTGACGAGTTCATGATGATTGCCATCTTGCTGAGCATTCTTGACTTTCGCTCGCGCCGGAAAGCGCAAGTGAAGGTGACGATGCATCTTCTGTGGAGATGCTAGTTGCACATAGCATCATGAAGGCTTGGGGGTCGTTGCCAAGCAAAGTTTTGATGACTAGCCCGTCAAATTATTAGCCAAACGGCCAGGTACCTAGTAAGGCGCCGGGCACGCATCTTCACTCCGTGGTCCTTCACAACTTGACACTAACGCGTGTGAGAGTTGTTGCAGCATCTGTGCGATTAACAGCTATGGACATACGCTGAAGGGATCTGCACCCGCCGTAAATGGCCTCCATACAATCCTCCCGCGCCTCCAGCATCCTGTCAACAACCCGACGCAGCAGCGAGCAGCATCTCCGGCCCGAGGATGCATTCTATCACTCCCCACCGCGCAAAGGCTCTATCGGCCGCAGCGATACCGTGACTGCTCGCAATTCCACTTCACGGACCAGAAGTAGCCGTGAGAAGCGCAGAGGGAGAAGTAGCTCCCGCAGACGAGCTCAGCAGACACCGAAAGGACTGAACGGGAATGGGCAGTGGAAGAAACTCCTATGGATCAAATCGCCATATCCAGATAACTATACCGACGAGGAGACCTTCCTGTCTCATTTGCAGAGAAATCCAAGACTGAGGCCTTATGAGTTTTGGCCGTTAGTCGCGGACAGCACGATCATCGTGCAGCATGTATGCTCGGTTGTGATATTCGTGGCTTGCTTCGTGGGCATCTTCCAGGATCGAATCAAGCCGGAGAGCGTCGTTGGCTGGGCCAGTGGATGTACTGTCGCCGGATGGATCTTCAGAGATTGGTGGCAGGGTCAAGGCAGTGAAGTTGATGCGACTGATGAGGATGGCAGCTTTGAAGGCCAAGCAATGGACGAGACGGCAGCAGACGACAATACATCCTCAGGAGGCAGCGCGACAGCTGATCTGGGAGCAGACTTTGGCATGCCGTTCAAAGAGCCAACCACCACACTTTCACCCACCTCGACCACTGTACAGAGTCGCACTCATTCTCGTGAGCCTTCCACGGCGTCTACAGTAGCTTCGCCGACGACGCCTTCCCAAACCGACTCACCAACTACGATTCCATCCAATCTGCCATCCTATCTGCCACCTTATAACCCATCCTCTACCAAGTCAATCTATCTATCCCCTCGAATGCAAGAACGTCTCACTACGGCCAAATCCGCAATCCTGATCTATTGTTCATTGCTCGGCCTGTCGCCAATCCTCAAGTCTTTGACACTATCCACTTCGTCGGACTCAATCTGGGCCCTGTCCTCTTGGCTGCTGATCCTGAACATCTTCACATTCGATTACGGCGCGGGACCATCTGCCAAGTTCCCGGCCTCCCTGTCTACAAATGCGGCTTTGATGGCCAGTACTGTCCTTGCGTCGCGACTACCATCAACGACACACGTCTTCAGCTTGACACTCTTCAGTATCGAAGTGTTCGGTCTTTTTCCAGTTTTCAGGCGACATCTAAGGCATTACAGCTGGACTGGGCACGTTTACTTGACGATACTGCTGGTGCTCGTCGCAAGTGGTGGGCTGAGCATGTGTATTAGTGGTGGTGGCTGGGGCTATGCTGTGCTAGGAGTCGTGTTGGGCGGCATAGTGACCTGTTTAAGTATGGGCATGACGAGCTGGTGGTTGATTGGCTTACAGCGGTACAAGAATGAAATTCATGGACCATGGGATCCTGCCAGGCCTGTCATCAGGAGGCAGTGGCAATGAGCGAGCACTCACAGAGATGAGAGTGAATATAGACAGCCAAAATTGATGTCAAGAGCCCGCACCGCTCGAAAGAACGGAGAAGAAACAGACTAAACCCTGCGATCGTTACACGCTTACCTTACTAAGAGATCTCGAGAGTAGTCCGGCTCCGAGGTCGCGAAGAGCCTTACAATCTCTCGGTTTACACTGGACTCGACTCGAGCTAAAGACGGAACTCGGAATCCGGAAGTAAGGCAGTACTTCTTCACCTCGCATAAATGCTGTAATTACAATATGTTTACTATATGCTAGGGAGGGCTCCGAGGTCGCAAAGGGGCTTACAACCTCTCTGTCTACACTGGACTCGACTCGAGCTAAAGACGGAACTCGGAATCCGGAAGTAAGGCAGTACTTCTTCACCTCGCGTAAATACTGCAATTACAATATGTTTACTATACGCCAGCAAGTCTTAGCAATCTCGTTGCAAAAGAGGGAGGCTTAACACAAGTGAGGTCTAGATCCCTCTTCCCTCGCGGCTAGCAAAGGGAGATAGGGACCGAAATACTGAAGCAGAGCGAGTGCCTTCTGACCACGTTTTTGAAGTCTAAAAAGGAGGCGAAATGTAAGAAAAGAGCTAGGTACTCTGCATTTCCTCGTCTAACATAATAGGCTAATAGATGGAGGTGTCGAACGTGGTATCGATGTCGAGTATGCGACACGTAGGTTTATACACGTTTATAATCTACTAAATCATAAAGCTACGAGATACTCGCTTTATAGTTACAGCTAGCTACGAGGCCGATCTAAGAGGGTAGTAAAGAGAGACGACAAGTACTATCATAGAGATAGAGTGAGTCATCATGCTAATCGAGCTCTAAATCGGCCAAGTCAAAAATTTCGAGACAGCTATATACTTAAGCGTTCGCTCCCGACAACGAGTCCGGCTCATAGGCCAGCAAAGGGAAGCGGAAGGCGTAGTTTCCATCATCGAGATGGGGAAATAGTAGAATGCGGTAATCGAGGAAAGCGCGCGTATAGTTCACCTCTCTCGAGTCTCGTGTCGTTGTTATCGGGTCTATAGTACGGCATAACTAGTCGCTACCCTCGAACTACACGTAGCCTGTGGGAGAGCTTAAAAAACCCTTAAGCGTTCACTCCCGACAACGAGTCCGGCTCACAGGCTAGTAAAGGGAAGCGGAAGGCGTAGTTACTATCATCGAGATAGGGAAATAGTAGAATGCGGTAATCGAGGAAAGCGCGCGTATAGTTCACCTCTCTCGAGTCTCGTATAGTTATTATCGGGTCTATAGTACGGCATGACTAGTCGCTAGCGTAGTTGCCATCATCGAGATGGGGAAATAGCAGAATGCGGTAATCGAGGAAAGCGCGCGTATAGTTCACCTCTCTCGAGTCTCGTGTCGTTTTCATCTAGTCTATAGTACGGCATGACTAGTCGCTAGCGTAGTTGCCATCATCGAGATAGGGAAATAGTAGAATGCGGTAATCGAGGAAAGCGCGCGGATAGTTCACCTCTCTCGAGTCTCGTGTCGTTGTTATCGGGTCTATAGTACGGCATAACTAGTCGCTAGCGTAGTTGCCATCATCGAGATAGGGAAATAGTAGAATGCGGTAATCGAGGAAAGCGCGCGTATAGTTCACCTCTCTCGAGTCTCGTGTCGTTGTTATCGGGTCTGTAGTACGGCATAACTAGTCGCTACCCTCGAACTACAGGTAGCCTGTGGGAGAGCTCAAAAAACGGGCAAAATGTGAGATAGATAGGAGTGGCTCGCTTCACGATTCTATTCTACCTATAGCCTTAGGAACGCACAGAACTCCATTCCAGAGCGAGCTCATACCACAAACGGCAGAGCTACACGGTTTCGAGCGCAAAAATGGACGAGAGGAGTATCACTTCGCATTGCTTCGGTATACCATTCTAGTCCAGAAGGGCACAGCACTCCATACTAGAGCGAGATCACACGACAAGGAGGAGAGCTGAACGCTTCCAAACGCCCGAAATCGGACAAGAGGTGACAGGAGAGGGTCACTTCAGCATCGCTTCCATTTGTAAACTAGCCCAAAAGGGCACGGTATCCTATCTCAGAGCGCTCTCACAATACATGCAGGAGAGCTAAAAGCTCTCGACTGAGCTCTCTTGGCTCAATTAACTCCGCTCCAGCACGCTCTTCTCCAATGCAGAAAACTCCGCCCAAGCCCTCCATCCTCCTGCCTTACTCCGAGTCGAGTGGCTGAGGCTTGGCGCGGGCGCGCAGAATTTTCTCAAAGATGAAGTTTAGAACTTCATCTTGGACTGCTGGGAAGACGACCTCCCGGGCAGCAGTCGCATTGGAGCCGACCGAGACGGTCGGACAGGACACCGGCTCCTTCTCGGCCGGGCGCTCGCCAGGCTGCTCCTTGGTGAGCCACTCCGTGTTGTCATCGGCGGCTGGAGCCACCGGAGTGGGCGTGGGTGGCAGAGTCCACGCAGAGCGAGCGGAGTCAGAGAGAGGGACTCCGCCATCGCTGTCGCTTGCAGAGTCCTCCTGAGCACTGTCGTGCCCGCGAGTAGCCTTCGCCAATTGCTCTGCAAGCTCCTCCTCCTCCTCCTCCTGCTGCTTCTTGTCGACCGGAAGCGCGACAATTTCGCCCTTCGGCACAGTGTCAGAGGTGACCCAAGATTGACCCTCTCGTGCCAAGAACTCCTTGAAATGGTTGCAGAAGAGGCCCTGAGGACTGTCTGGCTTGTCGGTAACCTCGCCTGCATCATGCTGTGGCTCAATGAGGGCCACGGCCTCGAGCTTCCCACCTCGGATCTCTGTAGGATTCTTATTCATCAGGATTTGGTCGAGGACTTGGAGACCGTGGTTTGCTCCGTCTCCGATCATGATGCAGTAGAGGCGGGCGCCGTCAGGCATGATCTGCTGTAGGACGTGTTCGAAGCAAGTGTGAAGGTGAGTCGCCGCATCATGGTGGGCTGTTTGAGAAGTTAATTAATGTGACCAGAGCAGGCATGGAAGGCTAGACTTACTCTTGACGCTGTTGTGCACCGGGTGGGTGTCATGTGGGTCGCTGAGAGCGTGTGGGCGACGGCGATGCAACCAAGATGTGAGCGTCATGTTCTTGTTCATCTCGTGGGAGTAGAAGAGCTGGCCTGGATTCAAGACGATGAGTCCCGGCGTGGTGTCCTGCACTTGGTCATCAGCAGCAGCATACGTCGTGCGAAGGGGAGCGACTTACCTTCTCGCTGTCCTTGCCAACCTGGTTCGCGCGCACCTCCGGCTCCTCGCGCTCGTCCTCGAAGTCATCATCTCTCATGCTCTGACCAAACGACTGCAGCCTAGCCGCAACTCCAATTGCACTGCCCGACTCAATTCCACCCTCTCTTCCAGCAACCCGCCAAGCCCAAATACCCGCATCCTGACTCGCCTCGCCAATGACCACGACAATGTCGTGTTTCTTCTTCAACTCGCTTACCTTTGTGCATAGAATGCTCACGTGAGGCTCCTGTGGGCGCTCATAGTGGTAAGTGGCACCAGTGAGATACAGCTCCTGGATACCATGCCGCTCGCGTAGGACTTCAGCGATCTTGACGCGTGCAGCAGTGTGGAACGCTTCCTTGCGAAGCTCGTTGGCTTGGTCATTGTCGGTGTGGTAGAAGTCGAAGAATCCTCCATGATCGGTCTGTGAGCATGTTAGTGATTGACCTTGCAGCGAATGGCGGTACACTGGCATTGATGAATTGGTACTTCTCGTTGAGGCGGAATCCCAGCTTCTCTAGGTCGGCCTCGTACTTCGGCTCTGGTGGTGGGCGCTTGCACTTGAACATTGTGATGGGTGCGATGGTGCTGTTGCACTTGTATGGGAGGGAGAGACAGAAGCTGATGGCTGAGATAAAGAGGTGTGTGTGTGTGTGTCTGTGTGTGTGTGTGCTTGGCGGCGAAGTTGAGAGAAAGGGAGCGAAGGTGAGCGTGATGTTTGTTATTGTTTTTGTGTGGCCAAAGCGCCGGTGAAGTTTTGAAAGTGGCAGGCACGAGCAGCCGTTGAAAGTGAGCTTCACTTCGAAGCCGGGCCGTTTTGAAGGCTAGGGATGTACATACGCAGCGCATGCCAAGTGCTGATTCTATATGCACTTCTCGCACATTGCAGCTGGTCCGAGTGCTCTCACTTCCGGCCGCAAGGCTCCACTTCTGTCTCCTTCAAAAGCTCACTTCCAGATGGGATTTCGCGACATCGGGAACACTCGAGCAGCGCTGTATGCTGCTGACACCCAGCGATCTATCTCCAGCACCGCAGAGACATGGCCGCCACGACAATGCCGACCACCATGGAGACTGCACCACGCCTTGACACTCCGGGCTTTGGCCAGTCTTTCGCCAGAACTTTCGCGGACTCGCCGGATCAGAACGCCTACGCTGTTCCAAAGCGACGATTGCGCTCGACTTCCCGACAGGCGAAGCAACATCAGCTGCTTTCTGAGCTGGCAAAGAAGTCTGCCAACAGCACTCTCCATGCGCCACCTCGACTCCGCCGCGTGCGTGCCTTTTCGCCATCGGAATATTCTTCCCCAACGGTGTCAATTGAAGTAAGCAAGGATGACTGGCTCGAGAATGCAATTTCCAAGACCAAGGCCATTATACTGGACATGGAAAATGTCGAACGCATGACGCGCCGTCTCTCACTATCTTCGGTCGGCTCTTTCGACACTTGCTCCTCTTGCGGCACCTTCAGCTCAATTGGCAGTAATGATCCAGCAAGCCCCAGCTCACTGCATCGGAAGGATGCGTTCGAGGATCTGAGAAGCCAGTATACCGCCAGCGAAGGGGACCGCAACAGCCTCAATCGTCTCTCCGCAAGCACAAGCTCGGACGCATGTGCCGCCACAAGCCTCTGGTCGAGCACGAGCGACCACAGCTCCGCAACATCCAACGACATAGTAATTTGGCGTGACGTCTACTGTCTCTGTGGCCGCTCTCATCACCCAGCACACGGCGCCATGATCACCTGTGATATCTGCGATGGCTCTTATCACCTTCGTTGCGTGGGCATGGAGCATCTTGAAGCCACCAATTACGATCAGGCTTCGTTCACCTGCCCAAGCTGCGATGAAGTTGCCTTCCGGGAGATCATCGAAGAGGAGGATTGAGTCGGCAGTGGCATTTTGTTTAAAAATTTGGCGACCTAGGAGGGCAATCTCATTGCATGCTCTGATTGTTTTGGAAACGGCATGAAATCTGTTTGTATGACCTGCAAGGGCATCTCCTCTGCTGAGACAGAGAGAGACCGACTGAAGCAGTCCGAGTCTTGAGTAATGGCGTAAAGTTGGCTAAATGGTGTTGGGAACCCGCAATGTCGCGACGAGGGAGCAAATCATGAGTAACGACCTGGAATTGGACTGGTGGGGATCGCCATCTGAGGGGTATAATTCTCCAAAATGGTATTTGTAAGGCCAGATATGGCATCTTCAAACTGTCCCGCTGTCACCAAGCATTCCCATCATGGCCTGAAACCGATGATACCACCAAAAGCCGTACTAATCGCTCCCCCACTTCAGCTCGCACATAGCGTGCCTCGTTACATCTTTCCCATCCGCACCTCTTGCACGTGAAGCAGCTATCTCAGCGTACACAGCAGCTCGGCCAAGTCGATCGTCTACATCCGAGGATATGCTCTTTACATCGTCGAAGCAGGATCCGGCTGGATCTAGGTCAAGCATGAGCCTCCACATGCCTCTAAGCTGTTCCCAAGTGAGCTGGAAGTCGGCGTAGCTGTCGACGGTGGCTACGAGGTCTGGCGGTACATGCGAGGCCAACTGTCAACCCGACTCACTTTCGTGGGCATAGTCGCGAGCGTTGGGGCATTCGACTCCTGGAATGGCTAGCATCTCTAGCTCTGAGCCGATGGATAAGATGACGGAAACGAGCTCACAAAGAAGTCAGGCAATAGACGTATTGCGTCGAGAATACATCTTGAAGACGGGGCGAGGTTGGAATGCCAAGACGAAGCACGCCTGTCAGAACGCAGGAACGAACGGCCACGGAGCTCGGAGCTCTCTCCTTCCTTGTTCTTTCTTCGACCTGAACACTCTTTCCTTCTTACCACCCCAACAAGAGCCTCACATCACATCTCGATGTTTAACCATCAGCGGCAGACACGAGAGGATATCATGCCGATTTCACCTGGCACTTGGACGGCACCCGACATGCTCAGTCTGACCAGTCTCGTTATTGAGTATCATCATCTAATATTGGACCGATGAGAAGCTCATTGGCAGCGACCACAACACAATTGCGACCTGATTCTCCTGCGATATTGACAAGTCTCCGTTCGCACATTCAGGGCGCTTTAATCAGCGTTCAACCTCGAGTCATTGAAAAGAGCAGGAAGCGACCTCATGTTGGCATTTCTGGCTTACCGGTATGATCGTGGAAGCCCCTGCTCGGACTGTTGAGTCTAATTGAGTCCGATCCAAGCTCGTCACACCTGCGCTCGACACTATTACTTCGAGCACATCCATTGGAATTCCTGAAAACACGCCGTACGTGCTTCTTGCGGACGACGCAGTGGAGAGCTCTCGTGATATCATCGCTCTGCTCCCCTCGATGAAACGACACCACCTCTGCACCAGGCGCCTGAAATGCGGAGCGATCGACATGGGTAGCTTTTTGCTGCAATAGGCATGCAGAAGCAGAAGAAAGTTCCATACCGGTAACGATCCTGTCTAATATGACAGAACCCTAGAAGGGTCATTTGACTGATAAGACGTTGCCCTTGGCCACACATGTTGGTATCTACAAAATCAGGCCTTCGGCCTGGGCATCTTTGCCTGCGGCGGGCAAGGATATCTGCTTGGCAGACCCTCATGGCGGAAGCGTATATCAGCTACGTCCAACAAGATGCTCCCACTCTTGCAAGGCCATCGCGTGAACGGGCAGAAAATAGCAGCATGTGGTTAGGTGTGAACCTTCTCCACCACGCGACTATGCGAGCGACATGCGCAGACCATGTGGCTATCCGGAATTAAGTCATGCTCCTTGCCGTGTCCTTGTCGGCCTTCCACCTGTCCCAAGTGCCGCTTGCCCAGCTTATCGGTGCTCTCTCACGAGTGTGCAGAACGTCCGGCAGTACCCACATCTTTTATCCAGCCTGCCGCGCCTGTGGTATCTGTACGATGTATATCTGTCCGAGCACCGCCGGTCACAGGTTGTAGACACTCCTGCGCACATTGTACTGAACGACGATGGAGCCAAGACCCAGTCATAACCCGACGCTGCGGCAGCGGCTGAAGAAGTTTGAAGTTGCGCAACCAGAGACAGGCACCTACAAGATTGACCATTACACATCTCCAGGTAGAATGTCGTACGAGGTTTCCATGAGTATTACTAATTGGTATAGATCTCATACCAGTGCCCAAAGAGAGACGGACTTGGGGTGCCTGGGATTACGTCTCGTATTGGTCGACTGGAAGTAGGTTGAAGGCCGTTCCAGAAACGAAATCGGCGAGGTCTTACTAATTGATCAAAGGCTTCGCCATCTACAATTATTCCACCGGGTCAGCATTGATCGCTTTTGGCCTGAGTGGGAAGCAGGCACTTGCAGCTGGGATATTCTCTCCTCTGGCCTTAGCAGCACTATGCGTTGTCTGTGGCGTAGGTCAAAGCAATAAGATGCAAAACTCTCGAATAACTTACTGAATTGCTACGCAGTGGGTCGGTGGCAGTCACCATATCTGCTACAATGTGGCCGCGAGATCGCCGTGGGGAATGAGAGGAACCTACTTCCCTGTCTTGATCCGGACTATACCAGGAATTGTCTGGAATGGCATTGAGTCTTGGTGGGGATCGCAAGCTATCTCGACATGCATTGGCACCTGGTCGTTGAAGTGGGCGAATTGGTCTCACCCTCTAGCTGGTGGAACTATGGAACTCAAGGACTTCATTGGGTTCATCATCTACAACATCATTTGTGAGCGTGCTGTCGAACACCGGACGAGTGAGGAGTTGTCTAACATGCACAATAGATATGTTCATTTTGTGGCTGCCACCGGAGAAGCTGGACAAGCCGTTCCTGATATCCTTCGCCGGCTTCACGATGACCGTATTTGGTGAGTAACGTCGAGGCCTTGAGCAGGAATAAAAAGGCTGAACTCAGCACCTAGGTATTCTGATCTGGTCAGTCCACCATGCAGGAGGCACTGCTGGGCCTTATTTTGCCCATGATTACAAGACGGACTCGCCGGTCTTGGCCGACTCCATTCGTAAGTGCTTAGGCACCAGTCCGGAAGGTGAAGATTCTGAACTTCTTTACAGCATGGGCCGTCATCTACGGTGCCACAGCAGTCCTTGGCAATATGGGCACTGTGACTTTAGGTCAAGCAAATTGGTGTCGTTTGGCCAAAATCGACATCAAGAGATCAATGACGGTGCAAGCCATTTCTCTGATCATCATGGTCTACACTGTCTGTGAGTATTCTGCCCACAACGTATGAATGAGACGTGGGACCGGACACTGACTCCAATCCAGTTGCAATTGGCATCATTGCCACGTCTGCTGCAAGCCAGACCTTGGGAGGCGCATACTGGCAACCATATCTGCTCCTTCGGAAAGTCCAAGCATACCACAACAACTCAGCTTCGGCACGAGCGGGCGTGTGAGTACAGCTCTGGGCTTGAAAGTTTTGGATTGTGCGCTAAGTCGTTCAGCTTCTTCGCATCCGCAGTCTGCGCTTGGGCACAAATCTGTGTCAATGTGATCCTCAACAGCACAGCTTGCTCAATGGATATGCAAGCCTGGGCTCCAAGGTGGATCAATATTCGAAGAGGGTAAATGTCTCTCTCCCCCAAAGCTATGTCCTTCTGCTAATGTCGGAAAGTGCATACATCATTGCATTCCTAGGCATCGCCACCAACCCATGGAATCTTACCGTCAACGCAAAAACGTTCATTGCCGTTCTCAATGGGTATGCATTTCGTGATTATGATCAAGATGTCATCAGCTTACTAAATGTACGCAGATTCGGAATCTTCTACGGACCATGTTCAGGAGTTCTAGTCACCGATTTCTGGATCGTGCGAAAGAAGCTATTGAAGAGTAAGAGCAAAGAGACTCGCTCCATCGTAATCTGCACTGGGCTGACATGCACGTAACAGTGGACGACCTTTACCGTGGCAACAGCGATTCAATCTACTGGTACTGGCGCGGCTTCAATCCACGAGCATTCATCGCTTTCCTCTTGGGAATTTGGCCTGCTATGCCAGGATACATCATGGGCGTATCGGATCTCAACAGGTCTCCCAACGCCTGGATGAAGCTCTCCCGCCTCGGATTCATCACTGGTTTCTTCCTCACCTCCATCATCTACTACCTCCTCTGCCTCTTCTTCCCACCACCAGGACTCGGCCAAGGCACAGACCACCACGACGAGGATCACCTCATTCTCCCCACCGCTTATCGCCAAGACATCCCAACCCAAGGAAAATTCTCCGAGGCCTCGGCGATCGATGGAGAAGTTTTGAGAGAGGATGTGGTTGTTGGTGAGACGGTTAGCGAGAAGTCCAAGTCCGAAAGTTGCCCTTGTGGAGGTTTGGATGATAATCATGAAGACAGAATTACTGTGCTCAAGGACTGAGATGGGATGGGCGTATCGAGATATATTGCTAGCTTTCGTGGACACGACTGTCGTTTCCTGAGGATGAGAACGGACGTGCTTTAGACGACGCGAGAGATGACAAGATGGCAGAAATATGAAGCAAAAAAAAAATAACATATGAGATTTTTGAGACTGTCCGTCATTGGTGCCAAACGTGTGTCTCAGAGCTCAGAGCCCTATCGCTGAAAAGCATTCGTCTCGAGATCGCCGCATGATGGATGGCGTGTTCAGGACATGGATCAGTGAGGGATGGAAGTGTTCACTCTGTTCCTCTCATTCCGTTCCGCTATACACACTTCTCTATATCATCAATCACTCGCGCATGGGTGGGTATAAAGATTCAAGAACATACAAGACATATCCCGCCCAAAAATCCTTCCACTCTCCTCCGCAATAATGATCATATAATTACTTCGACTGACCACTCTCCACCCAAGCCTGCTGCGCCGCGGGACTCAATTCAATAAGTCTATCCATACCCGCCACAAAAACCCCATCCAATCGAAGCAGAGCCAAATTCAACAAATCGCAGCTCCGGCTCTTGATTCTCAAAAGACTCCTCCACGCATTCAGCAACTGCAAGCATTCCCTGGCATCGGCAAGTGTGGGCGACGTAATGAATAGCAACAGCATAAAACTCGACGCAATCGTGAAGTTGGTGCGGGCATCTGGGTCATCCTTGTCAGCCATATGATTACTCCTCCGCTTCTCCGAGACGAAAGCGGAAATGTATGATGAAAACTTACAGCTTGCCCAGAAGGCCTCTAGTTCTCGAGCGTTGAGTGTCTCGAGGAATTCTGAGATTTCTTTTCCGACTGCCAAAGCTCCTGTTCGGAGGGCTGTTACGGCGGCTGCGTTTGCGTCTGTGACCCTTGGTCGGAGCATTGCTCGGAAAAGCTCGATTTTGGCGGTAATGTATGCTAGCTGCAGAGAGCCGTTGCCGTCAAGTTCGAGTTGTACTGATCTTCTTCTCGTGCTGTCTGGCGAGCCTACCGATGCTGCGCTAGCGCCTGGTTGGCAAGGGAGAAGGCCGGCGGGAAGAGCTTGGTACCATTCTGTTAGGCGGATCCGGAGTGGTTTCGCGACCTCGAGCGTTGATTCAAGGCTGGTGTGAAGCTGGCGTGTAGCTTTAATGCTGAATAGATCTCGCAAGATATCGTGGACAATGATCGTCAGTTCGCAGAGCTTGATGAAGTGCGTGCAGCTGAATTCCGTTCTTTGGCCGTCGTCAAACTTGCGATCAGCTTCAGGGAAATCGTCTTCCGTAAGAGCAGGCACATCCCAATCGTCCGGATTGATGTGGCTGCTGCGTCCGAAATTCAACGCCAACCATTTGTCTTGGATGTACACTGCCCACGCCAGTCGTTTTCGCTGCTTAATCTCCCATGACGGCAGAGGCCAGTCTGTGGGATCGCGATTGATACCTAGAGCCTGAGCAATCGACACTGCCGTAGTCATCATCACCCATTTGAAAGGTGTATCGCTGACGTGTCGATTCGTCGGTCTTCGCTGGACAAGTAGAAGGAGCGTCTGCAGCACTGCGATGTTTGGGGTGTGCAATAAGGGCTGACAGGAGAGCCACGCAATTTTGAACAAAACATCCGCTGAAGGTGGCGTGTAGACCTCAACGCATAGCTTTTCGTCCCACGCGCAGAATGGTAGTGCGTGTCCGTATATAGCGGCCAGCACACAAGGAGGCACCTCACGTGGCTCACGGACTCCAATAGCATCTCTTCCACTGCCTTCTCGGCTGAGCACCGGAAAGTATGGCTGAACATACTTGTAGAATAGTTGAATCAATCTCCTGCCTGTCTCGTCATCTACGAGCTCTGTAAGCTCTCTGCGCCACTTTTCGCTTGTGTCTGACTTGTCTTGTGGTTGAGCCTTTGCAGCAAGCGCATTGTGTTGAATCTGAAAGAATGTGGGAATACTGTTGTCGTTGTCGACTGGTCCACTATTCATTTTGCGCATTCGCACTGACTGGAATGAGGCCTCGTTGTACTCGTCATATCGATATCTCGAAAGTAGGTATGGGTCGCTCTCGCCACTAATGCCAATGATCTGGGCATTGCTAGAGTTTTGACGATCCAGCGAGGGTTCACCAGTCGTAGAGTCGAATGGAAGATGCAGATTCACAGAAAGCGCTGCAGATTGAGACTGTGGTGAGGCCGTGTCCATCGACGCGCTGTGACGGTGGTTGTGGTTCGGAAAGTTGTGATCGTTGGTGTTGTTCGTGGTCGTGGAAGCAGACATGGGCTCAAAGGTGTCGAAATTGATTGGTTCCGTCTCATATAGTGCTGGATCAAATGCAAAAGTCAGATCCATGCTACTAGTGGAGCTCATGGTCGGCATTCCAGACATGTGAAAGGGGTTGATACCATTCTCCCAGGGCAGAAACTCGTGCTGAATGTCCAAGCTTGGCAGGCCTCCGTTGGTGAAATGTGGGCCGTGGTCAATGCTGCCATTGGAAGCATGCTTGAACATGGTATCGCCATTTTTGTCTGCTTGCTCGTTCGGCCTGCGTCTCTTGGCTGGAGACTCGACAAAAGTACATTCTTTGTTGTATCTTATGCAGAGCTCGCATGGCGGCGCGCTTTCCAAGTGGCATGCGGCTTTCTTGTATCGACAGAAATCACAAGGTCTCTTGTTGCGCGACTTGTATGCTCGCGCTCTGTCAGTCGCATCGGGTTGCGTCTTGGGCTGGGTTTGAGAGTGGGCAGCAGTGGGGCTGGTGGGACGGTTGGTGAATGAAGGCATTGGTGGCGGGGGCATCGTTGACGGCGGCGGCGGCGGCGGAGGAGGGTAGGAGTGTGGGAGGAAGGGCGAGGATTGGGGGCGGTCCATGGTTATGATTATGACGGATATGAGTATTATGAATCAACGAGGATGGGAGGGACAGCTCGTGCCAGGATGCTGCTGCCCCCAACGTACCCGCAACGGGGCTGTTGCTGGCAGCACAATGCTCGCTCGCTCCACCACCGCGCGCGCGCCGAGCCCGAGCCCGATAGCGGCAGCGATAGTTGTAAGTTGTGGTCATGATGGAGGCGGAATGCTAGTGAGGAGATGGAGAAAAGGCAGAATAGGCAGAATAAGGCAACTTAGGCGCAACGATAAGCCATCGTGCCTCCGGGCTCCCTCGTGGCATTTACCGACTTCCGATCTGCACAGCGAGCGAATCATTCACTTACCCTGCGTTGCCATGACTAATCCTTGACAATCACTCTGCAATAACAATCGCGAATATCGCCTGCCCGCACCAGCTACAACAACACTCCATACAACATCTCCATCGCCACGCCGTATCTGTGCCTGATTAGTGACTCCGGATACCACATTCCCAAGCCCTGCCTCGTAACCTGGTCGGCGCCAGCTAGGTAATCCTACCATGTATGTACGTACATCTTCATGTAGTATGATGATGTACCAGCATAGAACCAGCATTGCGCCGCCGGCCCGGCTAGTTCTACCTCCTCCATCGCGGTGATCAACTTTGTTCGCCGAGTTGCCGTGGGTGGTCGGCTGCAAGATAGTGCGATTGACTTCTTATTATGCCTCGAAACAGCAACTTTATCATCACGGCCGACTCACCACGCCGCAGTAGGCGAACCTCAGGCAGAGTCGGCCGAATAGCCAATGTATACGAGGACGACTGCCAGGACGTCAACATCTGCTGCTGTTCCTCTCCCTCCTCTTTGACCGCCTGCTTTGAATCCCGACATTTCACCATTGGAAGAATCAGGCTGAAAGATCTACCGCCACGACCGCAACCATGTCGAGAAGAATTCGAGTGGCAGCCGCTCAGATCGGAGCCGTGCACAGGACCTCTGCGCGGCCAGAGACGCTGCAGCGTATGCTGAAACTGCTCGAAATTGCCGCTTCACAAGGTGCACAACTCGTACTCTTCCCCGAAACAGGTAATACGAGATATCACAAATCGCCAAATCAGGTAGCTTCTCATTCCCGACAGCCTTCACAACCTTTTTCCCACGCTACCTGATCGAGGACCAAACAGAACTCGATTCTTTCTTCGAGCACGGTGAAATCAGAACTGCACCGCAGACAGCGCCTCTCTTTGACAAAGCCAAGCACTTGGGTGTAGATATCTCAGTCGGATTTGCGGAGGCCACCGACACTGGCGAGACCTTCAACACATGCATATATTTCCATGCGAAGACGGGAGACATCCTGTCAAAATACAGGAAAGTGCACCTGCCAGGCGATTTCGAGCCGTTCAAAGATCCAAATGCCACGAACCAGCTCGAGAAGCGTTACTTCAAGCCTGGTGACCTAGGCTTCAAGGCCTTTCGAGTGCCCGAGCTCGCGGCCAATACAGCGCCCATTTTTGGCATGATGATATGTAACGATAGAAGATGGAGCGAAGCATGGAGATGCTATGGTTTACAAGGCGTAGAAATGGTATTGTGTGGCTATAACACCGCCGGCTTTGCTCCTCATCTTTGGGGAGCGGATCTCAACCAAGACCCTGCCAAAGCAGAGGAAGACGCCATCTTCCATCACAAGCTGACGATGCAGAGCAACAGCTACATGAACGCTACGTTCAGTGTTTGCGCAGCAAGATGTGGAATGGACGACGGAAAGTACAACCTGATCGGATCGAGTTTGATCATTGACCCCGAAGGCAAAATCGTAGCAGAGACCAAGACAAAAGAGGATGAAGTGATTGTAGCAGACTGCGATCTGGATGCTTGTAGACAAGGTAAGACGAGGACATTCGATTTCGGACGACACCGTCGAATCGAGCACTACACACGAATCGTCGAGCAGACCGGCGTCATAGAACCAGCCCGCTTGGCCGATACCACACAAGCCAGCCTACCAAATGGCACTATCATCACGGCAACGAACGGCACCTCAAACACCTTAACCCTCCCCACCCGCCCATCTCAAGCCAAACAAATCCGCATCCTCCTCTGCAACCCCAACGCCACAGAATCCATGACCAATTCATGCCTGAACATGGTCTCACCCACCCTTCCCCCCGACGTCTCCATCACAGGCTTCACAGGCCCCTCCAACGATGCTCCCACCGCAATCGAAGGACTTTTCGACTCCGTCCTCTCCTCAGCAGCCTGTGCCCGAGCATTGCTCCCAATCCAAGAAAGCGAATCCTACGATGCCATCCTCGTAGCCTGCTACTCCAACCATCCACTCATCGCAATGCTAAGAGAAGAATTCGAAATCCCAGTCATAGGAATCATGGAAGCTTCACTTCTAGCGGCACGAACTTTAGGCGCGAGATTTGGGATTGTCGCGACGAGTCAAAGATCGAAAGTCATGCATCAGGACTCGGTGCAAGTTTACGGGATGGAGGGATTTTGTGCGGGCATTGAGAGTTGTGATTTGGGAGTGCTGGATCTGGAAAGATTGCCGAGGCAAGAGGTTTTGCATGTGATGAGAAAGGTTGCGAAGAAGTTGGTTGAGCGAGGCGCTGAGGTTTTGACGTTGGGGTGTGCGGGCATGACGGATATGAAGAGTGCTGTTGAGGAGGTGGTGGCGGAGGAAGGTGTGCAGGTTGTTGATGGGGTTGTGGCTGGGGTTCAGCACTTGGTGGGTATTGTGAGGATGGGTGGGAAGACTAGTAAGAAGGGACTGTATAGGTGTAGTAAGGCTGGGAGGAAGAGCAGGGGGCAGGAGTATGTTTGAAGAAGAAGAAGAAGCTATCGATTCTCGATTCCAGGCCGGGACAACGAAAGTCGAACAGTCGTTCGGGCCGGACATTTCAGCATGCACATCCTGGGCATTGGACAACGTGGGCACGCATATCCATCAAACTCTGGCAGCGACGTTGATGTCGCGACGATCCGGAGCAAATGCCGATGTCACTTCAAGACAGGGTTACGTGACTGATGTACTCTCCAACGCCTCGGAGATCGATGGAGAAACCCTTCACGTTGAAGGCAAAAAAGGACTTACACCTGTTCGGCATTGTCGTTGTCACAAGACGATCGTCGTAGGATAATAAGCCGGGGGATTACATGTACCGCCGATCAGGGTGTTGTGCTGGCCGTTAGATTAAGAGCATATAAGGATACAAAAAAGGACTTCTGGATGACATCTCGCATCATTCCACCTCTTTTTCGCACTCGCAAGCTACATCACAGCATCGCGCAAGAAATCGCAACAGGATCAAGGAAGGGTACGACCGACTAGTGCTATGTGAGCATGAACGGCGCTTCGAAGCCGCCAAGGTCAGTGCAAGCTGTTGTCGTCATTGTTGAGTCCGCGGTGCTGACAGTGTACTCCAACGTAGACAAGTGTGTCCTAGGTGTGGTGGGACTGGCAGCACTCAACAGCGCTGCTGTCCTCATCAAGACTGCCCTCACTGTCACGGAAGAGGCAGCGTCACGATGAGCTGTTCAACATGTGGCGGAGTCGGCACAATCATGTCCAGTGCCGGGTAGCTGCAGCTCCAAGAGGTCTCCTGATCGGATGTCGGCAGTGGTGCTGGTGCTGGATGTTGCCAAGAGGCAGAGGTCGATTTCTTCAACAGGCTGGGTGGCATTCCTCTCGCGCTGATCGATCAAGCATGCTGTATGAGGGCTACAGGAGGCCATGTCGGTTGGGCAGCATCCACATGTATTATGCGTCGAGGGACATGCGACTGTATATTTGCAAATGCTTGATTGGGTAGCGAATGCTTGCCAGACTCTTTTTCTGATCTGAAAGAAGTGAATGCTCGATCCGGTGGTCGTCGGGCCGCGAATAGCCATAGCCATTGCGGCCTAAGATGAGGTTCTGTGCAGGTGCTGTCCGGGGTAGCAGCATCTTCAGCTACCATAGCTTGCGCCGGTAGTCGTGTGATGGCACTGCTGACTAGACGTATACGTGTCGCAACAACCAACGACAAGCCAGTCCGCCTGGGTATTACAAAATGCTCATTCTTCGTGCTCTTGGGCTGGACTGCTTCAATAAAGTACAAGCGAGCATATATCGGCCTTCTAGCCTGCAGCTCGTTCTCGCTTTTCCCAAGAATACATCAACGCCAAAGCACCCGCTAACTGAACGACAACAGAAACGATTCCTTGCACGCTTCTGCTCTACCGCTTCTTGCCCTTAGACTTGGACTTGCGCTCCTCATCGTCATGTCCGCCTTCGCGATCCTTCTTCGCAGCCTTCTTCTCCAGCTCATCCCAGTCTTCACCCTCGTCCTCCTCAGACATCTCCTCATCAGACGCCTCAGCCGAAGCATCGTCGTCAAAGTCAGACTCGTCCTCGGAGCTCTCCTCTGATGCGAGCTCCTCTTCTGAAACTTCGAATGCTGACTCTTCAGACTCCTCTTCGTCGCCCTCGTCGTCCGACTCTTGGCCGAGGAAGGACCACCCGCCGTCCTTGAAGAAAGTGTGAGGGTCTTGAATGACAGTCTTCATAATTGTTGCCCAGTTGAGGTTGAGCGGGCCTTCTGAGAACGGAATGTCGACACTGTCGAGCCAGTCTCTCACGCCGTCAAGCGCCTCGACAGGAATAGTGTTGATGTGCGCTGGTGGCCGAGTGAAGTCTTTGAATACGACAACCATGTCGAACTGCTTGAGACCGAACTGAACACGTTCCAAGTGCACGATCTCAATGTCGTTGAGTGTGATGACCATGAACGGAGGCTCCGTGAGCTGCACCAAACAGTCTGCCGTGGGCTGGATAAGCACAGACGATCTGCTTGGCACACCGTTGAAGCCAAGGTCACGGAATGGGATATCAACGGAAACGCCCTCGCTCTTTCCGGCATCAGCAATCTTCTCGCAGAAGTTCTTGAACTCCTTGTCGAGTTGTGCTCGTCGTCTCTTTTCCTCCTGTTCTGCCTCGAATTCTTCCTCGTCACCGTACCGATGCTTGCGCTTGCGGTTTCCAGTCTCATCGAATTGCATCTCAGTTGCCTCGCGGTAGAACTGCACATCCTTGGTCTTCTTCTTGCCGATGATGATAGGGTTGATCAAGTGCAAATGGATGATAACGATCAGCTCGCCAGCACAAGGCTGGAAGAACAAGTGCTTGACGTTGCTGAACAAAATGTCGATCTTTTGGTTGCCGAGGTGGTTGTAGCGGAGACCATTCTGGTGAATCTCTACAGCACCGCCGACTCGCTTGCTTTCCATCGCCGGACGCATGTAGATGTTATCGAGTCTGTGTGGTCGGCGATTTCTGATTTCGACAAGCTTGTCTTGCTCAACGACGTCTTCCATGTCCTTCTTCTCCTGCTCCTTGCGGACCGCGGCCTTCTTCATCTCGGTGATCTGTGAAGAGATATCATCCATGCGTCCTGACTCCTGGTTTCTGAACGTTAATGATCGAATGAACTGTGCCGTGGGGTCTTCAAAGGGCTGGTCGTCTCTCCTACCAACACCCTGGCCTGGTGACAAGAAGTTGATACGCAAGTACGTGAAGCCAGCTTCTGTACTCGTTGTGGCATTCTTGATAGTGTTGATGTGGAAAGGTACAGGTCGCCCCATGATTGGAAGAATGATAGTGTAGTTCTTCTGGTCCACGAGAATCGTGAGGTCCTTGACGCGATTGGGGAATTGTGCATCGCGCTTGTATGACTCGAAGCGCTTGAACTTTTTCTCCTCAGTCCCGTTGAGGTTGCCGTGTCCCTGCTGGTACTTGTCCAGACCTTCCTTCTGCTTCTTGTCGTGGATTTCCTTTTGGTGTGCTCTGCGTGCAGCTTCTTTCTCCTCGTTGGCAGTCGTGCCACCCTGTGCTCGCAATCGCGTCTTTGTTATGTTCGACGATGCCACAGCGCCGACACGTGGATCCTTCTTGGCTTTTGGTTTTTTCTCTTCTTCCGACTCGTCATTGAAGAAGAATGAAGCGCTCTCCATATCACGGGGCGCATCCTTGGTGAAGCAGTAAGCTTCATTGCCGCTAGTCACACGAACGGTGTCGCTGAGCATAAGAGAATACCTTCCGTCTCGCTTCTTGTCCTTAGGGCTTGGGTTCTCAAGATTTGAGAATCCGGTGGTGATGGTGAAAGTCATGCCATCCTTCAGTGTTCGCGTGTTCTTGGCATTGAGATTGAGAGTGCTGTCCTTCGCCTCGATACCGATGCCTGCTCCCACGCTCTTGACAAAGTTTTCAACCAGCTCAGGCTTCTTGGCCTTGATCACGCTGATCGCTTTGGCGTAGACATCCTTCGCGACCACGCCATCTCGCATTTCCTTGATGATCGTCTCGTGCACGGTCAAAAGCAGCTTGTACATGCTTTCTTGCTGCTTATTCGGCTCCACGAGGTACGTTCTTGCAATCATTGATGCGTATGTCTGATATCGTAGGCCCAGCGCTGAGATGATCACGCCTGGCTGGTGCAGATTGTTGTCGTCGGGCTCATTTTGGAGCTTCAGGTCGAAGGTGCCACCACTCTGTACGACCGGCGATACGCTCCAATCCAGCTGTAGCGAGTCAAACTTGCCAACGCCCTTCATGCCACGGAAGAACTTTTCATCGTCCAGCTTGTTTGAGACCTTTTGCGATAGAGCCTTGTGGGTGATTTTCTTCTCCTTGTCGAGGATGTCGGACATGGTCTCCACGAAGTAGTCCTTCATCACGTAGGCAGAAGCGCTCGAGGCATTTCTAATCGCGCGGAGCTCGTTCTCGTCCTTGACAGCCATGGCAGTCGACAACGCGATGCTAATGTCGACCTCCTCCACCTCCTTGCTGATCTCGCCGAATGCGCTCTTCCACTCCGCCACAAAAGGTCCGGTTGACTGATCCTTGGCGATAGTGCCCACCTTCTTGCCGGCATTTTTGATAATGTCGTTAATGCGCTCGAACTGCTTGGCGTTCTCCTCGGCGCCTTTGCCTCGCACAATGATCTCGACTGGGATCTTACCGTCTTTGAGAGTCTCGAGATATTGCGCCTTCTTCTTGGTGGTCAAGATATACATGGCGTCCATCGTAATCAGGAACAGCGTTGCTGGGAACTCGTATCCGAGCAGCCAGAACTGCAGGCTGTTCGCCTTGTAGAAGACTCCATCTTGATCGCTCTTGCCAACAACGACAACAATACTGCCGACGTCGCCATACAGCGCGTTGCCACTGCGCTTGTCTGCCTTCCATGCGGTGATCAGATTCGACAGACGGGTGTGGAACTGCGTCTTGTCGATGCTGACTTCGTCCGCCATCGTGGCGAATGTCGATGATTATGCCGCTGGATGATATATTGGCGTGGCGTGGCGTGCCAGGCGGCGGCGGAAAAGTTGATGGACGAAGAGAGGTGGATGTCGCTCGCTGCACAATAATGTGTCGCGTAGAAACGCGAGGGAAGTGTCCGTGCTCAGCTTTCAGGCATCAGGCATCAGGCATCAGATCACGTGTAGAGGGCGGGACCAGTTCCGTCCAACAGCTCAAACCTTCACTTCCATCCTCACATGCCAGGCATCCATCCTTCCTTTCACCATGGCATCCTCATGAAGCCAGCATCATGAGCTGGCACGGTTCGATATCGCTGGACAGGAGATGAATGACAGCAGCGATGATGGCGTCGCTCGCGCTGCTGCGCTCCGCGAAGGAAGCGAGTATCACGCCGCTCAGAAGAAGAAGCCAAAAGAACATGCCCAGACCGGCTTCACAGCTGCTACTTCACGTGCTATCATGTCACGAATGCTTACTTTCTACTTTCGAGCCCCGATCAAGGCATTTTTCAGACCGCGTATAGAGTGAGTGAAAGGCACCCACGTTCTTGACATTCGAGCTGAGGCTGATTGCTGCCAGCTATATGGTTTGTGTAAAGTCGTTGACTTTCAACCGTGGCCATACTGAATACTTGTAGGGATATGCGAGAGCTATCAATCCAAGTGTGGTTGCTGGAGAAGCATGGTCCTGGAGAATGACTTCGCCTGCTCTGCTCTGGAGTGCTGTTCGACAACATGGCTGGAGCTTTCTTCCCAACCATGTTTTGCCGCCTTTGATTGCGAATACTGCTGTTGGCGCAGTGCTATATACGTCCTACTTGCACACACTAGGTCAACTACATGAACCCTCCTCTCGCTCGACCAAACGTGTCTATCCACCCCCGTCCTGGACAACAGCATTTGCGGCTGGCGGTGTAGCAGGCTCCATCCAGTCCATTCTTGCAGCGCCGCTCGATGCCTTACAAGTCCGCTTCCAGTCGGCAGAAATGCAGGCTGGAAAGTATGGCAACATGTGGCAATACGCTGCACGGAAGACGAGGGAGATTGGCGCCCGAGGCATTGCTGCAGGCTGGTCACTATCCCTTGTCCGTGATGCTCTTGGCGCTGGAGTGTTCTTCGCGACGTTCGAGTCGATCAAGTCGCAATGCTTTTATGGCTTCGTGTCGCGTTACTACGGCTCTTGGTCGAAGCTCTCCGACACACAGCGAAAGTCTATTTCGACGCAGCAGCACTCCAGCTCAGATCGGCCAGTAATCCGACCCCACTATTTGGTTGAACCGGTCTTTCTGGGTATAGCTGGTGTTGTCGCCTCCATTGTGCAGTCGGTCATCCATCATCCTGTGGCGCGCATTCAAGAGATCCACTACGGCAGACTCGAATGGATCGATAGTCATGACCACGCAAAGCCTGGACAGCCCAAGACACGTGCACTCAAGCTATACGGAGCGGCATATCGAAAGACTTGGAGGCATGTCTTGGCTGTGGCACGGCGCCATGGCGGTGTCCCACGCTGGCTGTATCGAGACTTTTTCATGTCTACTTTGCGACAGGTTCCCAGCACAAGCATGGGACTGATTGTCTTTGAGGTGTTGCGACGTAAGTATGGCAGTGATGACGAAGCCATCACGATTCCAAAGGATGGCTACGACATTGTTCTAGTATGATCGCATTCATACCACAACTCTCTTCTCTTTACGGGAAATAGTCCACTCTGCGGGCGACGGTGCCTGCTCTATCAGTACTTGTGCACAGTCATTGGTAGAGCGATCAGAGCATCAAAGCACCTTTCAGCCGATGTTTGCTGGAATGTTTGCCAAATGGTTATGCCATTGATACATGTTGCGATCACTTGTACGCATGATCTGTTGTTTACCAAATCCGGGATCGTCATACTTTGGACTACAGCAATGGCTCTCGTTCTGAAGCAAGAGTCTCCGGTGAAAGCACGCATCACCTTGCCATTCGGTGTAGACGATGTCGAGCCCTTTACAGCGATGGCCAACAGGGTGTACCTCCTCAACCGCTCCGAACCTGACCTTTTCAGGTTTCTGACCAATTGTGTGCGCCTACGTGTCTACGATCGGATGCACGACCACAAATTCGCAATGGAGGGCAGTGTGCATCAACGGGGTCTGACGAGCTCGGAGCTGGCGCTACACAATTTCCTGCTCAAAGCTGAACGCGCCGGCATGCTTCCTACCTGGTTCGATGAGGAGAAAAGGCGAGAATGTATCAAATGGGGAAAGGACTACGGTTATCTTTGGAGGGATTTGTACGAGACAGAAGTCGCTTCGGGACTGCGTGATCAACACTATCCCGGCGACAATGCCATCATCGCAAAACTGAGAGCGCTCGGCGAAAAGATCTACGGTTGGCCCGTGGGTCCGTTCCTACTGGATCGAATGGTAGCTTTAGAGCGTGGTCAAGCTGAAGGATGAGCAAAGTGCTTCCACCGCCACGAGATTCAGCACCCTGACTCCTTGTTCGGAATATCAGGCACTTCCGCTCTTTTACTCGCCTCATACTCCTCTCCGAACCTATCGAGCATGACCAAAGCATCCCTCACCATGGCTGAGTCCAAATAAGACCTCACTTCCACAATCATTCCATTTTCGTCAAATCGACAACACCAAGCATAGCAGTTTTCGAAATTGAAGCCTGCCGAAAGGAAAAAAAAAATTTAGTCCACCATTTCTCCCTATCATTCGTGACTGAAATGTAAATCTTACCAGTAATCCCACTCCCCTTGCCCAGCATCTCAACCGTACACCACGGGCTTTCTCCCCCGCCTATAATATTCCTGACTGTCATTTTGATCCCCGGCGGTTTCATGGTCTTGTCGAGCCTATTCCATACTTTGCCGACGACTTGGTCTCGCGAAGTATAGTGACCGGCGAGGTGATGGGTTCCCATGACTGTCCAGGACACATTGGGTCCAAAGAGCGTTGTCAGCTCCCAAGGACTGCAGACCGAGACGGCGACCGCAGCTGCTGGTCCTCCGATTTACTTACGAGATATGCGAGAAGAAGGCTGGGCGATCGGTGTGGAGGAGGCTGAAGAGGTTTTGGACTTGGGTGGGAGTGGGATACATTTTTTGCGTCGAGCGAGTTAGATGTTGGGGATGTGGAGTGGAGGTATCAGGCAGGGGGTGAGAAGCGTGGCTGATGATGGTGGTTTTGAAGGATGGGGCATGTGTGTGGAATGGAATTGTGATTGTGATTGTGGTTTCGTTGATTGTCAAACTCAAGGGGTAGACTTGTGTTGTAGGGAATGGCATGGCGAGTGTTTCCTACCAGTGAAGTCGGTAGAGAGAGATGTGTATGGCGTGTGAATGAGGAAAGCTCGGATATGATTGATACATGTCGTGCGTGCTATGTGCGACTCTTCACGGAGGATGTCATGATGGAGTGCGTGATATCATTGATAGAGAGAGGTGTGCACGGATCAAGACAGGCTGAAGTCAAAAGCGACACGAAAAGTCGCGTGGTGAGATGGATAGTGGCAGGGATGTTGAAGATCGTCTTTACCTGTTCCTGAAAGTGGGCTCCTTCGATAGACCTTGGGTGTGAAGCTGGAGAAACCACGGCAGTGCTGGTTTGAAGTGCTGGTTTGATGGGTTGTCCTTACAACGATTGCTGTGTATTGCTGTCATCTCATTATTGGTGGCGTTCACCCAGACCTGCCTTCCTGGATATCATAAGTGCTCGTGTTTGGTCTTCCACCGGCCTGAATACCGGCTGTTCCGGGAGGAGAAGAGCGTGATTCTCGCGACCGCAGGCCCAGTACAATCAAATTCATTCAGACTGGTTGTGAAAGGTGCATGGGTGAAGCCGTATGCTCGGGTCAAAAGGCATGCGAGATGTCGTGCAGCGGCAGTAGAAAGCGCCCTGGTCATCAAATATTGGCGAGTAGTTTGGTACGACTACGGAATAAGCGTTTGCAGTACCGTAGTGAACAGCGTGCAATAATGAAAATCTTCCGGCCTGCTACCAACACTGTGTCCCACCTCCATGTCAGGCTCAGGCAAGGAGAGCTCTTGGGCAGCTCATTCGCCGGCCACAACTGCTCTCCCAGCAAAAGGCCGAGACAGCGCGCGTGCAAGCTCTTTGGTGGGTGGTGTGGTGTGGAGGGTATTCAAGTCAGGATCATGCCCAACTCTCGCATTCTTTCTCTCCCACAACCCCGTTCCTCTTTTGAAGTCAAAACGATCATCGTGCTCCTACTCCTGCCGATGGGGCATCAATTCAATCAATCTCCCGCCGGAAGCGTCGCCCTTGCCGCGAGAGACGGCAGGGACATGGACCAGGCCCGGATGACTCGCGGAGTTCGCGTGCTGCGCTGGCACAAGAGGCACAGTGGGCGAGTTGCGACGAAATGCATGCGGCGGCCTAAAGACTGACCTGCGTTGAGCGCGCACTTCCTGCTCGTTTCGCCATCGATTTTGTGCGTCTGCAAGGCAGGTTTTTCGGACAGCCGTACGACCAATTGCACGCGACAGCACGAGAGTAATAAAGGTAGCCTGCTAGGGCATTGGAGTTGCACGACACGAGGCCAGCGAGACCTCCATCCGGGAAGCGGCGACGGTGATGCGACGATGGTGATGTTCATCCATCACATTATTCACACTACTGTTTGCATCTACGGGCCGACGTCGACAAACACCTCATCGCTCGACTGCAGCGCAAACACGCGCAAGCGGTCCGACGATTGCCAGCGCATATCATAGGCACTGCAGAATACCTCCAGCAAAACTTGCTACAGGAATCCCCAACAGGTAAGTAATCACACAATCCTTCGTTCGCTCGGCTTGGCAGGCCCAGCCATCGAATTCACCCTCAGCCTCCGCTTCAACTCCCAGCCTCGTCAAATCCAAATTCAATTCACCACGTCACCCTTCCCTGCCACTGCCACTTTCACAAAACGCGATCGCGTGTTTCCCCCTTGTCCCAGCAAAGAATGGCTCTGTCTTCACCACCGTCGCTACGACTGCCACTGCCACTGCCACTGCCACTGCCACCTACATTCCAGCGAGAAGCTGCGATCCGCTGACAATTGAATTGTCGCGAAACAGAGCTCCGACCTGGCGCTGCCGCTGCCGCTGCCACTCGCGCAACATCATCGGCAACCAGCTGTTGATCTCCACCACCCCCGGTCTCGCGACCACCAGCCTGACCGCGACCGGGCTTTGACTTATTCCAGCCATTGGCACTGCGCAACCACGCACTTCCATTTCTGCATTGCTGCCGCACACCACCGTCGCGCGCGCCGGGACTGCTTGCACGCACAGCAGCCGTGTCGGTCCCAATCCACGCCAGTGCTAACGACCGAAACGAGACCCACGAACAACGCTACACGACCTCATTAATACAGCGCCACGAGCAGGCTCAGGCACACCTCCGCAGACACATTGCACACCTCTCGCGACCGTCATCCAGCAGTGGCAGCGTCGGCAGCCGCAGTCTCCGCCGTATACCAAGACTCGACGAATTCACCCCATCTCGTCTGCGATCCACCTCTGCCGATTCTCCCAATCGTCGCGCACACTCGCCAACACCTCCCGACCCTTCTCCTCCACCACGTCCAGCATCCTCACCACCACGCCCAACTCACCATCGACGAGCGACCAGTGCACACTTTGTGACCTCGGCCCCTCATCCCGCTCTTCGAATCTCCAAGCGAACCCATTCTGCCATCTTGTATGCGCTAGAAGAGGCCATTCGCAAGCCCAATCCCTTCACACCCGACGAGATTGAGGAGAACGCTCAGATGTCAGATCTCGGTGGTGGCAGCACTGCCCGGGCATCCAATGGCGGAGCACGCACGGGAGGACCTGTGCCTGTGGGTGCTTCCAGCAGCACCCCCATCAGAACTCCGCGTGATGTGATGAGAGATCGCAATGCACGCGAAGCAAGACGGCAGGAACAGCAGCGTGTAGAGGAGCAACAACGACTAGCTGAGGAGAGAAGGAGAAGTGCTGAGCGGAGAGCTGCCACAATGCCTGGTGCTGCACCGAGATTCAGTAACACCTCAAGTCAGTACAGTCCAGATGTGAGAGCTGCAGAAGGCCAATTCGACCCAGGCCAGGCAGAGAGAAGAAGCAGTCGCATTGCTGGAGAAGTTGCAGGCACGAATGTCCTTGGCGAGCCGACTGGTAGAACGACTTCGGAACCGCCGCCCACCAGAGCGAGAGGCTCGAGCATACCACAGCCTGGCCCTTCACAACCCACCGCAGCTACAGCCGGTGCATCACGTCGAACGCAGAGCAGCCAGGCAGGTCCACGCCAACCTGCTCCCTCGGCATCTGCTGGTGCTGCTGCTTCGACCGTGGGAGACGGATCGCAGCGCGGCGCGCAGTCCTCCTTCCCTCACGCCTTCGAGAGATGGGAGACCTTGTCATCGCATTGGGAGGGTCTCACATCTTACTGGCTCCACAAGCTTGAACAAAATACGGAGGAAATACGGGAAACGGTCCCCAACGCCTCGACTCTGAATAGGCAGATCACCGATTTGTCCGCTGCAGGAGCAAACCTCTTCCACGCCGTCGTCGAGCTTCAACGATTACGAGCTAGCAGCGAGCGTAAATTTCAGCGATGGTTCTTTGAGACGCGAGCCGACAATGAGCGCAATCGCGAGATTCAGGCGGGCATGGAGAGACAGCTCAAGATCGAACGACAAGCCCGAGAAGAGACTGCACGAACTCAAGCTGACGCAAATCTTGCTGTGGAGAATGCAAAGCGAGAGGTTGCCGAAATGAGGCGTGAGCTCATGATATCCAAAGACGAGGCACGCCGTGCTTGGGAAGAGCTGGGTAGGAGAAATCAAGAATCATTGGATACTGCTCAAAGCTTGAAAGAGGGTCGAGTCACTCTGGTCAGTGGTGTCCAGGTCGTGCCGTACTTCGGTCAACCCAGTCGAACCGGCAGTGCAAGTCAAGGTGGAAGACCTGTCACCAGGGATGGTCAAGGATACGGCAGTGCTGGTCTCGCAGGAGCTGCAGGACTTGCCAGTCCTGATGACGGGAGAGAATACTCTCCTACCAACACTGATCCATTCACGGACAGCGGGCGACAGCCACCACCGCTGCATCATGAGCCAGGAGCACAAAGTCTTGCACAAGGCACGTACTACCCGCACGGCACGACACCGACATCACAAGCGACGTCATCCACGGCGATACCTGCCGCATATCAACAGCAAGGCTCACCGAGCCAACAGCGAGGTGGTGCCGCTGCCTTGGCCGCGCAGGTTGCAGGTGCTGATCCGGAGCGCTTCTACCAGCATGCCGGTCCAGGAACGTCCTTACATTCATCACAGGCATCCTCACAGAACGTGCCTGTCACTGCCGCACAAACAGGACCAATTCGGCGGGAAGATGTACGTTCAGATCCTGGATCTTACGTTGAATCCGAGCTCAGTGAGGGCGATACGGAATACGCCATCGATGCTGGCGGCAACATCCGACGCGATGAACAGGGCCGGCCGATGGTCTTTCGCCGACGTGGTCCTGCACGCAGCAGTGAGAGCGAAGATGATTTCGACACCGAAGAAGCCGTGCGTCGTGAACGTGAGCTGGCAGCAAGATATGGTGGTGGTGCCATTCCCGAAGCTCCTTCCGTGCCTGCCACCAGCGCGCAAGCCATGGAGACATATCAGGAAAGCTCTGGGCCGGACTACTCCGGTCAGGGGTACGACCATTACCAACAATACATCCCGAGACATCATCACCCAACACGTCTGAGCGATGTCCTGGAAGAGGAGGACGAGAGAAGCTCGAGGCGGACAGGACCGGAGTAGAATGCCGCGTCCGCAACGCCACTGGAACCAAGGACAACGGAACATACTGACTCAACGGAGGAGGTGATCAGGGACCTTGAACAGGGTACGAGAATACCCGTAATCGAGACGGATACCGATATGGTGCATTGGTGGGAAATGGTCAGAGGCTGTGACGGAAGTCGAGATGTCCGTCTCGGCTGAGCAACACCTTCCGCAGAATTCATTTCGTAGCGTTGGCATTTGCATCGGATGAGGGGAGAAGGAGAAGCATGAGTAAGCCAGCAGCAGCAGCAGGCGAATTTCCTTGGCATAGCGAGGCGCGCTTTTCTTCTATTCTGGGAGTGCTCGATTTATTTGCGAGCGGCATTGGTTGAGATACCTCTGAAGCGAGCGCAAGCATCTTTTATAGTACGGGCATGGTTTTGCATGGGGGGGTGGATGTCTGAACGGTCGCGCGAGAATGTCTTTTTGCATTTTTCGAGGGCAAGAGGAAGAAGTACAGTACGGCAGAGAGCAGGGCACATATTATATCTTTCTACACCCACCCGTACTTAATGTATTAAGAGGAAAGATGATGTAATCTTGAAAGGTTTTGAGGATGATTTGTGATTTTTTTTTCTTGCTGAAC
Source organism: Pseudocercospora eumusae (assembly GCA_001578235.1). Lineage (NCBI taxonomy): Eukaryota > Fungi > Ascomycota > Dothideomycetes > Mycosphaerellales > Mycosphaerellaceae > Pseudocercospora > Pseudocercospora eumusae. Next base: position 53,340 of record LFZN01000063.1, read on the forward strand.
CTGAACGACTCCCAGTAGCGGTCAATGTTTCCAGCCGAAGGCGAGACGAAGACGAGCTGAGACTGACATCTCGGGCTCTTTTGTCTTTCAAGACCCCATTCATCCATCCGGAATGAGACTTACTCCCTATACCCTCTGCAAAGGCATCGAATGGCCGTCTTCCGTGAAGGCGTTGGTCGGCCATCATACTATCCTAGCTGTAAAACGAGCGCTAGCATATCTCGGAAAAGATGGAAGTATGAGTTCGATGTGTATACTAAGCTTGCTTCATTCTACTACGATATAATGCAACAACAAGATCATCATATTCACGCTAAAAATCCGCCTTCAAAATCAAAATTCTAGTACCGTTGCCACTCCCCAGCTCTGCGATTATAGACCATGCACGTCCTCCTTTGTGGCTCGAAATCTTCCTCTTCCTCTTCGTCGTCTTCTTCGTCGTCCGCTCCACTCGACGCCAAAATCTCAGATCCATCCCCATCAGATTCACCATCCGCATCATATCCAGCCTGGGAGCCTGCGCCTGCATCGGCGCTGTCATTTCGCATTGAGTCGGATTCAGAAACAGTCTCCCAATCCTGCTCATCGCTATCGCCATCGCCTCGCAATGTCCATGACGACTCGGAGTCCTCCAACACCACAGGGTTTTCAGCGGTCTGGCCGGATTCTTCTAGCACTGGTGTGGCCATCTGCACCGTGAGATCAGCCGCCATGAGGGCTCGGCGCTGAGCTATTGCGAAGGCGAGACGAGCTTGGCAGATTCTCTGATCGGATTCCCAAGATGGGATTTTTGCAGCGTCTTCTTCTGATAGTGTTCCATTAGCCGCGCCGATGTGGCACCAGATGAGCACGGCGTTGATGCTGCTGAGGTCGTACCGGGCGTAGAGAACTTCTCGTTTATTCCGGAGTCGATTGAGGAACCCGTTTTCTTCGTGCTCGAGGGCGGCTTCGCTGGCGAGGAGGGTTCTGATTGCGTCCTGTACGGCTGCGATCGCGTTCTTGAGCTCTTCGATCTCGGCCATTTTGGCCTGGTAGTGGACCTGGTAGATTTGGTTGTCTGCCATAGTGGTTCTTGACGTCGGGATGGGGTCGAGTTCGATTCAGATGTCTTCCCCGCGCCTGTAGATGTTGTTCTGCTGGTTCGATGCGATGTTCTCGAGGGTCTGCCGAGAAGAATGTTTTTTGTTGCTTGGATGCGTGAAGACCTGATGGACGGCATCGTAAAAGATATATACAAAAAAGAGCATGCGCGTGAGGACAATTCATTTTTTGAAGGGGTGGAGCCCGTCAGCATTTTGCTCCTCCATGGACAGGCCGATATATGCCCAGACTGAGGACATGAACAACCCAAAGTCAAAATGCGCACGTGTTGAAGCGACTCCCTGAATTTTGTGCTCTGAAAGTCATGAGATAAGTTTGATCTATTTCTTCCTGTGTTTGGCGAGGCTTGCGACGAGGGAGACGACATGGAAAATTGGTTGGGCGTGGATAGTAAAAATGTTTAATTTCATACCTGAGGCAGCGAGAACGCTTGAGACGCTGGAACACTTGGAAATCAAAAAGTCTACCACCAGTGTAGATGTCTTACCTTTCTTACTTAGTTGTGATTGCCGAAGACCTGGTTGGGCACGAGAAGTTGATCTCGGGGTAGGCAGCCTTAAGGGCGTTATTGACGTTGGCAAGATTGTCGGCATTCATGTTTGAGGTCATGGTAATGACAGTGTTCTTGTTGCCGTTCGCGCCGCTGCACCGGAATTTCTGGAAATCGAAATGCTTGCCGACCTTGGCCTTGAGCTCAGGGCAACGGCCACCACCGAGGTATTCTCGGCCAATGGTGACCTTGAATGCGGATGTGCCGATGTTGACGAAAGCGTCTCGGTATCCAGAGCAAGTACTCTGGTTTGGGGCAACGACACCTCGAGCGATGAGGGAGACTGGCTCGATCTCGGACTCGATGGGAGCCGACAGCACTGCTGTGGCGGCGAGGAGTATTGTGAGCTGGAATCGCATATTGTTTTGGAGGATTCGAATACTTTCCTGAAGTATGATGAGTATGGAGGGATGGCTTTTTTTGTGTTTTCTTTTGACGTGGCGAAGATGAGTAGAGGGTGGCAGACGCCTGTGATATATGCTCATGGTCGAATAAAGCGTGTCAACAACGACTTGTAGTCAACAAAGGTGAGCTGACTATTCTTGGCGCGTCGACAAAGCAGCTCTTGTTGTATGTGTCGTTGCATGTGACACAACGTGACAAGATCCGCATCCGCGTCCGCATCCGCATGCGTACTTGGTCAAATCACCGGGTTTTCGTGGTGCATATCCCCGTTGAAAAGCGTCTCGAAGGGCGGCTGTGCGGACATTGCCATCGGACTCGGCGACACGCTGAGCAATAGGGCAGAGTGATAGATGTGGACATCTATATGTAGGTGAATAGAGGAGTCCCGTGACTCCCGTCGTTGCTGCCCTGCCCTGACCAGATTGACGCAAGGTTTCGGGAAGTTCCGGAGTGGCGCTTTCTTGATTTGAGCCCCTCCCCTTCCAGCTTCGCCCTCTTTCTTCCACCCGCAACACCACGCACCACCACTCTCCGCTCCACTTCCGAGACACGACAATCCCTCTAGACCAAGCGCTTCTTACTACTCCACGCAGCAGACAAGAAGACAACACAGCTTCGTATGTCGATTGAAAATCTCAAGTCTTTCGGTAAGTGAGCCTTGAAGCCCAACAACACGCCCAGCCTCGAGCGATAAGCGCACGCCCAGCCCAGCCTCGTGTGCGCCGCGCAACACCTCGCACACCTGCCTTGCCTACAAGCTGGCAGTAGCGACAACGTCGGCGCTCCCAGATTCGCCCTTCGCGTCATACGCCAACCATGACTGACACGCATGTGACACAGACCCCTTCGCCGAAGCCGATGAGGATACCGGAGGAGACGCCAAGCAGTCCCAGAACTACATCCATATTCGTATCCAGCGTAAGTATTCGCACGAGAGAACTGCTCTGGAAAGATCCCGCTGACTCGAGTCTTCCAGAACGCAATGGTCGTAAGACCTTGACTACGGTCCAGGGCCTGCCGAAGAAATTCGACCAGAAGAAGATCCTCAAAGTGATCAAGAAGAAATTCGCCTGCAATGGCACCATCGTCAATGACTCGGAGATGGGCGAGGTGATTCAGCTCCAGGGCGACCAGCGCAAGGATGTCCAGGAGTTCTTGATCGACAAGAAGGAGGGTTTGGAGCTGGATGCCAAGACCATTAAGGTCCATGGTTTCTAGTCTCGTCAACACATAGAGCATGATCGCCTGCGGTCGTCGCGACACCGGCGGAGTCGGCATCACAAGCCAGCACATCCGCGCGAAGGACCGGCCAGCTCCATGGAAGCTGTGGACTCCGGCAGGACCGGCGTGCGCGACACGACTTCACGACTACGGCACAGCCTATCGGAAAGGCTACGACGACATGCATGGTGGATACCCTCTGATCGATGAGCTTCTGGAACGCACACTCTACCTTTCTTTATCACGAACCTTTTTCGGCTTCTACGGAGATGCATATGCGTCTCGTCACGAATACCTGGACAGTGATGGACCAGCTATTGGGGCGAGTAACGAGTGCGGAAGGAGCACAGGCTGGGTTGGCTTTTTGTGGTTCAATAGTCTCAACAGACCAGAATGGAATGCATGGCAACCTTGCACCTACGTGATACCACTTGTCTTCTCGAAAAGTCGCAAAATCGTACATGCTGCATTCGTACATTTGTACAATTGTATGCTCATCGCCTACGCAGCACCAAGCAACCTCTTCTCCGTAGCAGCCTCCTGCTTCCTAATCTCTTCCAGCCCAGTCTCAGTCGTCATACCCCAAGCCTGCCACTCACCCACCTCACCCTGCCTCAACCGCCTCTGTAGCACAAGATACTCCGTCATATCCTTCGCATTCTTCCTCTCTTCTTCTTCAATCTTCTCCTCAGGAATGGCCTGCCCATCCCGATCCACCGGTACATCCGCCACCACGAACTGTTGACTCCCATGCGGATCCAAGACCCTCATCCTCTTCAAATGCACTAAAGACTGCCGACTTCGTATCCTCACAATAGCCTGCATAATCCCCGTCCTCTGATCATTACTGCCCTTGACATTCGGCATCGCGAATACATACGATACACATCTCGGCCGTTCGAGGTATTCGTGAAGCTTCCATTGTAAGGTTTCGCCTTGACGGCGCTGGTTGATTCTGGTTTGCAAACTCTTGACAAATCCAGGCACTAGTTTCCCCTCTACGTTCGGACTCGTAACATTCCCCGCCGCGAACGCTTTATACATCTCTTCATATATCTCCTGGGCAATTTTTGGAGTTTTTCCTCGTTCCAGTTTGAGAGCAGGTTTCACGTACCAGAATGCCATGAATCTGGCTAGCATGTAATTCAGGAAACTCCGTAGCCGGTATTTTTCGATTTTCCAGCGATCTCGGGTGTTACTCAGGATTGACGGGAGTTTGTTGCCGGTGGGTGGAATGAATGTTCCTTCGATTACACCGATGTAGTTGAGCGATTCGCCTGATGCTTGGAATTTTTCCGTTAGTTCTTTTTGTTGGATGGACATGGATTTTTGGGGTCTTTGCCGGGCTTTGCCGGACATGCGGTTCGGGTTCAGACGCCATCGTGGTGAGGTACTGAAGGGGCGTTTCGATGATGGCGTGCTGATGCGAAGGATGGTGCTGGTGTTGGTGCTACCGAGGCCGGTGGTGGTGGTGGCGGCGGCGGCGCCGGAGGAGCGGCATTGTCGCATAAATGACGATGCGCTGGATCGTATGGGAGACGATAATAGGGATACGCAGATGCGTTCCGACATTGTATGGGATGCGCGCGAGCGAAGGTGTGGTCGTGGGAACCTTTGGAGGTGAAGCTTCTCGGAGGTCTCGCGTTCAAAGCCGAGCCATCTCCTTGACTAGAATAAGGACCACTTCTTCACGAAAATAACACACACTTTGCTAGAGAGCTACCGACGAGTCTCCCACTACCGATCTCGCCTCTGCAATTACGAGCCCCAACCTCTCCGAGCAGCGAGCAAGAACTGGCGACGCGACCTGTGCTTGTTTACGAACAGGCTCTCTTTCATACTGAATCAGCGAGGCATCCAAGCAACCATTTGCTGCTTTGAAAAAGCATGCATATGGCTTGGCATTTTGCTCGTATGGAGTAGCCTGAATGCTGCAAGTGTATGGAAGAGTGTCGAAGGGAGCAACAATGTCCGGGTGCAGAATCATTTGTGCAAACAGTCCTAGGGGGCGAATGGTTCTCCGAGCTCGACTTACTTCGCCGGGTGCAGACTCAGCACCACAGCCAGGTGTTTGCAATACTCACCTGCAAAATATCATTTCGTAACAGTAAGGGGAGAAGGAGGAAAAGAGCTGTCATACGGCTCTCAAGAGCTCTACCAACAACCTCGGAATTCTACTCCGCTTTCCATCACCTCGATTTGCCTGAATCGGAACAACACTGTCGTACATCGCTATTACTTATCTTTTCCCTCAAAAAACTGGCTTGTTGTCATTCATTGTCCTACTGACCCTCTTTGGCTGACCTTGCCTTGTAGCTATTATACTCCAACCCAACCATGGCTAATCAATTCCCCGAGTACTGGGGCATGCAGTTCACCAAGACTATTCACAATAAAGCGGAAGGCCCAACAGATCCAAGAAACATCAAGTTACACCCCGACTTTGTGGTTGTAGTCACTGGGGCTGGAAAAGGATTGGGCTACCACATCGCATTGAGTTATGCCATTGCTGGAGCGAAAGGCATAGTCATTGCGTCAAGAACCAAGGCCGACCTGGACAAGCTTGAAGCAGAAATCAAGCAGGTCAATCCGGATGCAGATGTTCTCAGCCAAACATGCGATACGATGAAAGACGGCGATGTCAAAGCGCTGGCAGAAGCTACGAAGAAGAGATTCGGCAGGCTTGATGTAGTGGTAAGCTATTTCCTACAGCAACAAAGACCTCCACACTTACATGGCAAAGGTCGCAAACGCTGGCGTTATATCGAAGTATATCACGAAGTCGGACGGGAAGGAATATATGCCGGTCGGTGTCGTCGAAGACGAAGACTTCCCTCGCGTCATCGAAACCAACCTCATGGGCTCCTGGAGGGTTGCTCACAACTTCGTGCCACAACTGGAAGCCACCAAGGATGGTGCTCAAGCGTAAGATCCTAGCGCATCAATGGATGAAATTGCGCTAACTGCCGGGCCTACCATAAGATTCATCGTCATCACCAGCATTGCATCCCACATGAACAAGTCCGAGATGTGTCCAATTGCTTACAATCTCAGCAAGATTTGCATGAATCGTCTGGCCGAGCATATTCACCAGGATCATTACGAGAAGACTGGCGTGCAGGCCTTCGCAGTGCATCCAGGCGCTGTATACACTCCGCAGACTGAGCGGCATCATGAGACTCAGTTAGGACAATTATGGACCGATGGTGAGCTAGAATCACGAGTGACTTTCGTTGCATCATGCTGATACTGAGACAGTCCTTGTCGACGATGTTGCACTTTGTGGTGGCTTCCTCACTTGGCTCACTTCTGAGAAGAGACCGTGGCTGAGCGGAAGGTACATTTCTGTCAACTGGGATACGCAGGAACTTGAAAAGATGAAAGATGAAATTGTTGAGAAGGACAAGTTGACCATGCGGATGATAGTATAGCGTTGCATTAAGTTGGCGATTCTGACAGCCTCGTTTAGCTGGCGGCCTGCTGTGCACCCACATCGCTACGCCACACGACACCAGCTGTGATAGGACGCGAGCGAGTGCCTAACTCATTCTTTTCCAGAGTCTTCGTGCAAAAGTTATCTAAGGCCTCGTGGAAGACTGCCTTGCCATAGACACTTCTATATTTGCAGATCACGACGATGCCGGCTGCCGTTACGGAATGCTGGCGCCTGCTGCGCTTCCTACCTAAGAGCACGTTCCATGACATTCACGTCACATTCATCGACAAATTGCCGCTACTCTTGCATTCCCAAACCTGTTGGCTTGCAGCACCTGTCTCGAAAGCAAAGAGCACAATTTCTTGGCGCTGCCGACGCATCATGCCGACTTCCAACATTGTTTGGATCATTGAAGCGCGATGCCAAGTGATTTGACGCTGCTCATGGTCAATGTTGAGCAACGTGATACACCGGGCCGGTTCATGGGTACAAGCATCAATCGAGGGCCAATCTCTTCGAAGATCTAATTGAACTTGAACAATTTCTTCCGTCATCATGATGGTCAAAAAACGCAATATCCAGCTTGCGGATTGCTGTATCCTCGCCTCATCCAGGGTTGCAAGGTCGCAGTACCAATGGATAAGCCGACGATACATGTGCCTGCCCAGGGATGTACCGATGGCGCCTTTCAGAATACGATGTTGCATCGCTCGACCAGTGAGCGACAGGTAAATACGAGATGGGCGTGAGTCGTGATGTCAAAGTATGTTACAAGAGCAGATACGAAGTCATCGTGGTGAGGTTGGAGAAGGCCAAATTTTGACCAGTCTTGGCGTGATTCCACGGTACCTCCTACCCTGGTCATAGAAACACGATCTATATAGCCGAATAGATACATATATATTCTGACCGGATACAACGCAGATTTCTCAGGCACAGATATCTCCGCGTATCCGGGGCATATCCCAGGCCTATGGCAAAGACCTTGGGCTAGATCGCTAGCCAAGCCAAGCCAAGCCCGTTGATCTCTGCAGGTACCGTGGCGTGGCTTTCACCACCCGCTCACCTCACCTCGTATCATCAAAGATCTCTAAGAACAGAGATTTCTGCTTACCTAAGGTTACGGAAGGCCGGTCATGGCGGAGGCCGGTCTAATACGATATGTGAGGTGAGAGATGGGAGTGCTTGTAATGCAATTTGCTTCTTAGTCCTTTCGCAGCACGCTGATCTAGAGTTTCTGCTATACGGTCACGTAAGCCACGACTATACGAGCTAATGAACAAAAAATAGAGCTGATCTACTTATTGGCTTCTACAGCCTTGGTGGGCGGCTCGAGAATCCGGATTCTTCAGTACACGCAAACAATACCTGGAACCTCACGAAATAGCGCTATCTTGATGAACAGGCATATAATGATATATCAGGTCTTGTTTGACTAAATACAGCTCACCAAACTGGCCTGTTTAGGGTACCTGGATTTGATCAACTACCAAAGGGCGTCAACAGCGGAGATGCATGCTCTCCTCATATGAGCTCCCATCTCATTCTTCATCACCACGTACACTCCTTGGACTACAATCTAAGATTCTCTTTGCAATAAATCTGACAGTCCTTCGTGCAACAATAATAATCTACTAGACTTCCAAGATGTTCGGTTTCACATACCTAGTCTGCACGCTATCAATACTCAACTCTGTCGTCACTGCCGCACCAGCAGCAATTCCAGCATCGAAGCATGATGCCACAATCCGAGACCTGCTCCAAAGCCATTCAATTGTAGCAACAAACGCGATACCAGCAGCAGAAGCCCACCCAGCAGTTCAACCCGAACAAGTCTGGATCGATGAATTCGAGAATGTGCAAACAATACCGGAAACGAAACCCACCGAGCACGACGCAAAAAATCCTGAATCAACGAGACCGAAGCAGCCCCACCCTCCCAAGGCCGAATCACCTTTCGACTTTCTCATCCAACGCTACAGCCATGGCGTAGAAATGGTCAACTTCGACCAACACTACCTGAAAGGCTTCTTCGACGGCATCACGAGCATCGCTATCTACGGAGCCATGGCTGTCGCAGCTTCTATATGTATCGCACTCGTTTACTACACCCTCGCATCGAAATCCGGAGGCGCGATTCGCTTAGGGACGCATAGACGTCGTTTCTCGAGATAATAATCACATCGATTTCGGGCGCGACCACGTCGAGCTGGTTTCGACGACGAATCATGACTGTGATGAATGAAGCTTGGGACATCGCGAGGCCCGCTGAGACGCGTCACTGCATATCTTATGATTTTGTGTGTGTTTTTTTTTGTATGCACTATACCCACGGCCAGCTATGCTATGCTTCTTATTTGCATCGAAGACTGGATAGTGTTGAGGGACTGAATCGTTTATGAAAGCATTACTGAGCGCCGAAGACCACGGCCTACATTTATGTAATGTGTACAACTACATCTGTTATTTACCAAACTTCGCAGCTTCTCTGCTTCACTAGATACTTCACCTAATAGAGCATACTAATTTGCATCGGCATCCTGATGAATACTTAGATCTCCGAGTGCAAATGTAAAGCTAGGTAGATCAAATGTTGTTATCACGCCATCATTGTACTAGCCTACCACATTTTGTGCGGAGTGATGAACGAATGGATCTTCCAAATTTCATTTCTTTGTTTCGTGTGTCTTCTGCATCTTCTCTTCAAGCCATACTCGGGCGATGGAGCAATCACTGGTCATAATCTACAAAGAAGAAAGTCCCTTTCGTGCATCAAGTTACAGCATCATCAGCTCTGCTGTGGCTGGTGAGCGGCCTCGCCCTCCTCATGCCCAAAAGTCCGTTCAGCAATGCATAAATTAGAGGCCTCGATCATCGAGTCTTTTTGTTTCCGCACTAGTTATACCTCCAAGTTTCATGACCTCCCATCTGCGGTAACATCGGGCCGTACCCAGCACCTGGCGGTCCTCCAGGCTGTGGCCGATGATTCATACCATTATGATTGAGAGGGTTGGGCAGAGGTCCACCCTGCTGTTGCGGTAGTGTGCTCCAAGGACCAGCTGCTGTTGGTGTCGTGCCTCTCCCGTAGCCAGGGGTGTTCGGGTCCGAAAGTGGGCTTGGCGTAGGAGCTTGTGGACTGTTCCACATCCTCGAAGTGTCGTACGCGTTGCCAAAGCTGTTTCTCGGGTAGGGATTATAGCTGGAATAATTATTGTACCCTTGATCGCGCAGCATCCTAGCCTGGGCGCCTTCTCGGCTTGCTGTGCTCGCTAGACCTCCTTGCTGAATCTGGCGCTGGAAATCTTGAGGTGTTGAATGCTGGACCGGGACATATTGCCGTGGAGGTGGCCCTGGCTGGTATAGAGGATTCTGTGGAAGCGGAGGCGGCGTCTGCTGCTTATCCTGCAAGCCTGCTGCAGACCAGACCTGCGACGGCGGGGTCCATTGCAGACTAGATCGTCGTTCGTTGAGTGCTGAAATGGAGTTGCTTGGTGTGTGCAGAGAGCGAGGTCTCCTATCGCCAGCCCCCCCATTCTGTGATGCCTCCAGGGCTTTGGCAGAAAACCCCCCACCAATCAAGTAAGGTGATTCGTAAACCTTCGGCCGACGACAAAAGCTGTTCAGCAGGTATGGGTACTTCTGCAGGTTCTGCAAGTATGCCTGATCCGCATGTGATCCATCTGTCTTCGACAGTGACGAAGTGGTTGTGGCCGGCGTGAGCGGCCCTCCAACCGGCGGAGAGTGATGGCTCATCGCCGACGATGAAGGTCTGCTGTTCGAGACAGGAGCGTAGGGTCCTGAATACGGGTTCGGAGGAATCGGCGACCCTGACGAAGGGCCTTGCTTGAGAAGTGTCTTCTGTTTAGACACTGGTTGGTAATTGGGCACGTAACCGGCTGCCTCAAAGTTAGGCCGCTGCATGGTCTGCGCGCCTTGCGACTCGCGTCTGAATCTCGAATACTCGCCTTGATACGCCGCTGGCAATGTCTTGGAAGAATAGTATTGGTCGGATGGAAATGCGCGAATTGGCGTAGCTGTGCGAGAAGCATCGCCTCCTTGATAATTGTATTGCGGAGCTGGCGGCTGTTGCACTGATGGTGACGGTGAGTGCTGGCTGTAGACAGAAGATTGCCGATGACCTTCTGCCAGGAACGATCGCTGGTTTGCCAGGGCTTGGTAGTCCACCGCGCACAGGACATTCGGTTTCACGGTCTCTTTGGGCTTGTATTGGTAAGGTTTCTCGTTCCGAGCTCCAGCTGCAGTATTCATAATGGCGTTAGGGTTCGAGAATGACTGCGAACGCCAGGCCGGCTGTGCTGGTGCAAGAGGCTGCTTGACTGCCGGGTATTGAGTGCTGTGCTTCGGCTGTACGCGATCCATGAAGTTGCCCTTGGGTGCAACCTCCTTGCTTCCAGGCTTGTCAGTGAAGAAAACCTTGGCATCAGTGGAGACTTCGGGGAGATAGTAATAGAGCTGGTCTGGTGCATTGACATTGACTTTCAGCTTGAGTGGCGCCTTGTATGGCACGGTCAGGAAACCAGGCGGAGGCGTATGGTAGTTGTAGAAATCGTGCCATTTGTATGCTGGATCCGTGTTGAATGTGTCGTCTTGTGACGGAACGCCATCTTGCCTGTTCTCGAGCGAGAACTTGTTCTTGTTGATGTTCTCCGGCATTGGAAGGGCTGCGGCTGATGGCTTAGGTCGAACAGAATCATCGGGATCCAAAACACATATCCACCGCCACTCGATCTCGACGCGGTCTCCGTCCGGAAGCACATCGACGACGACTGTGCGTTCTTGCGGCCGGTTCTCGACGACCAACCCTCCGAAGACCTCGCCACCAACGAAGCGGGCTTGCACTGTGTCGTTAGGTTTCAGCTGCTTGGCGTGGTCCAGAATCAGCTTGTTAACCTCGAAAGCTTCCGTGTCCGGGTTCTTGCCCATCTTTGGTCGGTGATAGCGGCATCGAAAGTCAAAGCCTTCTTCAAAGTATTCGGTTCCGTCTTCGCTGAAAGTAGGCACCAAGCCAGCATCGACCAGTACACCAGCTGCGACCGCGCAGGTAGCGTGGAACGCACGAGTGCACTTCTTCGAGGAGCACTGAAAGCAAGCACCTTTCTTGGAGCGGCAGAAATTGCACTTGAGGTCCAAGCGAGCCTTGTCGATGTTCGCAACACCGTAGACCTTATCTCTGCCATCCTCGTTGACAATATAGGTCTCTGGAGTGTAGAGCGCGCAGGACTTATGCGCTTGCTTGCCAGTGTCAGTGGGCAGCAGCTCTTCCCACTTATTCTCGTTCGGGCACATGCAACACGGCTCTTTCGTTGGGAGACGAATCCTGATCCTGATCTTCTTCTTTTTCTTTGGCTCCTCCTTCTTGGCTTCTCGCTTGCGCTTCTTGCCCTTGCCTTTGACACTGGCAGGAGGAGTGGGCAATTTGCTGTCCTCAACCTCCTCATCTTCGCCCTCGCTGTCAGTTTCTTCGTAGTATTCCGGAGTCGGCTCGCCTCTCAGCTTGCGTTCGATTTCGCCAACATCGACCCAAACGTTGTCGGATTCGCAGTTGCACTTCTTCGCAATGCGACCAAACTCGAGCCACGACTCAGTAGCAAAGTTCACTGATTCCGCGCAATTGTAACCAAGATTGTATCCGGAGTGGTAGCCATAGGGATATGTGATTACGAATTCGCCTTCGTAGTGCACGAGCTTGTTGACCTTGACACCATACTGCTTTTGAAGCACATCTGGTGAAATCAAATAAGTCTTGTGGCGCAAGAATTGATCACAGTTCTTGGCGTCGACAGGCCAGGCCAGCTTCATCGCACGCTCAAACTTTCGAGCATCTTCCTGAGAAATGCTGTACCATTGCTTTGGAGCACCGAAATGGATGTAATTGATACTGTAGAGATCGACGTCCTCAAGATGCCAAGCGAAGGTCGCCTTCCACATTCCCATATAAAGATAAGCAGTGTTGACACCAGGCACCTTCGTACCAAGAACATCGAGCAGATTGGGCAGCTTTGCCACATTCCAGCTCGTGACCGTGTCGTCGAATAAAGATCCGGGCATATCGGCGGCATACATTGGTTGGTTGAAGCCCATAGTCTTCCAGTACATATTCTCCAGCTCAGCGCATCGCTCCGGCGTGAACTCATCGAGATCTTCCAGATGGTAGTCGAAGTTCTTGAAGGCCTTCTCGTCGATATGGTCGACAGTCTCGGCAGTGTTGTTCAGTCTGCGAGACGTGACCGACTTGGTGCCTCCATTCTTCGCTGGACGACCGGGCTTCTTCTTCGCAGGTGGCTCTGCTGGAGGGGTTGCTGGCGCTCGCTTCCGACTGCTCACTGATTCGTCGTCAGATGCTTCATCTGCAGGAGTTGCGTTCCGTCGTGGTCGACCTGGCTTGCGCTTGGCTTTCGGAGTGCCATCGTCTTCTTCCCTGATTGCTGCAGCACGTCCACGCAAGCTACCGCCTCCTCGGATGACTTCCTTCTGGCCTCTTCTTCGTTCTCCACGCTTGGCCGGAGGCTGATGGCTGGTTTCCTCAGTGAGTGCTTTCCATTCCGGAAGGTTGTAGGAGCGCTGCTTCTCGACATTTTGCTGCGTGTAAGTGCCGAAAGTGCCGTTGAACTCTTGTGTGATGGGATTCTTTATCTTGACGCGTTTTACATATTCATGCAGCTCGGGAAGAGACTCGCGCCTACAGGGGGTGGTCAGTGGCTGCAAATCACGCTCCGGCGCGTGCGTACTCACCATTCTCGTGGAGGAACGACTTTTACAATGCCAGACTTCATGCCATACTTGTCGATCTGCCCAATGAATTTCTGGAAGTCTGCGAATTGTGCCATGGTCGGCTTGAAGACGGGTATTCGACCTCCATTCTCTTCGTCCCAGTAATGGTGCGGGAATATCTCTTCTTCCTCTTCCTCCATATCGAGGTCGCTCAGTTCCGACTCGTCTCCATCGTGCTTGCGCTCGTGGTCCTCTGATGTTGGTGGCGTCAAGACGGTCGCGGTCTGCTCTGTGGTCGGCTTGATTTCGTGGGCGTCGTGGGATTCGGGCGATAAGGCGCCCGCGGTTGCCATGATGGACTATGTCCACCAGCTTCCGCGGTGGGCGGGTGGGTGTTGGGTGTACTGCAGCGCTGTGTGGTGCGGCCAGCGTGTTGAAGAGGTCGAGATGCGAGGTGCGAGGGCGTGCTTCGCTTCGCTTCGAGGCGGCCCGCTTCGCAAGCGACTTCGGCGGGAACAGGCAGGCGCACAACCTGCTGCAGTACGTAGGCTCGAGGCAATTATTCAAGGGACGTGGAACAGAATGAATGGTCGGTGCAGGTTGGTTTGAATAGCACCTGACGGCTCGTGAAGGGAGAAAGTGTGTGTGTGTGTTGCGGAGTGAAGGAACAAGAAATGGATACATGACGATTTGGCCCTGGCAAGGGAACGAGCATTAGGCTTCAAGAACGCGCTAGCGCGACTCATCAGGCCATCAGCCCATGGGAATCTTTGGGAGAGGAGAAGCGCTTATAGGACATGTTCATCACTTGAATGTGTTGGTGAAAATTGCACGAACATGATTCACACTGGATATCGACTGATCTGAACCCAGACATGCTTCCGCTTCATCAAGCTATATTGGACAGTCACGTGAACGTCACTGAATTGGCCAGAGGCATTTGCGGACGTGTAGATGTGTGCTGCGAGGCTGCAGGGAAGCAGTACATACATCGTTGTGCTATAGGCTTGTATAGCTATCTATCTGGGAATAAGAGATCTGTAGCACGATCTGGTGGAGCTAGGGTCTCGAGCTTGGATGGCTTCACGCGCCGGAGCACAGCCGGACCTCGAATCACGGAGACATATCGCATCGCAAACCCTCAAGCTTCATTTCATTCTCAAAACGCCTCGACGACTGTCGCGTAATGCCACCTACCTTCCTCCATCTTATTTCATCGCGCTCTGATGACTGAGAGTTGCGCAATGTGAATGTCGCTGTACCCTGCATCGATGCTACATCCTGCACGACATCTTTAAATTCTCCGCCACAACCCCTGGCATCCACTCGCGTGGTAGACAAGCTCTGCGCATCAGCCACGTAACTACCGTTTCCCGAGCATCAGACCAGTGACCGCCTCGACTCGACGGCGCTGCAAGCCTCGCGAACTTCTTGGAGAGCACTACTGGCTGACATCGGGGCCCTCTGTTCGAATGACAGGCACGGCGGAGTACTCGGGAACGTCTCGTACTCACACATTCTTTTCGGCGAGCAGGCAGTCTGCCTCGTGTGATGGGTGTGTAGGCTGTCTGCAAAGATGGAAAGCTTTGTCGCACCCATGTTCTCGTTGAGAAAGAAGATAGAACTTGCCTGATTATTGCAAACTGGTGCACCAGCTGCGAGCAGCTTCGAGCTTGACCCATCGCCGCGGGGAATCATCTCGTACCCCAATGCGTACGAACATCGGCTAATTGTAAGCTTGCCATCATCACTGCGTGTTCACATCTGTCATAACATTCATGTACCATTCGTAGACTCTTTCCTTCACCTTGGACGCTTCGCTCGCGGTGTCGCAGTCCAGGCATCCTTGGTCCTTGCACTGCCAAACATACCGCCACTTCGCGGCGTAGAAAGTCTGTCAGCAAGTGACTTTGCCGCAGGCGTCATGTCGCCGCTTTTGCGAATGTTTGCACCGCTCGCAAATCTAGGTGTCGGCGTCCGTCCGGGAGTGATGCCCAGCTTTCGAAGTTGCTCTAACCTGCCCCCGTCTTTTCTCCTGCTCGCATCCGCCTTTTCCACCAGCTTGTGGTGCAGCTCTTCTCGCTTGCTGCGTTCTTTGATATTGAAAGGACTAATGCCATGCTCATCTAGCTTCGGTAAGAATTGTTTTGCAGCTTCCTGCTCAGCAATATCTGCCTCTTCATCTGTGACAGGCACTCCCATTTCGCTTGGCGTAGGTTCGGCATCTACGAAGGCATAGCCATTGACGCGAGGCGTTTCTACACCCGAATATCCAGTCTCAGACTCCGTAGCCCTTGGTCTGCCTGCAATTGCAGCATCGATGGCACTCATAGAAGGGCTTGCCGGCACAGCGGTGTCTGCTGTAGGCCGATTATCTGAGAACCGAGTTCCCGGATAATTTACAGCTTTCGGCGGGGCATTCGAGACCAGCTCGGCATTTTGCGCCCTTGTCACGACAAGGTGTTCTACGCCCTCTGGACCAAACATGAAATGATTGCGTGGACCCTGCCGACTCGGAAAGCTGTCCACAGATGCAGGCCTCGCATCTAGATCCTGGGAGGGTCTGGTCGTGACTACTTGCATTGTGTTCTCACCGGATCCACTCGTTCTAATCAAGGCTGTAGATGAGCTTTCGCCATTCTCGATTCGCTTCCGCTCCTTCTCACGCCAGGCAAGTTGTCGCGCAGTGGGGATCTTGTTATCATGATGAAAGAAACCGTACTTGGCCGCCCGCTTCTCGTTCTGCCGGTCCAGCAACGCATTGAAGCTTTCGTTGTCCTCAGATGTGTATTTTGCTTGGAAAGCTCCCAGCGACATGTTAACGTCCACTTCTGGCTTCTCTTCTTCAGGCGCAAAGTGATCTGTATCAAGAGGTGTTCGTCCCGGGGTCTCTCCAACGAAATTTCTTGGAGTATCACCGGCTGCTGTCGTTCTTCGTGGAGTAAAGCTTGTCCCTCTTCCTGCTCGCCTCCTGCTATCCGGACCTGGCGTCATCACTGAGGTCAAGTTCCTGCCAGCTTCTCGGATCCAGTCCTTGTTGTCGCTGTCGAGTGCATCCATATATTCCTTCTGCGCCTCGGTCTGCAATAGGCCCGGAAAAAAGTCTCTTGCGATGATGTGCGACACCGCTTCTGCGTATACTTCTTCGTCCAACACCTTCGCCGGCCGCTTCTGTCTTTTTGGAGGGGGCGGTGGAGGCATCAGAGCTGAGTCGGAGTTGCGCTTGGCGAGCGCCTGGCTGTTCGAGCTGGCCATGGTGTGTGATTTGAGTCGCAGAACTACATGGAGTCAGAGGTCGGTCGTATTTGGGCTCACTGAGCTGACGGTCAGCGTTTAGTTCATGCAGGTGCAAGATGGCGACAGGCTTTCGTTAGCGGCGGTCCTCGGGCAAATGAGATCTTCCGTTGGACTTGAAAACTGCGCTAACGGAAGCCTGGAGTGGCATCACGAAAGCCTCCTTGCACACGCTAAAAGAGCTCAGGCAGAGCAACACTCAAAATCACTGTTCTTTGCTCCATCATCACGCAACCCAATCCGCTGACAGAATCTCGAGTCCCCGCTCTATACCAACTATCGTCCTTTCAAATTGTCAACACCATCATCTCAATCCCATACACGCGAACAGAACCCACCGCAGAGCAACGAAATGGCAGCTGCGGCAGTCGAGAACCCCATGCCCGTGACCGGCGAGTCCAAGTCTGCACGCAAGAAGAAGGCAAAGGCTGAAGCTGCTGCTGCAAATGGCCCTGTCAATGGTGCTGTGGCAACACCTCAAGCAGCCTCCAAGGACGAGTCTGCGGCGGCTGAAGATGTGTCTGGCGAGCACGCATACATTAAAGAGCTGCAGAAGCAGATTCGAAACACCACCAAGAAGCTGAGCAGTTTAGCAAAGGTCGATGCCATTGTCTCAGAGAATCCTGGTGTCTCGCTCGATGACCTCGTTGCTCAGCGCAAGATCAACAACGATCAGAGAGCGGCTGTCCAGAAGAAGCCTCAGCTGCAGGCTCAATTGGCCGATCTTGAGGAGCGCGTAGAGCACTACCGCAAGTTGGACCAAGACTATCAGGCCAAGTTCACAAAGCAGCGTGATGAGCTCGCGTTACAGCACGAGCGAAGTACGGCCAAGCTGAGGGAGGAGCTGAGCCAGGCTGCCTTCGAGACTGCGCAGAAACTCTTGCGCCAGAAGCTATTGACATTCTCCCAATTCCTTCGCTGCGCAGCTGCTAAGCGCAATGCTGAAGAGGCGGTGGACGACGATGAGAGCAGGGCATTCGAGGGAGCACTTCTGCTTGTTTATGGAGGCGATCAGAAGGCCGTCGACACTGCCATGAATCTCATCGACGGCAGTAGCGACACCGTCCCCAACATTGACGGCGAGCCATTGCAGTTCACTTGTGAGTCCATTCCCCTCCTCGTCCCATGTTCAGCAACTTTTGAATCATCACGTGCTGTGTTTCCTGAAGCTAACACGAGATCACAGTTGCTCAAGTCAAGGAGGTCTCACTAAAGTACACTCCATTCGCCAACGAAGAGACTTGGGTCGATCAGGTTGCCGATGCGACCAGCGGCGAAGCTCCGCAGCCACCGACCGAGAGTGCAGCAGCCACATCCGATCCCACGATCGCCAACGCCGGCCTCACCGAGCTGGAGAAATCTACCGCACCGAATGGAGTTACTGGCAGTCACGTCGGGCATACATCTGCTCCTCTATCTGGTGAAGCGGCAGGCAACGTCGCTGGAGAGCGCTGGGACGCGGATGCGGCTGGTACCTCTGCAGGCGCCCAGCAAGGCAGTCTCGAGGAGAGCTACGAGATTGTCCCCCGTCCGTCCGAAGAGGTGGATATTCCAGCTGATACTCCCGCTCAGACACAACCGCAAGGCACGAGCTGGGCTGAGGAATCGCACGAGGCCGCCATCGGCAACCAAGCAGGAGAATCATGGCACACCAAAGCTCCAGGAGAGCAAGACAATGGCTGGGGTGACAGCGCTGCGGACACTCCTGCTCCAACGACGGACGCAGATGGCTTCAGTGAAGTCCCTGGCCGTAGTCGTGGCCGCGGCGGCTTCCGTGGCAGAGGTGATGGCGAGTTTCGCGGCCGTGGCGGACGTCGTGGCAACTTCCGCGGTCGTGGAGATGGCGAGTTCAGAGGCGGTCGAGGCGGCGGTCGTGGCCGTGGCGAGGGAGGTGAGTTCAGAGGCCGGGGCCGTGGGCGCGGTGGTCCTCGCGGTGGTGCGCAAGCTTCAGCAGCATCTTAGGGAGACGCTGGATGGTAGATTGTGCCGCCGAAGGACAAGACTATGATGATGCATGAAGCATCATCTCTGGCTCCATGAGTCGAAAGAGGACAATTGAAATCAAACAAATGCTATAGCGTTCTAGCACCGCATGAATAGGTTACAGGAAGGTCGGAAAGGGAACATGGATGTACAATACAAAAGCCATGTGCACTGTCAGATGAGACTTCTTGGGCGACAGCGCCTTGGAGTGCCTTTGTATAAATAACATACCAAGCTGGAACGCCTGCAGCCACATATGATGGCATGCAGACACAGAATTTTGACGTCTCAAGTCTCCATTTTTGGCCTGCACGATCCGGAGGCGTGAGCTCCATCGTCCATCCAAGGAATTGCATCAGAAGACAATTCTGGCATACGTCCTTTTCCGCTCTCACGACGACAATGCCAATCCTCAAGACCCGGAACAAACCCCGAATCTGCATAGCCCTCTTCCACCGCGACAAATACTCTCTCGACAAAAGTCTAGGTCTGGCTATATATCACTGGGCAATCCTCGTCCGTCCCAAAAACATCAAACATCTATCATCGTCAGAATGCTACGACGTCACGGACGCGGATATCACCAGAGAATGGAAATTTCGAGTACGCAAACCTTTCGATATGATTTCTGATGCGAGGTTTTTGGGTGCGGTTGTTATTGGGAAGGTGTTGTTGCAGGAGGGAGGGCAGGAGATTGAGGGAGTTTTGAGGGATGAAGTTGGGTTGCCGGAGAATGGAGAGGGAGGAGGGCAGGATTGTGTGAGTTGGACTAGGGATGCTGTGAGGGTTTTGAGGGAGAGTGATGGTGTTGATGTGGAAGTTGGGATGGAGGAGGTGGTGGGGGAGTTGATGGGGTTGGGTGATGAGGTGATGAGAAATGGGAGGCCGGAGGGGGTTGAGGGGATGTTTAGGTACCATTTGGTACGAAGGTGCGAGAGTTGATGGCTTGGGACGGGCGATCCGATATATGTAACCGCCGTCCACGAAGTACATCAGCCCTGCTCATACTGTAGGATATGGCTGTATTGGGTCTACCGCCTTCAAGCTCAAGAGACGCCTCACAGTTTGAATTTGATCCTGCACTACTACAGAGGCATCAGATCAACAGTACCTTGGGTATGGGTCCAACCACCATCAGGGAAAAGCGTCCTAGAGATTCAAAGCACGCCCCCAGCGCTACAAAAAGTCCCAGATGATATAAGAATTATTTTACACCGCCACTACATTGTAAATACTAAACTTACCTAGTACTCTATCGATTTTGCACTGACGACCAGCAGGGCACTGGTACCAAGACGAACTCTTCTACATCCGTCAAGGCTGCTACATCTTTACCCTCGCAGGTGTCGACCGAAAAGTCTTCGCTGACGATCCACAACCCATCCGTATTTCTGCTGGAGCAAGACATGTTCCCAAAGTGGATGATGCTTGCGAAGAGGAACATGTTATCGAGGTGTCAAGTCTCCTCTCACCAAAAGGAGCTGACTAGGGTGCCAGTGAGAAGTTCTTCTGGAATATTCATTCTTCTCTTACTCCCAAATTTTATCCCGTGTTTGCCGCAGTCGTTGCTCATGCTGGATTCTGCAGAGATCAGTTTGGCGTTTCCTGGGCCTGGCTCTGCAGGAGGGGAGGAGGGAAAGTGATGCCGAGAGAGGGTGGGTCTTTCTGACTTGTACCTGTCACGTTGCGAAGACTTCGATCACGTACAGCGTCCTTGTGTTCACTGTTCAGCTAGATGTCATACTAGCAGGGGAGCCGAGACGTTTTGGTTCTGACCTGAGAACAGCCGCGAGACAGAGCCACGCGAGCAATCCTCCAGTTCTGAGCAGTGAGTTCACCGCTGGTCTCCATTTTGATTGTGAAGAGCCTGTGGAGCAGATGTGGAGGTCTGGAGAATCACGTTTCTCTGTGCGAATACGTCGGACCAAGCGGTCCACAGCACCCCTTTTGGGGATCCAAGCGGCGATCGCGAGGCGTAGGCTGTGTGCATTTTGTTGGATAACAACTTGCACGTCTTTCCGTATTCTAGTCCTGTCCATCGTCAACGTCAGCACCAGTTTCGCTTCCGCCAACACCCCATCTTCTCTCCGCCAACACCGCCGCTCGTTAAAGCCACCCATTGAAACATCACGTGTCTCTACTGTATCTGTTTCCCGCCCTTGAAATCCTAGTTCCGCAACACGGCTTTTCCTTTGACGGACTACTGCTGAGCACAGGGCCACAGGCGAGCACCCGGCTGGAAGTCTGTTGACCCACCAGGATACGTCGAGCTGCATGGGACTGCACTTCTCTGCAGCACACATTCCAGAGCACCTGGCCAGTGGCTTCTGCTCGATTTTCAGTAGCCAACTAAATTCTTCTTCGCCTGGCTGCGCGAAGACAGCCCGGTAGCACTCATCATTCCGCTCAACTTCGCCAGCAATTCGAATCGCAGACCCGCCAACATCCCTCTCCATACCCTCTCATCCTCCTCTGGCAGACGGCAGAGCAGCGAGTCGTACGACGAGAAGGAAGACCGTCAACGCCCTGGGCGGCGCTCCGGAGCTTTTGACTCTGACGACGACGCATCCGACTTCTCACTTTGGAGCGATACTGGGGATCTCGTTGACCAGCTTGCCGACGAAGAGGATCCTCTCGCTGCGCGTTTACGGGAAAGTCTCGACGGCCAGCCACGACGCGGCCGCACCAGACGGTCTAAGCGTGTACGATACGCCTCCAACGGCTCACACGACGAGAAGCCGTGTCAACCTGGCGCCGTTAAGAGGAAGGAAGATATAAGAATACCTAGTCCACCGCCCAGACGCATTGGGTGGGGGCAGAAACTGCTAGCTAAAACAATGGCACCTAACGATGACCATGCTCGCATGCACGGCCTGCATGGCAGGAAGCTCATTTACTTCTTGTCCATATTCGTGTCATTAGGAGTGTTCCTGTTCGGCTATGACCAGGGCGTGATGTCTGGCATTATCACGGGCCCATACTTCAAGGACTATTTCAATCAGCCCTCAGCAGCAGAGATAGGAACTATGGTAGCTATCCTGGAGATTGGTGCTTTCATCTCTTCCTTGTCTGTTGGTCGTATTGGTGACCTCCTTGGACGAAGAAAAACGATCCTATACGGTGCATTGGTGTTCGTAGTAGGAGGAGCCATTCAGACTTTTGCAACCGGCATGCCTATGATGATGCTGGGACGAATCATTGCAGGTCTGGGAGTGGGAGCGCTGAGCACCATTGTGCCGGTCTACCAAAGCGAGATCAGCCCGCCCCATAATCGTGGAAAGCTGGCATGCATCGAATTCTCAGGGAACATTTTCGGGTACATGTGCAGTGTCTGGGTGGACTACTTCTGCAGTTTCATTGAAGGCCACTGGGCTTGGCGTCTTCCTCTGCTTATGCAGGTAGTGATGGGTGGCCTGCTCGCAGTCGGTAGCTTCTTGATTGTCGAGTCCCCGAGATGGCTTTTGGACAACGATCATGATGAGGAGGGTATTGTCGTGATTGCGAATCTCTACGGAAAGGGCGACATACACAACCCGAAAGCCCGCGATGAGTACCGCGAGATCAAGATGAACGTGTTGCTGCAACGGCAAGAAGGCGAGCGGTCCTACAAGGACATGTTCAAGCGCTATTACAAGCGCGTCTTCATTGCAATGTCTGCGCAAGCTCTCGCTCAGCTTAATGGCATCAATGTCATTTCATATTATGCTCCTCTGGTCTTCGAGCAGGCCGGCTGGGTTGGACGAGACGCCATTCTTATGACTGGAATCAATGGAATCACCTACCTGGCTTCGACGGTGCCTCCGTGGTACGTCGTGGACAAACTCGGCCGCAGATTTATTCTGCTTTCTGGTGCAATTGCCATGGTGATTTCTCTTTCGGCCATATCCTATTTCATTTACGTGGACATACATTTGACGCCGACTTTGGTCGTCATCTTTGTGATGATCTACAACGCAGCTTTTGGATACTCGTGGGGCCCAATCCCATGGCTCTATCCTCCAGAAATCCTGCCGCTTAGCATCAGAGCCAAGGGCGCGAGTTTGTCGACTGCGACCAACTGGGCATTCAACTGGCTCGTTGGTGAGATGACTCCCATCTTGCAGCAAGCCATTAAGTGGAGACTTTACTTACTGCACGCATTCTTCTGTGCTGTCAGTTTCGTCGTTGGTAAGTCGAATTGCAGTGACGTTTATGGTGACACATTACTAATGATGAACAGTATGGTTCATATACCCAGAAACTGCGAATGTTCGTCTTGAAGACATGAACTCTATCTTTGGAGATGCCACCACAATTGCGCCTACGCCAGAAACACTGGCCGAAGTAGAGTCTCTGTTCAGCGGCAATCGCTCTCCTGTGCCCTCATTCCGACTCGGCGACGATCAGGCAGGCGGCCAGATCCCAGACATGGATCTACAGCCTCCGGATGTCGAGGTGCAAGATGGCAAGCCAATCATCAACCAAGGAGAAAGAGGCGAGGGTGTCGCCGGCTGGATCAGCAACATGGCCGATCGTATGAAGACCGGTGGAGCTGACGCGAACGGCAGTGGAAGTGGGAAATACAAGCGGATAGGTCAAGACGATGAATAGTGAGAGCATTTGCATTTCGTGCTGTGCTTTAGCAATGTGAGCGTTCAGGCGAGATCATAGAGATGTGCGATACCAGCTTGGATCATTATTATTGTCAGATCGATCGAGCAGAGTAAAAGGGCCGGAGAGCGATTCATGCATCACATACGCGGGCGGAAGCATATCAACATAGAGTATAGCACAAGATACCATCATTCGTACTGGAAGTCTCACGACCGAATATGCATGCTGAAGGTGTTGTTGAGTATACATAGTTCTAAACAGCCACCGCAGACCCTGCAACGTGGAAGGCGCTAACGCCGGTCCAGCGCGGACCCGATGGCTGAGTGCAGCACGTCGTAATGCGACGAGATTACTGTTTCCCGCGACTCTACACTCCCGATGTCCCTTTCGCAGCGGTAACAACATGTCGCAAACCATGGAGTTGCAGACGGACAACAACAGTGCGCGCGAGAGCGAGGAGGAGCAGAAGAAGGAGCAGCAGAAGAGCAGGAGACCACCCAGTAAGATGCGCAGACTCGAGACAACGGCCGTTGGGCAGTATGGCGGACACAGGACACAGTGAAGCTGATGGCATCGGACAGATAATGCGTTTCGACAACAGCGACTGAAGGCGTGGCAGCCAATCCTCACTCCCAAGACCGTCCTCCCACTATTCTTCGCCGTCGGCGTCATCTTCGCGCCCATTGGTGGTCTTCTGTTGTGGGCAAGCTCGACGGTCCAGGAGATCATCATCGACTACTCGAAATGCAACGCGACTGCGCCATCGTGCAGTTCCGGCTTCGAAGCCATGCCAGGTGACGCGATTACAGCCCATTTCAAGAATAGCACCGACGCCGGAGATGCTCCAACATGGTGCAAGGAGACGGTCGATGTCAACTATGGCCAAAACAATGAGATCAGCCTTCCCACCACGCAATGTCGAGTACAATTCTACATGCCCGATAAGATTGGTCCGCCAGTGCTGTTATACTATCAGCTCACAAACTTTTATCAGAACCACCGTAGATATGTGCAGTCGTTCGATCAAGATCAGTTGAAAGGCACCTTCCGGGATAACAGCTCGATCTCAGGTAGCGACTGCGATCCTCTCCGACAAGGCACAGATCCTGCCGATGGCGCGCAGAAGCCATACTATCCTTGCGGACTGATCGCAAACTCCATGTTCAACGACACATTCTTTGCTCCGGTCCTGCTTAACCCGCAAGGCGAGAGCTCAAGCAACATTACCTACAACATGACCAATCATGGTATCGCCTGGTCTTCGGATCGGGATCTCTATGGAGAATCTCCTTACACCGATGATCAGGTCATCCCACCTCCAAACTGGCGAGAACGATATCCAGAATACAACGCCAGCTTCCCGCAGCCCAACCTGAAGACCTGGGAGGAATTTCACGTGTGGATGCGCACTGCCGGTCTGCCCACGTTCAGCAAGTTGGCCCTTAGGAATGACAATGAGAGCATGGCGATCGGCAGATACGAGATCAGAATACACGATTGTAAGTTTAAAGTCTTGGCAAGCTTCGGACTTGAGAATGGCTGCTAACATCAGCCCTCTCAGACTTTCCAGTGACTATTTATGATGGCACAAAGTCGATTTTGATCTCAACAAGAACGGTGATGGGTGGCAGGAATCCGTTTCTTGGCATTGCATACATTGTCGTGGGAGGCCTTTGCATCCTGCTCGGTGGCCTGTTCACCGTGACCCAATTGATCAAGCCAAGGTGAGTGTTGAAGATTCACAATCTCGCCTCCCAGATTGCGTCAGCTAACTCGAAGATTCTATAGAAAACTTGGAGACCACAGCTACCTTACTTGGAACACAGACCAGCCCTCAACGGCAACTACAACCGGGAGAGCGCCCAGAACTAACGAAGCAGCATGAAGCGTGACGTCCATTATTCATTATTAGAGATACGCGGTCGGATCAGGAGTTCGGAGCTCAAGGCGTTTACTGGGCTGCGGTCGGCTTGCTTTACCGGTGGCACCGATGCCTACAATTGCCTTGTATGTTGGCTCAAAATCTAACTCGTCACGATCCAGATTTCACGCATTGGCTACGTCGTCCCTACGTCTCTCCCACACACCATTGCTGAACTCTTCTTTTAGTTGGCCGACCCAGCTCTGTTTCAGATTGTCCTATTGCAGCCATCCGAGCATTTCCAGTTCTTTGCTCAGGTAGCGTTGTACCAATACACAGTAAAGCGGGGCCGCACAACCGACTGGAACAGCTACACATGTCTGCTAATAGTTTAGTTGCCGTCACCGATTCCTCTCGCCGTTCTAGATTTGCTGTATCAACTGGAGAATCCCTGCACATGTGGCAACCCACAGAACTGGTAGGACCTTTGTTGGAGTCCCGACGTTTCGGTTTCATGTCAAGCGTAGCCGCAAACGTCGACTGGGTTGATGGTCTTCGCCTGGTGCTGGGAACCTAGAACGCAGTGGCAAGCTGAATAAATATCAGCGAGAACTCTGCGAACCGCCAAGAACCCATCGATAGCCGGACACTTGCACAACGACGTGAGCATCGATAGTTCTTGTACATAAATTACTTTCACATTCTTCAGAGTCGACTAGGCGACCACGAGACTCACGTGTACACCATACATTCCTCGGATCTGCCGATAACTTCTGACACCGATCCGCTACTTTCGCTGAACGCGGCAGTCGCAGTACGGGAAGGATGAAGACGTTTACCATCACCGCCTTGGCAGCCTGCATTGCAGTGGCGTCCGCTAAGATATCGACGTTCGTGGATCCTGCAACGAACCAAACGATCCGCCATTTCGACTGCGACGTCAACAGAGGCAAGGCTTCGGCGCATTTCAACGAAACAACCAAGTTTCTGCTTCGAAATAGCAGGCGACCAAACGGCCTCCAAGCAATTTCGAAAAGACAGACCGTCAGCCCAGCGATCACCATCCAAACATACTTTCACGTTCTCACGACCACTGCCAAGTCCGGCCAATTCACTCAAGACATGGCCACACAGCAAGCAGCTGCTCTGAACAAAGCCTACAACCCGATCGGAGTGTCTTTCAACCTCGTCAATACGTCATTCACAACCAATGATGAGTGGGCTGTAGGCGACGGCACTTCAATGGACGATGCCAAGAAAGCCCTTCGTGCCGGAACCTACAAAGACCTCAATCTCTACTTCCACTCCGATCTCACAGGCGGGATCCTTGGCACATGTACCCTACCCTCACAAGTCACCGCCCAAACCCAAGTAAGCCAATACTACACTGATGGCTGCAACATCAACGCCAACACCATGCCTGGTGGTGCGATGACCGGATACAATCTAGGCATGACCGCAGTCCATGAGACCGGTCACTGGCTCGGTCTGCTGCACACGTTTGAGGGTTACTCTTGTACCGGCGATGGCGACATGATTGCTGATACGCCTATGCAATCTACGAGTACGGATGGTTGTCCTACCAAGCCGGCTAAGGATAGTTGTCCTTCGGTCACTGGTGTTGATCCCATTCACAACTATATGGATTATTCTTCTGATGCTTGTTATACGAATTTCACGCCTGGACAGGTTAGCAGGATTCAAACGCTGTGGAATACTTATCGGAGTGCTTTTTAAGAAGGTGAACGTCAACACGATCGCATACGAACAAAACTTACTTATATGGATTGAGGATCATCTTACGGCCTAGCATTGCTTTTATTGAGACGCTGTAAATACTGCTACTACTAATACTTTTCTTGTATATATACTGCAGAGCAAATTGTACATAATCATCCATGCCACCAAGCCCAACCCCTACCCCTACCCCCGATCTCATCTCACAGCCTAGACCACTTGATAACGATTCCTTGGCAAACCTTATCTAAACCCAATTCGTGCACTCTCGCTTTCGCGCTAGGACTTAGCTACTCAAAGTGCGCTAGAGCGATGAAGGTAATGCGTAATGCGAAGACTAAAAGGCTCCACGCGACGACCATGTGCGGCGACCGACGGGAACTGTTTCCTGTATCTCTACTGCCGACTTCCAGCCGTGGACGCGACAGGGTGTAACAGCATCGTGCTGATAGCAAAGATATTACGGACTCCGCGAGACACGACTTGGCATGAGACGTCTTCTTGTCCTCCTCAATCACTCATCTTCAAAACGTCACAAAGCACACAATCCTCCCCGCCACGGCAACATCACAACTAGCTATGGACACCCTTAAACGCCGCCTCTCCTCAGTCGGGGGAGCAGCGCAAAGACAATCCTCCCTCCAAGCCCAAAATGCAGACGCCGACCTCGCAAAAATGGGCTACAAGTCCGAGCTGCCCAGATCTCTCAGCATGTTGTCCATCCTAGGATTATCCTTCGCAATCATGGCCGTACCCTTCGGTCTCTCTACAACTCTCTACATCACCCTCACAGACGGGCAAAGCGTTACGATCATTTGGGGATGGGTACTGGTCTCGCTGATAAGTCTAAGTATCGCGGCGAGTTTGGCTGAGATTTGTGCTGTCTATCCCACAGCCGGAGGAGTCTACTACTGGAGCGCCATGATGTCCACCCGAAAATACGCCCCGATAGCATCGTGGATCACAGGCTGGTTGAACTTGGTCGGAAACTGGACCGTCACCCTCTCAATAAACTTCTCCGGCGCCCAACTTATCCTCTCCGCCATAGGTCTCTGGCGCGAAGACTGGAGCGCAAATACCTGGCAAACAGTCCTAATGTTCTGGGCTTGGATGTTGGTATGCTTCTCCGTAAACGCATTCGGAAGCAAATACCTGGATTTGATCAACAAAATCTGCATTTACTGGACCGCAGCCTCCGTACTTATCATCATTGTCACGTTATTGGCTATGAGCGATAACTATCGCAGCGGAGAATTTGTTTTTGCTCATTATGATGCTAGTTCGTCCGGGTGGCCTGATGGTTGGGCGTTTTTCGTTGGCTTACTACAAGCTGCTTATACGTTGACAGGATATGGATTGGTAGCGAGCATGTGCGAGGAAGTTCAGAATCCTGCGAGAGAGGTTCCGAAAGCGATGGTTTTGTCCGTTGCTGCGGCGGGGATTACGGGAATCATATATCTGATTCCGCTCCTCTTCGTCTTACCGGATATTCAGACGCTCTTGGACGTGGCGAGTGGACAGCCTATTGGAACGCTTTTCAAGATTGTGACTGGGTCTGCTGCGGGAGGCTTTGGATTGCTGTTCCTCATCCTAGGCATCTTATTCTTCGCTGGTGTGGGGGCCCTCACTGCTTCGAGTCGATGCACGTATGCGTTTGCGAGAGATGGTGCGATTCCTGGATACAAATGGTTGGGGACGACGAACAAGACTCTGGATATACCGCTTTGGGGACTAGTCTTGTCGACTGTTGTCGACTGCTTGCTCGGTCTGATCTACTTTGGCTCAACAGCTGCGTTCAACAGCTTCACTGGCGTGGCGACCATCTGTCTCTCTTGCGGATACGGACTGCCCATTCTAGTTTCTGTCTTACGAGGGAGGAAAATGGTCAAACACTCGTCCTTCCCTCTAGGAAAATTTGGGTTTGCTATCAACATCTTATGTCTTTGCTGGATTGCTTTGGCAATTGCACTTTTCTGCATGCCAGTCAGGTATGCTCACTACTACACTACACTCTTGCTGCTCAGTAAGCTGACCTCCTCGCAGTCTCCCCGTCACCGCTTCATCGATGAATTACGCCAGCGTTGTCTTCGTTGGATTCGCAGCAATGAGTTTCGCTTGGTACATTATCCACGGCCGGAAGAACTTCACCGGACCTCCCGTCGTGCAAGACGCGGGTCCTACGCTCGAAGGCAAGCCGCATCCGATTGACGGAGATGGAGAGCTAGGCTTGGAGACGGAGATCAAGCTAGCCATGAAAGAGTCATGATCTCGTTAGACATGCAGAGTCACCGTGTTTTTTTAAGATTAGCCTCTATGAACATAAGTAGTGTTTATAGTATGAACATCTACGAGACATAAAACTTATTTATCCTCGCACCTATACCGGACGAGATTGACACGGGCTCAACTCAATGAATGTAATGTATACCCTGTTTTCCTAGTAGAAACCTCGATAGAGAGTTAGAGAGGAAGATCTATCGAGAAAGGAAGGAACGCAAGAACGACCCTGCGGGTAGGCTACCCGTCGATGCCTAAGGCCCGGACGGGATCGTCGCCCTGTGACAGAGATGCCTTACGACGGATATCTAAGGAATATTAACCGCTGTGTTTACAAGACTAGGTTCTTAGGTAGCTATGTTTACGGTGTTATTACCGTTTACACGGACCTTGTAATAGTATAGATCTTGTTCGCTTCCTTAGGGCCTAGTTATTCGGTTGCAGATGCGCCTAGTAGCTTGAAATTTGTTTGTAAGTCGGGGTTCTCTCGGACTTAGCATACAAACTGAAAATCCGGAGGAAAATAAAAACTACCTATGATACACTAAACTACACCCTTCGAGATATACTATAGAAATATTGCCTACTAAAAACTTAAGTATAGGTCGCTACTATCGAGGGTAATAATCGCATTAGACCCCCCGTTGGGTTGGGTTGAAACCGAATGGGTTGGGTTGGGTTAGGTTTTAAAACCCGACGCCAAGGACGGTTTCTTGGCGGGGAAACCCGAGCAGTTCGACGGTTTCTTGGCATAGGCTTGGCATCAGGAACGCGAAAAGAAAAAAAAAATTTACTCTCGGGTGGCTACATTGGTGGCTACATTTGCCTAGAGCCTTCTTAGAGGCTATAGAGGCTTATAATAGCCTCTGCGGGGAATATTAGGGCTTATTTCCCCTTTAAAGGCTATTTTCTATAATCTATGCCAAGAAACCGTCGAGCTGCTCGGGTTGGGTTGGGTTTTCCAACCCAACCCAACCCAACCCAACCCAACG
>LFZN01000063.1:83531-132200 GCA_001578235.1 Pseudocercospora eumusae
GGGGGGGGGGGGGGGGGGGGGGGTCTAAATCGCATACTAGTGTATATCCGAGCTACACCGAGAGAGGCAAAGTATAGATTACTATTTCTATTCGATTCAGTAACCTACACTTAACTTCGAGATTAAAGGCTCGGTTCAAGTAGAGGAGGGGCTAAGTGAATATTTGAACTACGCCTCCTGTTCGGTTGCTTCTAGTACACTAGGCGTATTCTATCGACCTACACCTAGGCGTAGGTGCAACCGAACATGCCCTTATACTACTATATAGTAGGGTCCCCAAGGCTGTTCTCAATATGCATCGTATGAGTCTTCCTCTTGGACTTCAAATCTCGATGCTAACCGCTCTATCTCTAGGAGACCAAAGTCGTCATCGTAGTCGTCCTGCGCGACGGTATTATAAGTCGAGATATCGCGTCTTGGGAAGTTTACAACTTCATAACCCAAAACACCAGCTTCCCAAGAAATGCTACAAGCTTCGCATGTGACCGTAGAGGTGTCCCGAGAGAAGCTAACGGGCTGCGAGCACCTGAAGCAGGCGAAGTTGCAGCGCTCGCATAGTGACGCTTTCCCGCTCTCAGCCTCGACGCGTGCCGGCGCAGAACATCGTACACACTCTGTGGTTAAGCCGAGATGCTTTAGCATACAGCTTAGACACTTAGTACGTTTCCCGCGTTTATGCTTTGCACTACGCGGCTCGCAGAATGTGCACATGTCTGATTCCTCTTCGACGCGTAAGTGCGCTTTTGCGAGTCCTTGATTGCTTGTAGATGATAGTAGGCCGGGAACGCGAAGCTTAGAGCGACCATTGTCATCAAGCTCCTCTGAGCTCGGGAGATGAGCACACGACAATGTGCATTGCTTGACTTCCTTGCCGAAAAGCTCGTTTGCTTGCCTCTGCAAACCATGACGCTGCCTCTCTGCTGCCTTCAAGGAATCTTGGAATGCCCTGGCTTTGAGATGTGAGGTTTCAGCAAAGGTGAGACGATCGCGAAGATCGTCAATGGCACTCTGCGCATCTCGAACATGCGCCTGGGCCTTCTTCACGGCATCAGTCTCGAAATCGCCGAGACCTTGTTCAGCCAATTGCCTCTCAACATCGTTTTGCTCGTCCTGTGCTTGCCGAAGTCTGTGCTCTGCTTGGCCCATTTGCTCTGCAGAAGGAGCAAGAAAGGGTCCTTGATAATTGCGTCCTTGCACTGCCTGAACAATTGGCATCGCACCGCAAGGTTGTAATTCGATAGTGTTGGACTTAATCAAAGCGTTGGCTAGGTCGTGCAAAGTCTCTTCCGCTTGCTCTGGTGCAGGAGCGGTGTGAAGCTTGAACTGTTTTGCCTTGTGCACAGCACCTCCTCCAATCTTGAACGCGTTTATTCGGCCGTTCTCCGTTCCGATCAGCAGCTCACGATGATCCGGGCTGAACGCGCCTGACATTACAGCTGAACGATGCTGGCGTGGCAAATCTATATCAGATATGTGCGCATTACCCTCAGCACGATATGGGTTCCAGACCTTCACTATGCCGTCCGACGAGCCTGAATAGAGACGACTTTTCGTTGCACCCCAAGAAAGGAAACGTACGCCAGTGTCTGTCTCCTCGCGATCGCGATCGTGAGCGAGTACGTTCAAGGAATCGCCGTGAGACAGTGTGTGCCATGGCTTTTGATGTTGTCCAGCCCAGCGCTTGTCCCAGATGTAGACTTTGCCATTGGTAGCGCCCGCGGCAACTATGTTGTCATCATGAGGGCAGAAGACAAGGTCATTGATGTCCAAGGCCGGGCACTCCCAAGTGATCACTCTTCTGATCCCAGTATCAAGCGGAGCAAAACACTGGATAGCAGTGCGCATGCCTCTACCAACGTTGACGCTACTGGAATTGGATGCTACGCCAAAGGCCACAGAAGCCGAACTGGGGCACGGGTTCCAGGCGACGTCAAACACATTGCGCGTTGTGCCAATAATCTCTTCTCGTCGGCCATACTCGACATTCCACACAGCAGTCTCTCCCGCTAGCTGCTTGTCTTCATCTCCTGAGAACCCTGCAAGGAGGAAGCGACGATGAACAGGGTGTTCTCCCCATTTCAAAGCCGAGGGAAAGATGGCGGCTGAGGTCTGAAGGTCACTACGATTCGGAGAGCCGGTGAATGTGCATTGATAGTCCTGAGGTCCACAGTCAAAGACTTGAATGCTGTCGGCAGCTGCGTGACATCCTGTAGCGACTAAGCCATCTGGATGCATGGCGAGAAGATCCACGGCAGCACTGTGCTCGATAGCATAGTTCACTTTGGTTTTTGCAATACTGCTTGGCTCGCCTGCACAGTCCTTGATGGCATATTTTCTCAGCATCTTATCAGTTCCAGCTGTGAACAGCCAAGGTTCGTAGTCTTGCATCTGAGAGAAGGCAGTACTTGTGACAGTCATGAACAGTCGTGGATCTTGTGATTGTTGCATCGAGCGCAGTGCGTTGACGTTGTTAGCTTCGTCGATAATCGGCCGCGGCACATGGTGATCTGGCAATTCTTGTAGCTCGCCGCGCTCGTTGTCGCCGACCAGGAGGTTGCGACCCATATTGTACTGTTGAGATTGTGCATCAGTGATCGCGATGGATCCAGCAGCGAAGTATTTCCCGGATGGTGACCAAGATAGACCAACGACATCACCTGAGGTGCCATGATGGAACTTCTGCAAGGTGTAGTCATTCAAGGCATGGTTCTTCAGCTCATCAGGTACCAGACATCTCGAGGAAGTCCATGATCGACGGCCGGTTGTGCCGCCAGTCTCTCGTTGGCGCAAGAGCTGGGTGAGAGATTTCGGGTGCGCGCTGTCTTGGTTGAGGAAGGCATCGTCCTCGTCAGAATACCTTCGCCCGGACTTCTTGGGTCCTGGAGCCGGGGCGATGAACGTGCTTTCTGATGCCTTTTGGGGTTGCACAGCACGCGAAGGACGCTGCAGCCTGGGCTGTGGTTGTGACGGTACTATAGCGGCTCCTAGTGCAGATCCTTTGGTAATGGCTGGAAAAGGACTGCTTGCTGAGACAACTTTACCTTTCAGCCTGTGTGAGTATCGAGTCTGAAGGGAGGCTGCTGTCCGACCCTCAAAATACTTCGGCATATCATGCCATGTCACCTTGTCAACTTCCTTGAGTCGCTTGAGAAGAGCGTCTTCCTCCGCGGTGTACTCCTGCCCGAACCTGTTTCCCGTGTCCATACCAGTACGCTGTGGTGACGGCTTGATCGGCGTTAGGTCCGGAAGCCTTGAGAATATCGATTGCATAAGATCTGATGTCTGCGGCCGAGATGTGTTTGGCGTAGGAGGCTCTGGCTCATTACTGTACGAGGTTCGTTCAAAATTGCTGTTAGTAACGTCATTCAATATACTTTGGCGCTTGCTCGCAGGTGGCCTCCGTTGCGAGATCTCGGTAGTCTGCTGCGCTGTCCTTGTTTGGCTGTTGGTATGCTGCAGCAAATCGCTTAGGCTCATGTCTTGTTCTGCTTTGCGAGGCCGTTTAGTGATAGGCCCCTGGACGCTATCAGGGACGATGTCGGGATGAGGACGTTTGAAGCCATTCTTGGTCGAGGGTGCGTCTGCTTGCGGCTGAGTGTAATTTAATCTGTGAATGGCGATCCCGGGTCCGGAGAGCACTGGTCCAGTGTGTCGCTGTTCATTTGAACCAACTTCTCCGTTTTTGAAGAAGCTTGAGGGCCCGTTCCTGTCCACGTTTGCTTGGGGTTTCTGTCCGTTCTTATACTGGCTGAAGAAGCCACCTTGGGCTTTGGTCCGCTCTTCACTGCCCAAATCTCTGCTCTTCGCTGCACTGGCACTAGCACCAGTCATAGCTGTAGACGGGCTCGCTAGAGTATTGGCCGATAAGCGGCGCTCTTGAAACCTGTTCGCCTTGGCGACTCTTTCCTGTCTCTCGACCTCAGATTGCCGCATCGATTTCTGTAGGTTCTGATCAATGTCCTTGAGCTCCATACTTAATCTCCTGCCCGGTGTCCCAAGCGCGGCTTCGTGTTTCTTAGAAAGAAAGCCTCTCAGCGAAACTGCATCTTTCTCTGCTGTACGGGGTCCACTTGCCAGTTTGGCAGCTGGGGTGGGCCGTTCTGAAGCCGAAGCTGCGCCGTTTGTGGTTGAAGTTCGTCTGCGCACTTCCGAGCCATTGCCAATTTGCTGGCCGCGTGAGGTACCAGGTGAGTGTGTACCGAAGCCACTACTCTGAGGCGTAAGTTGGCCATTCACGTTGCGTCGTCTTTCCAGTTGGCCCGGCTCTGTACGAGTCTCTTTCCGCGGCTTGAACGCATTGAGGACTTTCGATGGTGACTCTTCTTCTGCGTCGGATGTCAAATCGATGACATCCATCATCGGCGCGCACAAGGTCGTGTAGCGATTAATGTAACTTCCATTGCTGTGAAAGTCGGCAAAGGCTCCCAATTCACGTGGACCCTGCAAACAGGTGCCAGAAGACCACACGGTGTTCGCGATGCTCCGTGAAGTCCAAAGTCAAGAGTGAAGGTGAAGGTGTAGGGAAGAACAATTTGACATGAAGTGAAACCCGAGGTCGCGCGACACGAGTGTTACGCGAAGTGAAAGTGGGGCGGGGCACGCGGCACGGCACGGCACGGCACGGCATTAAATTTATCCTATAGTTCACGAAGCGGGCGACCTCTGAGCACCTCCCGGAGCGAAGCTTCGTGGGTTATGCTACGTCTGACGATTTCTTGGCGCGCTCTAATTAAGCGGCAACGCATTTCGGGCGAAGAGCCTTCCGTAGCGAAGCGGAGGTTAGGCCGTCTAAAATGCGTTAACGCGATCTATTTCAGCTACGGACACTTTACTAAGCCACATTCTAATTAGCTAAAATTAAAAAAACTAGCTGCCTTAGGCTCTAACTTCTACTGCGTAACCGGCCGCCGAGCTTACGAGGTATCTAGCCGGTATGTACCCTTACGGAGTATAGCCGAGCGTAGCGGAAGAGGGGGGTCTACGGGGGTCTCCCCCGTAAGGATTCTTAAAGAAAGGAAGATAGTAGCTCGAAATAGATCGCGTTCCGCTCATTCTTGGCACTTCCGAATAGTAGGGCCACAAGATACCTCGTTGGTAGAGATCAAAAACCCGGGTGTGCCTGGATGCCTGATTTTCCAACAACACCTCCAGATAGCCTCATCACGAGATTACTGTCAGGGCTGAAAACCTTGGGAATCTAAGCGAGCCCTTTCAACTTCTTACGCGACTACGTTCTCTACTCTACCTACCTATTAGAATATTTTAAATATTAGTCTATAGGATTTTAGTAGTATTAGAAACATGTCCTCCATTACTTCGCGTAATTTAGATAATATAATAGCTATATATCATCGTCGTCGCTCTACCTTCTCGACTACTACTTTTGTCCCTTTACCTCTACTTTTGTCTAGCCTATTATTTTATCGAAGACGACGTCGATATCTTAACGACTATAGCTCGAAAAAGAATAACTATAGGCTAAGCCGAAAGCTCGTTACTTTAGGAATCGTTCTACTATATAGAATCCTATAGATATCGTTCCTATCTCGCGAGATACGTCGCCGCGCTCGACGGTAGTTTCGAGATTGCGGCTCTGCGATTCCCAAGGTTTTCAGCCCTGGCAGTAACACGTAGTCATAACCCACGAACGACCGCTTCGTGAATCCTTGGATTGCTTGCGCAGCGATCGATCCACAGCACATTTTTCTATCAGAAACGGATATCAGAATCACTTTTCAGAAACTATGTACTGTATGCGACTGACTTCACTTCACTGCATGCTATTCCAGTTCCACCTATCTTTCATTTCGAATTAGAGAGGGAAGACACTCTTTTGTGAACTTCGGATCGATATCTTGAGCCATCTACAGACACATAAAAGACTATGCTAACGACATCCTCAATGCCATCACCCTTCCTTCTCGCCAACAAACAAAAGCTTATCGAAAAGATCAAGATTCTCGTACTCGCAAAAGGCCACTGAACCAAGCTCAAACTCGATGCGCACTCCTGACAAGAGACTCTCGAGAAGCTTCACCAACCCAGCCCGATCATCGCCGTCAATGTATCTGATGAAATAGCAAATCGTCACATGAAAGCCATACGACTCGTGCCTCAGATCTCGAAAGCCTATGGTATCGGCAAGCAGATCACGCAACCTTCTCAGCCTCTTCTCTTCATCAGCATCCGCGCCTTCTACACGGAGCCCAATCCCAACCCCATTCTCGAGATCAAAACCAGTCCCCTTAACCCGATACGGCGGACTCAGCTGAGTGCCTTCCAGTGCTCCTTCCAACGTCCTCAGTCGCCTTGCAAAATCACGAGTGCACTCGTCAAGTGGTTGCTGCTCTTTCCCCGGTGGCCACCATCCGGGCTCACGATTATCCTCGCCAACGCAATCGAGTATCGTCATATGCCAGGAGTCAGGCGGCATTACATGGACCTTCTTGGACAATATCGGATGCTTGACCAGAGCGTCGTAGACCGCCTTAATACCACGATATATCTCGGAGCCCTCTTCGATCATACAAATGAGCGTATTGCCTGGGTTACGTGAAGCAGATCCATCGGGCATGAATCGGCCGGGAACAGCAGGAGGATATTCTGGACGAGCTGCAACGATACTGTCCATGGCTGGCTTCTTTTTGCTCCGATTTGTTGTCTGTGAAGATGAAATGGGGGACTGGCCGGCTAGATATAAGCGAGACTTCTCTTCGTAACTCGTGGGTTAGGTCCACTTCTTTCGGTCTTTAAAAGACTGTAACCAGTGTATGTCAAACCCACGTTCCCTCGTCTCGCAAGCGAC
This sequence comes from Pseudocercospora eumusae, assembly GCA_001578235.1. NCBI lineage: Eukaryota > Fungi > Ascomycota > Dothideomycetes > Mycosphaerellales > Mycosphaerellaceae > Pseudocercospora > Pseudocercospora eumusae. The sequence goes on from LFZN01000063.1 coordinate 90,337, forward strand.
GCATTTTGCCAAAATGCTAGGGCAATCTGGATATCATGCTGGTCGAAGCTTGCTCACCCTGTAAAAATGGCAGGATCACCTTGCTCCAGATGTCAGATCTCGGCAAGATTTTGTACACTTCCCACCTTTTGCCGAAACTGTGATACTATTGGCACGCGTTGTGAAAACAAAATCTTATACAGAGAATCCTCAAGATATTCTCCGTTCGCATTTACGTTATGTGCCACAAGCTCATCAATCGTATATCTACACATTTAGTGGAGTGTCAGCCAACACGTATCCAAGGAATGCAGAACGCCCCCAGATGCATGTTTTCTCACTCTTTATTTTCAAGATCTTCCATCCCAACGCCAGGGTATCATCGCAAGTCGTAATGTACATCAATATCGAGCTCTTCTATCAACCAGCCTGATCGAGCCACAATCCGGTCTCTCTTCACATAGCGCAAGTGCAGGCTCATCTTTTCTCTTCCCATTGAACTGCCCAAGCAGCCAGTCCGTGACAGACACCACTCGATTCATCTTCTCATAATGTCCGCCTTCATCTGTATGTTCAATGGTGTGTTTCTGAATACGTCCTTGCTCGTCGAATTCGAAAATGAAAATGCCGCAAAACTCTTCGGCGTCTTCTTCGCTCTTGTGTTTTGAGCTGTTATTCCTGGTTCCTGAGATGAAACCCTTGATCTTATCGACTGGATCTCTTGCCGCAGCTAGACCCATGCCGCGGTATATGCCTCCGGTGCCATCACGGTGCGTAGTCTTGCCGCATGTCTTCCACTTGACAATCAGCTTCTCGTCTCGATTTTGATGCGCCACGCTGCTGCCGCCATTGCGAACCATGCGCTCAGACAGGATCACGAGCTTGACGTTGCCGAACAGTGGCATTCGACCCCATGCTACAGGTGCTGTCCACAATGCAGCAACATAGGCTATTCGCCCGGAGACTCGGGGAAGATGTGGGTGTGTCGAAGGGAAGAGGTGGAGTGAGATGTTCGGAGAGAGGATATCGGAGGGCAGCGGCTCTTTCAAAAGAGTAGGCAGACGCTCGTGTAATGTCCTAACTGTCTTGCCTAGCTGAAGCGTTCGTTCATCGGGCGGCGAATGGTCCCCATTCCCATTAGGGCTGGGAGGCACATATCGAGGTGCCGAGCTGGTGAACCAAATGTCTCTGTTCCATTGTTCGGTATGGTTGACCTGTGCGAACGATCTTTGCGCTACGCAGTTACAATTTCGAAGGCATGAATGCGGGTCGCTACAGGGTCGGGAGGTCGAGGCCGAGGTGACAAATATTGTTCGCGTGGAAGCTGTGGTTATTGAGGTGCGATTGGCGAGGAGAGGCAATAGCGGACGCTGGCGCATCAGCCTAGACGGCGTCATCTGATATCAAGCGCAGGAAGTCGGTCCATTGATCGAGCGAAAGATGAACAGAGCAGATTGGCACATCGGAGTACTAGGATGGATCTGATCAATATGCTTTCACGTGTGTCGAAGCTTAAAAGTGCATGGACCTGCTCTGACATCACCGCTTTGCAGCCGAAAGAGGAAGGAGAACGACATGGTCCTCCGGAGGGTTGTCTCTTTTATCAACCGCCAAGCTAGGGAATTTCTTCAATCTCTTCACAAGCATTTGAAAATCCTCAATCTCTTCAGAATCAAAGTTCATCTTCAACAATGGCGACAGGAGGCAAGCGTATCGTATTCACCGGCGGCTCTGGCAAGGCTGGGCGACATGTAATTCCATACCTGCAGAATCAGGGCCATAAGGTGAATAACATCCTGATGATTAGAGAATCAGTCTAACATCAATATTACAGATCCTCAATCTCGACCTCGTGGACTTCCCAGATCCAAAGGCTGGCATCTTCACATTGAAATGTGACCTCACCGAAAGCGGCCAAGTCTTCAATGCCTTGACTACCCACTACAACTTCGCGGGATACGAAGATGGCGCTCCGGAACAACCACCAGACGTTGTCATCCACTTCGGAGCATACGCAAGGAACATGATCGTGCCCGACAACGAGACATTCAAAGCGAATGTCGTTTCGACCGTAAGCATCAAACCACACATCCTACCTACCGCATCTCATTCCCTAAAAATTTCTCTCATAACAGTACAACGTAATCGAAGCCGCCTCCAAACTCGGCGTTCGCAAAATCATCATAGCCTCCAGCGAAACAACCTACGGCGTCTGCTTCGCCGAAGGCGACAGCGACTACCACTCCTTCCCCCTAGAAGAAGACTACGACAACGACCCCATGGACTCCTACGCCCTCTCGAAACTCTGCAACGAACGCACAGCCCGAACCTTTGCTCGCCGTTACGCAAATGACATCTATGCCCTCCGCATCGGAAACGTTATTGAACCGCACGAGTACGGTGACAACTTCAAGAATTTTGTCGAAAACCCAGCGTCTCGCAAACGTAATGCTTGGTCGTACATCGATGCCAGGGACTTGGGTCAGATTTGTGATTTGTGTATAAAGAAAAGTGGATTAGGGTACCAGGTTTTTAATGCTACGAACACGACGATTACGACGAAGGTTCCGACGGAGAAGTTTTTGAAGGAGGCTTGTCCGAATGTGCCGATTACGAGGAAGATGGGAGAGTGGGAGGCTCCGCTGAGTAATAGGAAGATTAGGGAGGTTCTGGGGTTTGTGGAGGAACATGATTGGAGGAAGTATGTTAAGGTCTGATGTGAGGACAATTGACTTGAACACTGGTATGATGTATAGTCGGTCATGTGATAGTATTTTGACGACACGTAAAATGTACATCGCTAATCTCTACGTCTTGAATGGTTCATGCCTCGGTAATTGTAACAATTCGATGTTCTAAATTCCAAAAATCATACCACTCTTTCCCATCACTTACTTCAACATTTCGCCTGGGACTCCCAGAATGTGATATAATCGCCGACGCCCACACATATGCCTATGATAGACCTCTTCGCAAAATCCGTGTCTTTACACTGCTCCCTACCATGATTGCTGCTCGACAATCGATGTCCTCAGACAATGTGTTAGTGTCCTGTTCGCTCAACGACTTATTCGTCTTGGTGCAGATGCTCATGCACCTCGGCCTTCGAACGAGACCATTCTGGTAGGAAGGCAGGACACAGTACATGCACACCTTCCCATCACATTGATGAATCTTGTGCTTGGCCAAGAGCTCTTCTTGTTCTTGACGAGGTGCTTGGAAAATCCAGGGTCGTTCCTTGCCAGCTGGTATCCGGATCGCATTGCGACGTCGCAGACCGTTGAAAGAGATGGGTTCGGGGTCGCGTGAGTAAACTTTGTCTTTTTTGGGTTGTTGATTGGCTATGCGTAGTTGGGTGTTGTTAATGCTTGTGGCTCGTTGATCGATGGAATATGTCAAGTCGACGGGAGCCTCCTGTGGCAGCGTGCAAGAAGCTGTTTCGCCGTCTTGATACATGGCCCGGAGAGACTGAACTCCGTTGCGTCTAAGCAGCATGGTGTGGTTTGATTTGGTCGAAAGCCTGGTGAGTGTCGAAGTCGTGATTTCCTGGTCGATGAGAGAGTTAAAGATTTTGATGGTGCAGTAGACAACAGCGAGCGACCGTGATACTTATACGAAAATTTGTCATCGTCGTATTTGTAGTTGATGGTGTTCGCACATGTCCTCAGGAAATGCTACATTACATCCCTCTCGTCGTCCATAGGCTGTTGGGCTGAAACATCGACCGGCCTCGACTTATAAACACGCGCTCCACAGACAGAGCTCGTAAAGCACATGAGTAAAGCCACCTGAGGACCAGAACTCATATAAATTATACCCAAGTAGACCGTTGTTGTCCAAGAAATCTCACAACAACTTCTTCACAACGACTTCTTGAAAACCTCACATTCTGCAATCCACATCCCAAAAGTCCAAGACACAGCGACAAGATGGGTTTAAAATACTTTCCGGACATCGACGAACCACAGATGCCGCGAACGCCGAGAAGAAGCAGGTTTGCATACCTTGCGGACATGGACGACGAGCCAGCATGCGCGCCAAAGCAGAAAACATCCAAGCGCTCTACAAAGTCAAGCAAAAGCGACAAACCTGGCGACAAATCAACAAAAGCTCGCTCGATCATAGTCTCGACAATCGAAATGGCGAAGAAAGGCCTCAGGCGTCTAAAGCCAACGCAATCCGACCACCGCTCCTGTGCACCCCGACTCGGAAATGACTGTGAGCGAGGAGGACATTCGACCTCAACAGAAATCCTTCAAGATCAGTCCAGAAGATGTTCGCATGAATGTTCGCCGCCTGGTGGTGAGTTGAAGAGATCTCACGCGATACGTCTGCGTCCTTCGACGGCGCATCTCAAGAAAAGTCGAGCGTCGTTGAATCAAAAGCTCGCGGAGGAGTGGGAGTATCAGTATTTGAGGCGGCAGACGATTTTGAAAGTGTGGCCGTAAGTTGATTGGTGGGAGGAGCTGATGTGAGGAGTCGTTGCAATGGGTCGGAATAGGCGTCAGGCTGCTCGCCATAGATACTGTCAAGAGAGCCGTGGTTCTGCTGTGTTCTTTGGTCGCTCCGCGTAGGTTCATTGCTTGACTCGCATGTGCGAGCGAAATCATCATCTCGTGTTGAGAGACCGCAGTCACAGAAGAGACAAGGTGTACGCCAAAGGCGTCCTTCAAATAAAACATTCATTCATAACGGTTACAACCCTCAAAACCTATAGATATTCTCACTTCCGTCCCCACCTCTTCCAAAACCTCCACCACCCATCACCCTCCTCCCCTCTCCTCCCACCTTTCCTTCGTCGACTTCCCACCCTCCACCAATAAAGCGGTACACCCACCGCAAGAAAGCCCACCACAATCAACGCCTGCAAAGGTTTCGCAAACACTGCCCTGCTGAGCAAGAATAAACTCACACAACAAAAAATCACCGGCGTCGTAATCCAACACTTATAAGGTCTTTCCAACTCCGGCTCCTTCACCCTCAGCACAATCAATCCCACGACGACAGCGAAGTAGAATAAGTAAGAAGCTACTCCGTAGAAAGTGGTAAGTGTCGTGAAATCTCCGATGATGATGTATAAAATTGTGAGGACAGCGTTGAGGAGCATGGCGTAGACGGGTGTGTAGAAAAATCCCTGTTCGTCTGCGAGGAAATGCGTGAGGCGTTTTGCTCTTGCGCCGCGACGAGGCAGACGCATACGTGTATCAGAGAAACCGATTGTGCCAAATAATGCCGGAATGTAGCCTTCTTTTCCTGCAGAGTAGACCAAACGGCCGGATGTGAATGTTGTCGCGTTTAAAGCGCCGAAACACGAACCTGCGACTGCTAATGCGAGGAGTAAAGAGCCGAGGGGTCCAAGGACGGTTGAGCCAAAAGACACGGCGATTGTGTTGCTCTTGTTTATGATTTCTGTGGGGAGGACGAAAATGTAGGCTAGGTTGGCGAGGATGTAGGATAGTATGACGATGGGGAGAGCGGTGTGGATGACTCTTGGGAGGTCGCGGCTGGCGTGGACCATTTCTCCTGTGACATAGTTGGTGTTGTCCCATCCATCGTAAGCCCAGAGTCCGGCATAGAGGGCGACGGCCCATTCGGAGGATGATAAGGAGGTACCAGAGAACCAAGATGTATCTTTCCAGTTCTGTGACAGTTCGTCTTTGTGATATGCCAATCCAGTGATGGCGACAATCACCCCGGCCACCGTAACAGCCAACAAGGCCGCAAACTTGAAAAACATGAAGAAATCCGCAGATCTCGTACCCAGTTTCGTACTCAAACAATTGAGTCCCGTAACCACAACCAGGCCAAGCAACGCAACTCCCTTATTAATCCAAGCACTCGCATCTCCCGCCTCAGCCCCAATAATCGCCCTCACAACATACTCCCCAAAGACAATCGCAATGATCGCCGCGGATCCAGGTTTAAGTACCACAACCGCACACCACGTAAACAAAAAGCCCGCCCACTCCCCAAAGATCTTACTCAAATATATCTGCGCACCTCCATTCAAGGGTATAGCACCTCCCAGCTCTGCATAACTCGCTGCACCAGTCCATGCCAAAACCCCCGATATCACCCACACCATCAACGCAGCCGCAGGAGATCCAGCATTAATATTCACGCTCGCAGGAGAGCTGAAAATCCCACTTCCAATAATCAAGCCCACAACCAGAGACAAGCCATTCAGATACGTCAAACTCTTATTCCTTTCCAAACTCCCACCTTCGTTGGGGAAGTTCGGCGTAGCAGGAGTCCCTAAGCTCGTATATGCTCCTCCGCCTCCAGCTGTAGCCGAGAGCGGAAATAACGAGGCATTGAAATCGAAAGCAGAGCTGACGGAATAACTTCTTCCATGTATACCGCGACCAGTTCCATTTCCGTTCATGGGTGTTGCTGGATTGGAGAAGCTGAGTTTTCGACTGCTCGGAGGTCCGGCAGAGGAACTGCTATCGAGAGAGTCGCGACCATTTTCGTTGTTGGAGGATGATGCGAGGGAGGCGAGTTCGAGGGAGTCGCGTGAGGGGCGGAGAGGTTGATGTTGATGCTGCATCTGCGGCATTCGAATCGTGCGGGATGTCGGGGGATCAATGTTGCATGCTATATGATGGTTATAGACAAGCGCGTGCGATTTTGGTTGTTATTGATTGAAGAGCCATCGATGCAGAAGACGGCAAGAGGAGTGCAAGAGAACAGCTGCTGCCCATTGGGAAGACGCGGGACGCGGATGGAGAAACTTGAAAGCAGTGAAAGGAGCAGATATCATCGCACTTGCTGCACGCCAAGGAATCGTCCGCATCTGGTAACAATGAACACACATACCTCAACATCAAGTTTGACACTATGCTCGTGAAATGAGAAGGAAGAATTACTTTGAACCCGCTTTTTGGCTATCCGCTTTCTCTAGACAACCAAATGCATCGAAGAAGAAAAAAACAAATGAAAGTTTCATGCCATTCAAGTACTTTCTCGTTTCATCACTGCAGTCCGTCATGCAGGAGCATATGTTGCCTGCGCTGATCTAGTCGTGCTTTTCCATGACAGCATACCTGTATCAGCCACTGCAAAAGACGCCCGCAAATGCTCGACATCCTCCTCTGGGTATCCCAAGCACCTCCCCTCTCATCAGCATTCTGACTGGCCTGCTGTTTAGAGCTTGTCGTAGTAGTTCTCGTAGCCTGGAACTTCTGGCTTGATACCCTTGCGCTTTCGCATCTCTTCGACAATCTTGCCAGGGTTGGTGGTCTTGTCGAGTGGCGAGCCACCTGGAAGGATCTGCCAGTGGTCGAACACTGACTGTGGGAAAGCCTGGCCGGAGGTGTTGGATCGGAGATCTGCGTTGAAACCGAAAGACTCGTTGACAGGGAGGTATGCCTTGATGTTGAAGAGTGGAGTACCTGGACGCTGAGACTCCTCGAAAACGTGACCTCTTCGGCGGGTAAGCACACCATAGATACCACCCATAGCCTGCTCTGGAACCTGGATCTCGACCAAGAAGACTGGCTCGAGAAGACCTGGGTCGGCAAGCAGAGTGGCGGCGTAGAGCACACGACGGGCAGTTGGGATGATCTGGCCACCACCACGGTGAATGGCATCAGTGTGGAGGGTGACATCCATGATGTTGAAGCGGACGGATCGCATTGGTTCCTCGGCAACTGGACCTTCCTTGGTCGCCCACTGGAAACCAGAGACGAAAGAATCTTTGATTTCGTTCAGGTACTGCACGGCCTTGGTCTGATCGACAAGCAAGTTGGCGCCGTTGGTGTCTGGTCCGAAACACCAAATCTTACGGGCATCAGTCACGTCCCAACCGTGGTCGTCAGCAAGGATACGGGCACGAGCCTTGAAATCGTCACGTGGGCCGATCTTGCCGGACTCAATGTCCTTGCAGACCTCCTCAGCAAGAGGAGTAGCAGTGACGTAGAGACGGTTGTGCTTGTTGGGCGACTTGGAAAGAGCCTGCATGCTCGAGTCGCCACCGACGGTCTCACGGTACTGGACGACTGGGTCGGAAATGCGGAGTGGTACACCAGCGTGATCCTCCTCGAGATCCTTCAAGCAAATTTCGAGATGGAGCTCACCGGCACCAGCAACGACGTGCTCGCCAGACTCGTTGATGAGGGTAAGGACGCAAGGATCCGACTTGGAGAGACGCTTGAGACCTTCGACAAGCTTTGGCAGATCGTTGGCGTTCTTGACTTCGACGGATCGCTGCACGACGGGCGAGACGGAGAACTTCATGACCTTAAGGTTGTGCGAGCTCTCCTCGGTGGTGAGGGTACCAGACTTGAGCAAGAACTGGTCAATACCGACAAGACCAAGAATGTTACCAGCTGGCACATCTTCGATTGGCTCGGTGTAGCGACCCATCATGAGAATGGTACGCTGGATAGACTTGACGAACAAGTCCTCCTTCTTGCCTGGAACGTAGTTTGGTCCTTGGATACGGACCTTGAGACCAGAGCGGGCGGTACCAGAGAAGACACGACCGAAAGCGTAGAAACGACCCTTATCGGAAGTCGGCACCATCTTGGAGACGTACAACATGAGGGGACCCTTTGGATCACAGTCACGGATACCAATGGCAGAGACGTCGTCTGGTGGACCCTCGTAGAGAGTCTCCATACGGTACTTTTGGGCGGTAGCTGGAGATGGAAGGTGGAGAATCATCATCTCCATGAGGGCATCGGCGGCTGGCAAGAACTTGCGCATGACAACCTTGAGGAGCTGCTTGCCCTCGAGGTCCTTCTCGTCACCGACAAGCTTGATCTCGAGCTTTTCGAGGAGCTTTGGAATCTCCTCCTTCTTGAAGTTCATGATGCTGTCGAAAATGCGGAAGATTGGGTCCAAACAGAACTGGTTGAAGGCACGCTCAGCGCCATCTGCCGACTTGGTCCATTTCTTGGTCTTGGCGTTGAAGAACGACTCGCCCTGTTTTGAGAGTTAGCCGATGCATCTAGCCGCACATTTTACGCATAAAACTTACCCAAAGACGCTGCATCATCTTGTTCTTGTCAACACCGAACTTCTTGGAGTATTTGTTGGCGAACTGGCGGACAGTGAACGCCCAGCCGTGGAGACCGGAACCGAAGGCGACGGTACCCTTCTCTGGGTAGACCTGCACATCACCGAGAGTCTTGTCGAAGTAGGTGGAGATGACGACGTTGACGGACTCGATGACACGAGAGAAGTTCTGGTACAGATCTTCCTTGGAAAGCTGGAGTTCGAGAAGAGCACGGTCGACCTTGTTGATGATGACGACTGGCTTGATACGCTCACCAAGAGCCTGTCGGAGCACAGTCTCGGTCTGCACGCACACACCTTCGATGGTGTCGACGACGACAAGGGCACCGTCAGTGACACGGAGCGCCGCAGTGACCTCGGACGAGAAGTCAACGTGACCTGGCGAGTCAATCAGGTTGACCAAGAAGTCGTTCTTCTCAGTCTTGACTGGGATATCCTTCAGGTCCTCTGGGTCGTTGAGGGTACCGTAAAGGGAGATGGCGGTCGACTTGATGGTGACACCTCGCTCTTGCTCATCGGCACGAGTGTCTGTAAACCGCGCAGTACCGGCGTTCTTGGCTGAGATGATACCGGCTCGCTGGACGAGGGAGTCGGTGAGGGTGGACTTTCCGTGATCGACGTGGGCGATGACGGACATGTTACGGATGTTGATGGGGTTGTCCATGAGCTCGCCTGGCAATTATCAGTGTCCGGCCTCTTTTCGCGTCGCCAACTCCATATCGCCAACTTACGGAGCTCCTCGACGGTGAACTGCACCATCTTGGCGGTGTTGTGCGGGTGTTGTTTCGAGGGTTGGAAGAGGTTTTCGTATGCGTTGGGAGACCCCGCTTCGAGCGCTCTATCAACGCGACCTCGAAGTAATTGTCTTGCCTATAAGTGATGTCAGATGGCGGCGGCGATGTTGGCGGTGGAGGGGTATGTGTATTTGTACCTGTCAAAGGGCAGAGCGGTGATGAAACGGGCGGAGGCAAAGATTGGAAGAAGTGCGAAGTGCTTGAAAATCAGCAAGGTGGGAAGGTGGGGTCCTTGCCAGCACTAGTCCCAATTGGTGTCCCCGCTATTCTATTCTCCAAAGCGTGTCATGCACTTCCAATTTCACACATGACTGCAACGACAACGACCAGCGAAAGTGATGTGTTTGCCAAGCTCCCGTACGTTTCCAGTGCGGCCCTACTCCGTACAATGAACATACTTGGCGGCCATGACCATCTCAATCCTCACTCACTCACAGCCATGGCCCATGCACGGGCTACATCAATTTCGAATGTGCGCAGGGCGAAATCGTTTCTCCGGACCCGAAACCATATTTTCTGCTGACATTTCGCTGTGCGTACTGTCTATATGCCGCTCTGATCTGATCCCATACAAGCCGCCACGCACGCTAGAACGCTCAAAACAAAACACATATCAAAAGCAATTGTAGTCCTGCCACACTCTGCTAGCATCTTCTTCTCCTCAACATGCAGCCTCTCTAACCGCCCCTCCGAGAATCTTTCCGTAAGCATCCTCAACTTCTTTACACACTTCCAGCAATGTCACAATTATGATCTGATGTGTGACATTGGGCAAGCGGTCTCTGTGCAAGCCGACCCATTCAAGCGGTGGCGTTGCTTCTCCCATGTCTCTCAGCTGTGGCGTTTCGATGACAGGAGGCTCAAGCGCATGGTACTCGTATCGACTCTGAGGCAGATTGATCTCGGCGGTAATCTTCTCTTGCGGCTGTGAAGCAGAGTCCTTGCCGCCACTGCTTGAAGGAGGCGACGGGGAGTCGGCGGCAGGCCCCTCGGCTTTGATCTTGACAGCCGATTCCGGAAGAGACTTGTCGAGCCGAGAGGCCAATGCCCGATAACCATATTCCCACATGCCCTTGATGAAGTTGATGCGTGATAAGTTCCAACCAACATCAATCTTGCCGTCGAAGAGCGACTTGAAGATGTAGTCCACATCATATCCTTTCGGTGGCTGCCACGTCTGCATGCTTGCCACCACTTTAGGCACTCGTAAAATGATGCCTCCTTTTGCGTTCAGAGCACTGTTGATGACTTCATCGGCTGAGATCTCTAATGCCTTGGGTACGGTAGTGATGCGGCGAACAGACGAAAGCGCGACTTGTAGCTGCCCAAGAGTCATGCCCAGTCCAGATGTTATCCTTCCGCCTTCCAGACCAACTGCGAATCGCGCTTGGATGTCGCTGGCCTCGAGCTTGAGCATTTGGCTGTCGAAGAATGTACTGGGGTACACTCCAAAACATATGCCACCCATCGTGACCACAACGTCGGTGTGGAGTGAGATCGGGCTCTTTTCTGATTTCCTTTCCACAACTGGAGAATCGGCAATCTCTGGTCCAAATCTTGTCGGCACCACTGTGCTCTCCCTACGCAAATGCTTCTCGATGTCCTTGAGTGACTGCATGTAGGCTGTTTGCTTTTCTTGGATCAGCCGATCGAAAGCCTGGTACAACGCAACAGCTTGCGAAGGACTGCTGGATGTGCAAAACACATATGCCTTTTCGCAGTCCAATACTGCCACGAGTCGATCACCTGTCCCGTGCTTCTCGCGAACATTGTACATGAGGAATTCGAAGTTGCCAATATCGCCGAAAGCAAATGCTTGATAATCGAAGGCCGCCTTTGCCTTCAATTCTTTGAAGCCGATCGATGCCTGTATGAGTGGGGTCTTGCGCAGGGTCGCCTGAGTTGACTCCTCTGGCCAGTTGATTGACGTTCTGACCCCAAGCTTGCCCAGATGAATGAAGCCGCTCATTCTGCCTGTACTATCGACGCCCATTTCGTCCAGCCCTATGCACAGATTTTGTTCCCAGTTTGAAGACTTCTGTTGACTTGCCCAGAGATTGATGATTCGGAAGGACGACTTGCCAATGCTCTGTCCGAGATCCAGATCGACAACCAGTTCAGCTATGTTGACAGTGGCGTTCCAAGGGAATGCAGCAGCCGCAGCAAAGGTCTGATATTTCTGGACCACGAACTCATCAGGTCTTTGAACTGTGGTTGCCGGAGCCGCTGCTTGTGCTGGAGATGCGGCGCTCGGCTTGCGAATTTCAGGTGGCACCCAGATTTCTCTGAACAGTAGCAAGTCTTGAAACTGCTTGCCATTGATCACAATCTTGGTCGGGTTGACATTCAAAATTGCTGATATACCAGCAGTCCCGCTCAAGTGCTTGTTGTTCATCGCCGATAGCACGATGGAATCCATGTCATAGCTGAACGTTGGTTCCCGAGAGTACATGTGCTTCACTTGCGCAGTGAGCTTCGTCATGACCGCAGACATGGCAAAGAAATGCCCATGTTCGTCGGAGTCGATGGTATTCATGGTGATGTAGAAGTCCTCGAGCGAGGCCTTTGCATCGACTCGTGCAATGGGCTGACAGCTGAAGCCAAATTCTTGCTTTGCGATGCGGAAGCCTAGGTCCACCTTCGTCTTGCCGAAGATCTTAGCTGGGGTAGTCGCAACAATATTGTCATCCTCGAAGAACTGCTTGGCTCTCGATTGGTCGGAACTAGGCCTCTCATCCTCAGTAGTGTCCGGCTTGGGCGGTGTCTGGGGCTTTGTCTTTGCATCCTGGCTTCGCACGACTTCCTTGATGCTGTTGGAGATTTCCAATACTAGAGGCACCACGTTCGGCGCTAGCATATTGGAAGAAGCATCAATCATCAGCTCGCCATTCAGCCGTGGCTGAACATCGTCTCGATTGTATTCCATCTTGAACGAGATCCCAGGAGCGGTCAGAGTTGTCTGCATCAGAGCGCCGTCAGCAGCGAATTGACCGTACCTGCCGTGCTGAGAACCGTGCTGCTGAGATGCTGCAGCTATCGATGCCAGACTGTTGCTTCGGGGTCCAGAGCCTTGTATATATACCTGTGCGCCCGCGAAGTCGGCCTCCACCAGGACCGAGCTCAGCCTCTTTGTGTCGAAAGAAGGCTTTCTCGGCGCGCCAGAAGTTGTTGGCATACTTTGCCAGGTTGCCGTGCCAGTCTTGAACTTATCCCGAGCACGCTCAATAGACTTTTGCACTGCAGAGACCGGTAACATGAATTTCGACTCAAGACGCAGGTCAAGCGGTTTCCCTGTTGCTTTAAAGGCGAGCTTCACGTTCTTGCCCTTCTCTGACCAGTAGACCACACTGAAGCCGACCTCAGGCAGAAGTGCGGAATTCAGTGCCCGATACTGCTTGCTTTCCTTCCTTTTCGCGAGCTGCAACCGGATGTTTTGGATGTTCAGACGTGCCTCGTGCCCACCTCTCGTTTTGAACTCAATGCTCTGGATTGAGAACACCAGGTCGTCGACTGGCGCACCACGCCGCGCGGCAAAGGAAGAGTCCACTAACCAGGCAGCTTGGATGTCTGTCAGCTCTATTGTCGTCGTAATAGAAAGGAGGTCTTCCGGTGAGAAAGGCATTTCGTCATCGTCAGTCCAGCCTTCACCGCCCTTGATACGCTTAATGACAGTGTGCCTGCGCTCATCTCGAAGCTTTCGAAGATACTCAACTTCTTTCGACAGGTCTAGGCGCTTGATGCGATCTTCCAGGTGATTGATGACATCTACGACAGTCGATGCTGTTTCAGGGTTTGCATTGATCTCAATGCCATCGCTGCGAACCTTCAACTCGCGGTGCACTACACCATTTTCGCCTATGTTGTTGTTGAAGTGTAGGCGAATACTCATGGTGGCATTGCCACAACGTCGAATCTTGCCTCGTTCTTTGACACGTAGTGCGGCACCGATGTCTTGTATGTGGGCTCGAACTTCTGGGATGAGTGGGTTCGCGTCTTTGGACGTACCCCTGTTGGATGCTGTGGCATGCAGAGGCCCTATGCCTAGCTCTACTTCTGCCGTGGCTCGGTAGCGATGTGCGTCCTTTGCTGTTGGCGTATCTGCAGAGACCCTGATACCGAGCAATGCAAGTCGAGCATCGAATAGGATCCGCTGCTCTTTGACAGGTTTCGGCTCCTGAAGTTCATTCTTAGGGAAGACATGTTCGACATGGTGCTGAATGTCTTCCAGACCAGCCTTGATTGACTTGAACACATCTTGCACCTCAGGCTGGTTGACAACCCCAATCACTCCTTGTATGGCACCAGCATCGACCTCCACCCTTTCAATAGTGGTTGCGACCGATACAGAAGTCTCGTCGTGTCCAAGCTCGAGACCCACATGACCATTGATAGGCGGTACGTCGAGGAGGCCTTGTATGTGTCGCTCCTCTCCAGAAGTGTTCACAAACGCATGCTTCTGCTTGCCAACATCGAAGTCGATGCTGAAAATCTTGTCCTTGGTTAAGCTCGGCGCCACTCGAACGCTGGCAGCAACACCTTCAAGCATGTAGCCCAGATTCTGGAGCAGCGAGACTTCAAGGTGAATGTTACCTGCAAGAACAGCCATGTGAAGCTTCGGCGGCACCGACCCGATAGTAGTTTCTGATGCTACGGTTGTCTTTGTTTTGTGCTGCTTCAATTTCTGCTGCTTCAAAGCAGGTGACGCCCTGGCTGAAGACGATGGGCGCGGCTGCACGATTTCAGCAAGTCTTTGACACTTGGCGACCTCGTCCAGGATGATTAGGTCGATCAGATGTAAGATTCCAGGCACCTGCTCGGTGACTCTGATCTGAAGATCCTCGTAAGCCAAGGCGAGAGTTATCGTTGCTGGAAAATCAGCCCCAGGCGCAGGCTGCAGGCGATCGACGTAGAGACTGGGTGAGATGAGCAGCGTCTGCCATATCCGGGAATTGGTGCCATGAAGTTCAGTGATGGCACGATCAACATTGATGATGGCGCTGACGCACTGTCCCAGCTGCTCGCTTGCTTGTGTGGTGCCGATGATCGAGACCTTAAGGCCTTCAGCCTGCGAAACGTGTCGTACATTGATGCTCTGAAGCGTGATACTGCCGGTGTCGGTGGATAGCACAATGTGGACATCGTGCCTAGCAAGTCCGTCGTCAATAGCTTGCCTCGTTGTCCTGTTTCCACCTGCTTGCAGCTTAGATGAGACCTGTTGAATCTTGTCGTTCAAGGCGATGACATCCTCAGCAATCTCGAGCAGCTCCCAATCAAGGTTAAGAGCAAAGATGCCCATGTGAAGCTGTATCAAGGTCTCGGTGCGCA
Organism: Pseudocercospora eumusae; assembly: GCA_001578235.1. Lineage (NCBI taxonomy): Eukaryota > Fungi > Ascomycota > Dothideomycetes > Mycosphaerellales > Mycosphaerellaceae > Pseudocercospora > Pseudocercospora eumusae. Next base: position 105,456 of record LFZN01000063.1, read on the forward strand.
TGTTTTCGTCCACGAGCATCAGACCCTCCGGCCTGGTAGGCGGGATATTTTCAACTCCTAGCGAAGTCTCCTCAATGACAATTTCACTGCTTGTCTTCACGCTCTCAAGGGCGATGCGTAAAGACTCTGATCTGAATGTAACAGTGAAAGGCGGTTTCTCAGGGGACGACTCTTGTTTGAGCTCGTCTGGTCGCCAAAGCATCTTGAATGCCATCGTCTGATTCACATAGGGCACGTCCCAATTGCGCCACTGCGTCCAACTTTCAAGTGTCTTCTCTGGAGCGTCTGCCGGGCAATTTAGTCTGTTCTCTTTGCAATGTGTCTCGAGCTCATCGGCCTTCTCTTTTGGAAGATGCATGAGAATATTTCGAAAGCGGGAAAGGATTTTCCAGGAGTCTGTATTTCTGAAGTGTCCTGGAAACGCACGCAGAATGTACAGCATGCGAGCCATAAAAGGAGGGTCGCTGACAATCTCGCCATTTTGTGTCAGGACATATGTCAGCCATTGCAGGCGCCGTGTATCGTTGGTGAGGATGTCGTCAAACCGTTCCATGATGCCAGTGATCAATGGGACCAACTTCAGGGCCAAGTTAGTGAGATAAGTGGCCTGGGGCCCGTTGACAGAGACCGTGGAATCCCTTAGAGAGACATGGAATGCATGTGTTGATGTCAAAGCTAGCCACACCAGGACATCATCGACATGAAGCGAGACAGCCGGCTTCACCAGCTCTCTGCCACTCTTCTGGCTTACAGAGAGATTCAGATTTCCAAGAAGTGTGTGGAGGGCCAAGTATTGCACAGCGCCACTATCCCGGGGATGAGTCCTGGCCCTGACAGTCAGCTCGAGCGAGCTCAACATTATGTCGATCTGGTCGGCAATCTCATCCTTGTGTTCTTCCAAGGCGACTACCCGCATATGAGCTGAAGGAATTGAGGCACTGATCTCAAGTATGCTGGCGGGACCGGTACGCTCAGCGTTGTGGCTTGATATGGCTCCCATAACGCTCATGTGGAAAGAGTCCATTACCTCTTCCGGGTTCCTCGGCAAGACTCTCTCTAGCAGTTTAGAGACCGTGATGGCCAGATGCGGCTCTACAAAGACTCGTAGCCCAGGCATAACTTTGATCATAACACTGACATGTTCAGCATTGTAGTCCGTCTCCGGATCGTCAATGATCTGTGAGATTGTTGATTTGACTGAACTGTCATCTCGGTCAGTGGATTTCGGGAACTCTGGGACGTTGGTCTCATCGGGCGCTGTCATCTCGAGTGGAAAGTATGGCTCGGAATATGGACTTGAGAAAGCCATGGTGGATGCTGGGAGTCCAAACTTGGCACGCTCGGCGTCATTCGGTAGTCTCTCATTCCCGCCGCGGAACGAGTCAATGGAAGATGAACTACTGCTCGCGCCAACTGAATGGAATGATGTTGATGGCCGGCTCCCAGACACGTCAGTGGTCACTCCTAGAAGCTCTGAACGTTGCGCTGTGGTCGACAACGGACGGCCCTTGCGTATCGATCCTGAGATCGAAGTATTTGAGGATTTAGACCCTAAACTGCTGCCTGTACTCCTGGAAGACTTTATGGAAAGTGACCGGTTCTTACCATAGACCAGTGGCTCAGGCATTGGCGGATATGGCATCGCGGGCGGTTCGAAGAGAAGTTCGTCCTCCGGCTTGATTGGCGCATCGATGTCGGGCCTAATCAAAAATGGAAACCTGCCGGTCCTTTGATCATGCAATCTGAAGTGGGCCTGCTGCTTTTTTGTCTCCATTTCGAAGTGAAGCTTCCTGCCTACTACATCGATTGACACGCCTGTTTGAAGGAAGGCGTACGTCCTGACCGGTTTCTTTTTGACGAAAGGAGAGCGATGTCGAGATGCGCTACGGCCGTCCACGCAGGCAAATGTGATCATGGGCACGAGCACGTTGACCCGCTGGGAGAATAAGCTGCTCGCCCAATCGCTGACGTCCACAGTGACAGGATTGAGATCGATGAGGAGTGCATCTTTTCCGACATGCATCCAAAGGCGTACTGTGTTTGTGCGCACTTGGACAAAGCTGGCATCTAAGGCGACTGCCGGAGAAGTCACAGGCAGAGCGTTCTCCGCATCCTGGATGCTGAAAGCAAACGCTCTTCCGGCCAAGGCCAGATCTCTGACGAATTTACTAGACATCTCGCCTGATATCTTGCCAATGTCAATATCCCACTGACTCACGTAAGCGTCCTCGTTCGGTGGTAGGCCGAAAGCTCGATGCCCGTTGAGGTCCACGTGCGCTACCCAGAACTGGGTGCTAGACTCCGTATCGACTGGATCGTCATCGTCCTCATCTTTCGTTGCTGAAACACCGGTCAAGATGCTGATAGGCGACAGTTGAAGGCCCATGTCCAAATAGTAGCTCACAATCCGAAGATCAAGATCCGCTCGCGGAAGTTCTGCACGCACGAATTCTTTGCATGAGTACAAATTCGTCGGAAACATGACAGTGGCCTCCTCTGCGACAATGCACAAGATGACGTCCAGCTCGTTGATTGAGGTAGGCTTTGGAAAGCTAGCAGTCTTGGCATTGGCTTCCTCGAGATCATCGCTTGCGGCTTGAAACTCCTCGAGAGTTTTGAAATGCATGTAATCGCCGAAGTAGTTCTCCTTTATGCTGACGAGTTGGCGTACGTAGAACCCGAAAGCTTTGAGTGACAATCCAGTACCAACAATGTCCATCCGCAGGACATCGACATTGCCGACCTTGGCCTCCTGATTCGCGGTATATGAGCCATTCAGGGTAAGTTTTGGCAGGGTAGCCATAGTCTTGTCTTCTACATACACGCTGAATGTACTTTTTGGAGGGCTAAATTGCCGCATACTGAGGTTCTGCGCTAGCACGTCGAAGGAGATCTTGTTGCTTTTTGGCCGATAGTTCTCCATTGGTATGCCGAGGATGGCATGTAGTTGTCCTTCGATGGTCAAAAAGTCGTTCCGATCGAAGTCCGCTGGATCGTTGATAATATTAGCGTCATTAACATTAAGATACATGACAAAGTTCTTGAACGTCATTTCAAGCTGGTAATTGTATGGCACAAACGTCCAGAAGTCTGAAGGTGCTCCGGACGACCAATCATTAACAAGGTCAATAATAAGGAAAAGATGATCGCGCAGAATGAAAAGCTCCATGTCGTTGATGACAATGTCGAAGGGCCACTTGCGCAGAGTGTTCCACTCAATAGGCTGCGAGATGTCGGCTTGCACGCTTACAGGCCCAGAACGCCAAAGTAAGCCGTGGTTGACACTACTTTGCATCTCTACACCTTTGACATCGAGATCGAGGTTGTTGCGGTATCCGGCTGGCCTTGGAAACATGTCCATGGTGTAGTTGACGACGGAGTCTTTCTTGACCGTTATGTCGAGCCAGCCGAAAGGTCTAGCATCAATTGCCGCCTGCGTTTGCTTGTTTTTCCGCTTGTGCTTGCGCCAATGTCGACTGCCTTTTCCAGTCGTGGCGCCGGAACCGTACGCAGGCTGCGCCTTGTCTGCGCGACCTTTCCATTTCGCATCTTTGGACTCTTCTCGAGCTGGAACACGAAGCACGACATCCTCCTCAACGATCACCTTGATTTTGAAAACTGTACAAACCCGAAGCTCACCAGATTTCAGAGGCTTGGCAGGGACTGCATCGACATAAGGCGCGGGGAAGAAGATCTGCTGGAGATTGATGCGCTGTCGATCTGCCCAAGGACCATATTGTACAAATCCGCCGTAGACGCCCAGGTCCATGCCATATTCCGGGGGCGCCATGCCGTTGATGTCGTCCTCGTAGTTGGACCCGAGAAGTGTGTCACTGTCGAGCGTACCATCCGGCACGGGGCCAGACATGTCCCAGTAGAAGCGCATAGTCACCCTATCACAATCGACCAGATCAGAGACCTTAGCGTACTCGACCTTTTGCCATTCCTCGTGTTCGTTGAGCTCGCGGTCCTCAAGGTACCGGGTCAGCCCGTGCCATTGACATTGTCCAGGCAATTGCTCTTTTGGCGGCTGATGGCCAACGGTGCCCGACTTCACAGAAGCAGTCCGAAGTGATTCCGCGCTGCTATGACGGTGGAAGAGGTATCGTAGCCGATGCCAAAGTCCTCGCGTCTTTTGGACAGCCTCCTTCACCGGCTTCTTCTCGGGTTCAGGCGGTGCCAGCTCTTTCTCTCGCAGAAGGCGTTGGCCAGCATCGAGCTGAAATTCCTTGAAGTCCTTGTTTGGTCTCATAGCAACTTTGACCTTTTCAATTGAAAAGGCGAAGAGTAGCTTCCACAAATCTAAAGGTCCAGCATGACCAGCGTCAACCGTTCCCACAGCTCTTTCGGCTTTCGCTGTAAGAACGTTGGTTGTGTTCTCGTTCCCGAGTGCCGCAGCCGCACGCTTGCATTCGACTTTGATCGGGAAGATGCGCAAGAAAGCCGGGATCTGAGGCTTCTCCGGAGCAGTAGCACTGGCAATGGTAGTACGTGTCTGGACCTTCTGCGGCACAGGGGAGGCCTTCGAATGGGATTGACTTTTGCTGCCTTGGCTCGAGGAGGTCTGTGATTTCCCCAGATTCTCTTTACTGTTTCCATGCTTTGCTGCCTCTTTTGCCTTGTTCATAGTCGCCTCTACCACAGTGTCGTATAGCGGACTGCGGTTGTAGATGAATGCTTCCACGCCCGTGACTTTGACAGAGATGCGACACGGAAGCTCCTTCTTAGGTTTGCCACCGGCTTTCTCCTCTTTGCCAATGCTGTTACTACGCGCGCGCGGCTTCTCATCATTGCTGCCCCTGTCGTCTTTCTCGCTGGCAGCTGTGCTCGAGGAGCGTTGCTTCTTCCGAGGGACGACGTGGTCCTCCTGAAAAACTTCGGCTTCCTGGACGCGAGGCAGCCAGTATCTCCAGGTAATATGGCCTTCGTAGACGTAGACGGTAACATTGTGGGCGTGATAGCGGATGCTCTTGAAGAAGACTCGGCCACCCAGTAGACTGATCTGGAGCGCGGAGATGTCTATGTAGGCCTTGAATCTGTACCAGGTGTATGCGCGGATGCCATATGAGACAGCCGTGGCAAACAGGCGATTGAAGTAGAACAAGAAGAACAGCGAGAGGATGCCGGTAACGAGGATCCAGATCAAGAAGACCCAATTGAACTGGCCCTGGTTGCTGAGCGGCTGCGCTTCCAAGCCGTTGGCCATGCTCGCTTCGTGTTGGTGCTGCGGCGTAGCTCCGTCATGGCGGTGGCATTGGCGGTGGCGGTGGCATTGGCGGAGTAGTCGGTAGTGGTGAAGATGTTGTGAACGAGTGAGAGTGAGTGGTGAAGCTTGGCACATGAACGCGAGCTTCCTCCCTATAGAGTTCACCACTCATAACCACCACCACCACCACCACCACTACCACCACCAAGCACCCCGAGACGCCATGCTGTTCGACGAGGCAGACTCCGAGTTGCTGAAGACGTGGACCATCAAAAAGCTCGAGGACATCAACTCCGACGCCGACGCCGACGTCCTCGCCGACTATGTGCTCGCGCTGGTCAAGACCGACGATGCTGTCGACGTCGCAAAGCCTAACTGCACCGAGAACTTGCGCGATTTCCTAAACGAAAAGGCCGATCACTTTGTCGACGAGCTTTTCCACGCTCTCACCACCAAGTCATACGATCCGTCCAAACCACCGCCGCCGCCGCCGCCGCCGCCGAAGCCGCCGAAGCCCACCGCGCCCATCTACCAAGCCCCACGCACCCGCCGAGCGAGCTTCGATCCTCCCCCAACACATGCTGCCGCAAAGAAGCGCTCTTACCACGATTGGGACCGCGACGAGTCTCAAGCCGGACGATACGATGGCCCGGAGAGACCCATAAAGCACGCACGGAGAGTCGGGAGAGGCGGACGTCAGCACTTTGGACAGTACTCTCTGCCCTTGCCTCCGACGCCTCCTCCAGGCATGCCAGCATGGGATCCGAACAATCCCTTTGCATCACTCCAAGCCATGTACCAGGCTATGGGTATGGTACTGCCGCCGGACTTCGCGACATCTCAACCGCTCACGAGAATCAATCGATGCAGGGATTACGATAAACAGGGCTTTTGTACGAGAGGCGCCAACTGTCCCTACGAACACGGCGACGACGCCAACATCATTACTGGCAATGAGTATGATCCGAACAATCCAGGCTTCCTGAACGTGCAGCCAGTGCGCACTGGAGTTGTCAACACCTCTCCGACCAACACCAAACGAGGCAAGAATGGGAGTGGGCCAAAGCGCTCCGACTTCTCTCGCCTGGGCCCCAACTACGACAGGTCTATTACCTCTATCGTTGTAGAGCAGATTCCGGAGGAAAGTTTCGATGAGCAAACCGTTCGCAATTTCTTTGGCGAGTTCGGCAATATTGAACAAGTCACGCTGCATGCATACAAGCGAATCGCTGTAGTCAAGTACGACACTTACCATTCTGCAAGAGCTGCATATGACTCTCCAAAGGTCATTTTTGACAACCGATTTGTCAAGGTCTATTGGTTCAAAGACGAGACTTGCTTGCCGCCACCCACCAAATCTCGACGGCCTAAGGAGCCGAGCGCGGATGAGGACATGGATGAAGGTGAGCCACCACTCGACATGGAGCAGATCGCAAAGCAGCAGGAAGAAGCCCAGCGCAGACATGACGAAAAGAAGCTGAAAGCTGAAGAGGCGCAAAAACAGAAAGAGGCTTTCGAGGCGCAAATGAAGGCTCTCGAGGAGCAGAAGAGAAAGATGCTGGCCAAAGTCGCAAAGAAGGAAGGCAAGCCTATCCCCGAAGAGAGCGAGCACACGAAAGCGCTCAGAGAACAACTCGCAAGGCTTGAAGCTGAAGCTCTGACATTGGGCATTGACCCCAACGCGGCCATCAACGCGGCTTCCAACGACTGGCACAACCCCAGCTACTATCCTCGAGGCAGAGGTGGCTACAGAGGACGGCCGCGAGGTCGTGGCGGCTATAACCCCAGCTCTCGTGGTGGCTGGGCTGCAGGAAGAGGAGGTGCCGTGAAACGACTCGACAACAGACCCAAGACGGTCTGCGTGGTCTTCGCGGAAGGCAGCTACGATGAGCACGAAGAGGCTCTCCGCTCGTGGCTTCTGGTCAATGCGTCGGAGTCGACTATGATGAGCAAACACCCAAGTAGACAGGACGCCGCATTGATCGCGTTCGAAGAGCGCTATCTGGGCGAGAAGTTCCACGACTCTGTAGCATCGCCGAACTTTCCACTGTCCGGCAAAGTCGAGCTGTCGTGGTATGCGGCGAGCGCGTCCAGTGCTTCAAAGACTAACGGAACATCAACAGACATTCAAATGGAGCATGCAAGCGACTCGAACGACATGCATGGTCGAGAGGACGAGCAGCATGAAGCGCGGGACCTTGATGTGGCAGATGAAGACGACCGCTGGGGATGATCATACCGAGAGCTGTGACCGTTGACGCCCAGCTGGAATGACGGCTCAAAGAGTGTCCCGAGGAATGGGCGCCGATTGAAGGCGCAGCAGGTCTTGGCTGATGTCTGCACTGGACTTCTGAAGGATTCAGCCACGATCCACCCAATTGGTCCTTGGAGCTCTCGTGTAAGCTTGTATGCCCAAGCAGGATGACTTGTCAGTGACAGCCTGTGCCACACCCAAGCTGAATGTAGGTATATAGGTGAGCGAGGAATGTGCACAAGGCTTTGCAACATTCCTACATCATTTCGTTTCTTCATTGCAGTCAACATGTCACAACTAGATTCGACCCTCAGAGAAGCAGCCGACAAGAACGGCGAGCTCTTAGCTGAGTTGCGCCAGACTGACTATGCTCCGTCGTCATTGAAGCAGAACAAATCATATATATCAGATCTAAAAGCGCAGATTGCCAACACTGACAAAGAACTCGCTCGCTTACATTCCATTACTGAAGATGAGCGGAAGGTAAATGCATCGGAACTTTTCGCAGTTCATCGCAAGGCTAACAGACCTCTAGGACCACGTCAAATATCGCGACTCAAATGTCAAGCGATACATGTACAAGATGGGCGGATCTAAAGGCAAGGACAAATTCGCCTCCAAAGCTGAAAAAGAAGAAAAAGAATTCCTCGAAGCATGGCAGACGGAGCGATCCGCCAAAGAAGCACGCGAAGAGCTAGGCCAGGCTCTCCAAAAAGCAGAGCAAGATCAGACCAACCTACAGTCCGACACTGCTCGCCACGACAAAGCTCAAAAAGAGCTCGACTCGCTCTATAACTCAATCTTCAGTGGTCCAACGCCTGAGCTGCCTGGTGAAGACCAAATGGAGGAGAATGTCAAAAAATGTCGCGAATTCTTCGACCAATGCAACGCCCAACTCGACACAGAAAAGAAAGCCCTCGAAATTCTGGGCTACGCAGACCAATCCCTCAAACGCGCATACGGTGACATCCAAGCCGCCCTCCGCCGCTCAGGTAGAGACGTATTCGGAGGCGGAACCTTCACAGACATGATGGAACGCGACGCCCTCGCAAACGCACAAAACAATGTCCACGCCGCCACCCGCCATCTCAACGAAGCGAGACGCATCCAGCCTGCTATCAAACCACTCTCAGACATCACGATTGATCAAGGTCATTTCTTTTCTGATGTTATGTTTGACAATATTTTTACGGATTTGAGGCAGCATGAAAGAATTCAGAGGTCGGAGAACGAGATGAGGAATGCCGGGCAGCAGCTTCAAGCACAGGTTGGGGAGCAGAGAGGTAGGTGTGCTGATGCTGATAGGAGGAAGGGACAGGCTGGGACTGATTTGGAAGCGGCGAGGATGGAGTTACAGAGGATCAGGGCGGAGGCTTTTGAGAGGGTTGCTGCTGGTGGTGGATTGGCAGAGGCGCCGCCGAAGTATCAGGCTGCTGCTTAGGTGTTGAAATAGGGTAGGATGAATGCGAAGTTTGTTGTCTTTCAAGCCGGCTGTCGGCTGTTCTCCTGTACGACGTCCTTATTACGCTGGCCATAAGAGGTTATCAATGCTTGTCTCATGCCTCATGATGTGAGTTACCCACCAGTCGATCATCGGGAGGTTTCTGAGACGGAACAGTTCTGTCTAGGATTTTAATCATGGCAGCTGAAAAGGACGCAACACAACACAACACCACGCCCCGTTTTGCGAAGGATTCGCCCATCTCGAGCTGGTTCTGCAACCATTCGACTTGCTAACAAGGTCTAACAGCTCCGGCCTGGCGCTTGTCAAGGGTATAGCGGATCGACTAACCCGGGAGCTTGGCAAAAACCAGGCCTGGGTGCATGCGGCTGAGGGCTATGGACCAGGCTGTGCCCCGAGTATTGATATATGCCAACCCATTGTCATTGACAACATTGCGGTCCGTCTCTTCAATCAAGAGGTGACGAAATGCTGGCATACGGAATCTCGCAGGCACTTCTATACCCGACACTCTCAGCAATTTTCTTCGGCATCACACTGCACACCCCAGATCAAAGACGACGATACTATTTCCTACTACCTCTCGTCATTTTCCCAATCCTCTCACTCAATTCAGCAAGAGATCTTGGCTTACCAATCGGCATACGAACGCTCTGGACTCATGGCGTTCTGCTATACATCCTTCATGTGACCTCCTTGCTTTTCATCGAACAGTGGCCATCTTCAAGACCCTCGCATAGAAGTCTCAAGGGTCTCGGTGTGTGGTGGTTCAAGATCTCCACCACTTTGGACTTGTGGACGAATTTCCGGATGATCGAATCTCACACATCAAGCCAGAAGATCAAATCCGAAAGCCGAATTACCTTCATTCTCCTCAAGATCGTCAAGCTTCTCATCTATTACTACCTCCACACAGCCCTAATTCCAACACTCACACAATACCTCCTGGGTACAATATCAAGCAAAGATCTCGCCATCTCCCACCGCTCACTCTTCGCCTTCACGACGCTCACCACACGAGACTTCTCGATCCGCACCTACTTCTCAATCCACTGGATCTGGGAAAGCTACATCTACCTCGATTCCTTCCACTCGCTTCTCTCCATAATATCAGTCGCAACAGCAATCGATGAACCCTCCTCATGGCCCCCTCTCTTCTCCTCCCCGCACAACGCAACAAGTTTCCGCTCCTTCTGGGGTAAATTCTGGCATAAACTCATTTCTCGCTCCGGATCAAATTACGGCCGATTCATCGCAAGATCTATCTTCAAACTCCGGTCTGGCAGTCAAATCCATGATGCCGTCATCGCTTTCGTCGTGTTCACTTTATCTGGACTCATTCATTCGTTTGTAGCATGGCACCATCATGTGAAATCCTGGGATCGGGATTTCCGCTGGTTTTTGTTGAATTTTGGCATTGGGGTTTTGGAGAAGAGGGTAGTTGGTTGGATGAGGGGGATGGCGAAGAGGTTTGAGATCTTGCGAGAGTTTCAAAGCATTGAACAAAGCTGGATGGGGTCTCTGTTGGGTTACTTGTGGGTTCTGGGTTTCTTTTGGTGGAGTGTGCCGTTTTGGCAATATCCGAGACTTGAAGAGCAGGCGCTGCAGAGAGAGTGGTGGAGTGGGTATGTTGAGAGGTTGAGGGTGATTAAGGAGAGCAGGGCGGTTGCAGTGTGAACTTACGATATCAATTTCTCTGACGGCTGCTCGGGTATGCAAGAGGTTGGACAACGATCGATGGCAATCGACACCCGGACGAGATCTTTCGCAAATAGATTTAGAGCCTTGGACAAATGCTTGCAAGAGCTGGGTTCAGACTGCTGCTGTCTTTTGCAAGTGTGTGTACAGCTTCGGGTCGAAACAGGGTATTGCAGTCGCAAGGCTGAGGGTCTATTGCAAGCATTTCCGTAAGCCATTTGTTCTTGACAGTCTGTACACATCGTGACATCTGTGGAGCTTTCGACGTTGCTCACTTAATATAGAAATGACGCCGCTGAAGATCGACGGTCCGCGGAAAGTCACTAGCACTGCAAAGCGGTATGCAACTATTCTGCCAAAGATCAGCCGATCTGCATTAGAGTGAATAACCTTGCCTCATATTCTAGCCTAGTTTCCATGTGGCTCAGCTGCTTTATAGAGACATATCTGCGAGGATCGAATGCGTCTTGATACCTTTGGAAGCCAATTCAGCTTTCTGTTTCACCGTGAGCCTTTTCAATTTCTACTTTCCAAAGACCTTGTGAGACAGACCATGGCCGAAACCCAAGACCACAACCACTCAAGAACACAACAAACTCTGCAATCACCACCATCACTACTCACAATCGGAAGCGGCCATATATCCTCAGGAGAACGCACGTTTTCCATCACATGCCCAGCCAGATACTTCACCTCCTCAACCTGTACCATCACCAACGAATACGACGAACTCCTCTTCAAACTCGAAATCCCAGCAGCCTTGAAATCCTACAGCGTCCGACGCACATTAAAAGATATCTCAGATCGTACCCTCCTAGTCCTCCGTCATCCAAACTCGAAAATCCACACCTTGGCCGTAGAGACCGAGACCGGAATGCAACTTTGTCTCATCAAGGACCACGGCGAACGTATCCGCGACCAGACTGCTCAAGTCCATTTCGGAGAATGTTATGAAACGATCGATATCCGGGATGTTAATGCCGTTGGGACCAAAACTGCGTATGAAGTTCAGGGAAGGCTTGTTGCGGAGTTGGAAATGGTTATTGATAATGGGCGTGAGCTTTTGAGGAGCAAAGGTGATTCTGTTAGGACGGCGTGGAAGTTGAGAATGGGGCCTGGTGTTGATATGGCGCTTTTTGTGGCGTTGGCGTTTGCGAGGATAGAGATCTCTCAGTCCTGGCGTCGTTGAGAGCGTATGCTATCCTGCCGTAAGTGTCGATGGCAGTCTAGTGCGTTGATTTGCTTGTTTGAGAAAGCTCGCATGTGGCTATCTAGATCTTTGAAGTTCTCAAATTTCACTATTCATGGCCGCCAATACCAGCAAGCAGAATCGTGGGATCGAGGATCACGTTGTAGCTGGACATAGGGCCGCTGTTTGTCTCTACTTCTCAGAAGGCGATGTGTCTTCGGCTTGTGCAGTCTTCGACCGCAGAGTCTTTCTTCTAGCTTCATCAATGTGAAGTGAGACCTCAGTGCGCTCAACAGGACGTGCCATGAATCCTTCCACTAGCTGAAATAGCCTCGTCGCCCCTGTATCTGTTGCTGTCTTCGTTTGTTCTTGTTTGACGGGCACAGACGCTCCGAACCTTGCCTGTACTAAAAGATAGGCGCTCTCGGGACTTCACCGGCATTGCGAAGCCACATCTAGTGTCCTTCAGCATACTGCCGGGTGCTTTTAGGTCGAAATCCAACAGCACCTATTGGACGATGGATGAGTACCTCTTCGGTTCTCGCTATGCCACAATTAACTGCCCTTTGAAGCACATAGAGGGAGACACTATGCATTGTACCCACTACACGATGGATTATGGCCTGGTCAAACCTCTGCATTCTCAGTAGACAATACTCCGAGACAACAACAGCGGGTCGTGCGTGCGAGAGTACCCACTCGTTGTTCGGACCTGGGGAGTCGCGTGGTTATCAGAATTGTGAATGCGAAAGCAGCATTTATGGAAACCCCGACCAAGAGAAAACCAGTATTGCGGAAATTCTGTAGAGCTCTTAGAGCATCTGTATGGTGGTCAGGCTGAGACGTGCCGTTCTTGCTGAGGCGTCGAACCGGATAGAGCATGGGAGCTGAATCCATCGGAAGGCTGAGGTGTGTCCAGAGCACGGAGCGTCAACGTTGGTCACTCGAGGAAGTGGATCACGCCAAAAGAGCCAGTGTAGCATGGCCTTGCCAAGAATACCATCGATCCTGTGGACACAGGTATCTTCAATCCGACCTTGCTGGATCTCAAAGAAGCGAATGTTGGTTCTACGAGTGCGAAAATAGCATTCAAGCCTCGTCAATAGTGCCGTAGTGCTGAGCATCTAGGCAGACCAAAATGCAATACCAGCATGACGAAGGAAGTAGCACGGGTCGGAAAGTTTCGTTCCAGCACAGTTGGTCGTGGAATTGATTCGCCGCAGCACTGACGGGCTTGTTATCGGTATGGTTCATGGAGAAGTCGATTGGCACGCGCAGTTTAGGTTTTCCCTCCGAAGAAGGTATATAACAGTCTTCCGCATACCTGAATCTCGTTGTTAATCAGCATCAACACAACAACAATCTCCAGCACACAAGTACACTCAGCTTCGCTACCAGTTCCATCACCGTCAACCTCAGCCTCATCATCCATCGCGATCATACCAACTCATCAACCCTTTTCCAACAACATCAAAATGGTTTCCGCAAAGCAATTCGCCATCGCCGGTGTCGCCGCCGTGGGCCTGGTTCAACTCTGCCCAGCTCCATTCCTCGCAGCATTGACAGCAGTCGAGGTGATGACCACTGTCTCCGGTGTGGTCGGAGCCATCGGCGGACTCGCCGGTGGAGCAGCCGCGGTCGCCAGCGCCGTCTCGGATGCCAAGGGCAAGAGAAAGCGATCCGAGGGCGAGGTCGACTTCTTCAGCCGCATCAACAAGCGCCAGGAAATGAATGCCGCTGCCGTTGAGTCTTGCCATCAGCAACTTGGCTCAGCCACTGTCGGATTCCAGTCTCAGGGAACGGGAACTGGCAGTAAGTTTCACCAGGAGAGACCGTCTTTGATCGCAAACTGATCTTTCACAGACGTCCTTGTCACCGGTATCCCGTCCAGCTGCATGACGCTCTTGACCGTCATTACTGGCAAGTACAACGAGGGCAACCCAGTTCCTATGGGCAGTGATTCTGCTCTGTTCCAGAACTTGAGCGATGAGTCTCTCCAGGAGCTCATTGACGCTCTCAACGCTCACGCCTAGAAAATTTCAATGGTAGCCAGCAGGTCGGGGTGGTCTCATGGGAGCAGAAGTACATCGGGAGGTTAGGTTTCATAGCATTGCAATCAACGTTTTCGATTTGATAGATCGCCTCTGAATTCTTCCTGCTTTCGCCACCGCATTGTAGAAGAATCTGAGCCAAAAAGCTTGACATGACGTTTCACTGCAACACGCCAAGCTTTCGGCAGGTATGTTGCCATATCCTTCATCAGCTGTCGAATGAAAGGCTATTTTTCTTTGCTTCCTTGTAGCGAAGTTCAACGCACGTCAGCACAATTCAGGTGGCAGCTCTTGAGTCCTCTTGGTTCAAAACATACATGGAATCGGACCCATCTGCATTGCAATGCTATCTTCATACTTCGAATATCACACTCAATTATCGGTTGCTTACGGCCAGATACCGCATCTGTATACAGGAGCATACGCCAGAATCTCCCAACAGACTACACGCCTCATTAGGCTCCGTTCTTGCCGCACGAGCGAAATTTATACTTACATGGCGGAGAGGTGCTGACAGGTCCAGTCGCCGTTGATGCTCGGTTGGTGCTCGTGCTGCGGGAAGATGTTGCAAAGACTGGCGATCTGCCATTGCCCCAAGTTCGTGTCTGATCGTAGAAAAAATTCATGAACTCCGTGGATGCATCGACTTGCTGCGGACTGGTGTTCGCCCAACAGTGGTTGCAGGAGTTATCAGTTATGGTGATTTGCGTGATGATGCCAATGTTGCCGGCGTTTCCAAATCCGTAGCGAATGTAGTTGGGCCCTGTGGCCATGGTGGTGTTGGTACGGCTGTATCCCTGACGAGCCGCCCATTCGGTAGCCCAGTGTGGAATTTCAGGGAGCACTCGGTTCCGTCTGAACCCACCATAATATGCGATGGTACCATCACTCACTCCGTGCACTTCCATGTAGGCGACATTGTTCCTTGAAGGTGAACAGATAGCCTATGCTCATTAGCCAAGTGTGCGGGGATCAGAATCTAGACCTTACCTGAACAGGTGTATTGACGGGATCAACAGTGCGAGGATCTTGAGCCGAGTTGGTATTATTTGTGTACATAGCAGCGGACATGCCAGTGAACACAGATATCGTGGAGCTCATTACCGGATCGCACGCCAGCACTTGAACAAGACCTCCGCCATTACTGTAGCCCGTGACCCAGATGCGACCAGTGTCGATGCAGAAGCTCCCTAGTAGAAAGGCAATCAGAGATCTCACGAAGCTGATGTCGTCCAAGTTCGTGTATTGAGAGCCTGTCGGGCCAAAGTCGGGATTTGAGATGAAAGCGTTGCCAACACCAGTGACATATACAGCAATACCGAACGGATTTCGCGCCCCGTCATTGAGCTTTGAGTCTCTTTCAATCGAATACGCATCTCCTCCTTGACCATGGAAGCCGAGAATAAGCGGTGACGCCCTATCATTATAATAGTAACGAGGAATGTGCACAAGATACTGTCTCGTATAGCCGTCGGAACCAGTGTAACTATAACTGACGCTCGCTCCGTTCGGCACCAAGCCTGGCCAAAGGGGTTGTCCACAGCCTGTTGATGCATTTGCTGTGCCGGCTGGAGGCGGGATTGCATAGTTTGGATTAGGTGGAATGTTTCGAACAATAACGCTGAGGCCGCTATTCGATGTTAGAGCTGTGAAGCCGGTCTTGATATAACACGTAGTCCCCTGCAACGAAGCAGACTGACAGTTCGTGTATGCGTCACATGCTGCCATGCATCCTGCAAGGTCTGAGACTGTCTGCTGTGACACATATCCTGGAGTGTTGTCAAATCCGCAGTAGACCGTATAGACGCTGCCACAAGGCGAAGTATACTGGGTTTGATTGGCACCGGGGCAAGCAGGAGACGATGGTGAGACTGCTCCAGAGGTTGTGCAAACGCCAGTAAAGCCTGATGGGTATGGCCCAGTTGCCGTAGGGGTTGCAGGCTGTATATCATCAGCATTACTCCCAGCCACTTCTCACGCTATGCACTGTCCTCGACAACATTGTTCAACTACGCTTGTTGGGCAGACTCACCGGAGTGGACCCAGCGCCTGATGTGGCTACGGAAGTGACCTGCAGACGATTAGCAAATGTCATGATCCGCGAAATATGGCAATCAGCCTACCGTGGCAGAGATCGAGGCCGGCGTGGAAGAACTCTGTCGTCATTAGCACTTTGAAATTTGTGGCTGTCGAGACGAAGTCGACTCACAGACGAGGTCGCTGCTACTGCCGTAGAAGTGACGGTGATTCGTGTCGCGAAATCTTCGGTAGCGAAAAAGGTAATGCTCTCCTGAGGTAGGCCCCCATAGTTCTTCATGTAGCATACACCACCATTTCCACCGGTTATACCTGACGGCTCTGCATTGTCATAGGCGAATTCGAAGCTTGTGCATTCCGACTCGGCATTACAGATGGCAAAACAGGAAGCCATATCGGCCGCATTCACTGAACCTATCGTGATGGCGTTGTTCGCGTTTCTTTGGCAGTAAATCTGTTCCCAGTCAATTGAAGCTCGTGATGTTGCAGTTGGAGTGACAACGCACAGCCCAGGAATTGCCAGCAGAGTCCTGCCAAGTAGTGCCGTTGTAGTACGGGCAAGGCTGTTGCGTGCTAGCTCGTATCATGTGAGCACCGCCATAGAATGAGCCCCATTGGTTGTTGGGTGTCGTGCCAGCGTCCAGAACATAGTTGGAGAGCTCTCGGTTCTGGTAGTAGCAAAGACCGGAGCCACTTGTAGCGCCTATAGACCGTCAAAATCGCAAAATCCTGGGGCATTAATACACTTCCTTACTGTTTACCGATCCGACAAAGTAGAAGCCTACGCAGCCAGGGCGTTTGTCACAGCCTCGAAAGCAAGCCGAGATTCCTCGTCCATTGGTGCCACCGTTATTATTGTAAAATGCTTTCGTGTTTCGCTGGCCGCAATTCATCTGCCAGAGGGCTCCGTAGGTATCTGTAAATGTTCCATTGGCATCTCCATTGTTGAATGGCGTCAATCCTGCGGTACACGTCGGAGCGAAGTTCCAGGCTTGCGTGGCTGTTGGTTCGAAGAGACCTGCATTAGGCGACTGCTGTGCGAGAGCGGGTCGTATCACCGCTTGAAGAAGCCAAAGAGTGATGATATTCGCAAATGCGCATGGGAACCCCATCGTCATTGAATCTCCTGTGTGAGCGCGCTAATCAGGATGTTCAAGAGAGAAGAGATAGAATGAGGATGCTGGAAGGGATGTCTCTAGCAAGAATGGACGTCGGGATGATAAGCGCATGGTGATGGACCCACAATGATCTCCAAGAGTAGAGCGTCAGAGCAATGCTGGTCTAGACTCTACAGTCCCATATCACTGACAGAAGCTCGCCAACTCTTCATCGATTCATGCCATGTCAACAACGCTACATGAACGTCCGCATGCTCCTGTGCTGAATCACACCTCTACTATTCATCCTTCGCATCGAGATGCTCCATAGGATGATTGATGTCCCAGGCATGCAGTTCTTGGGATGCCATCGCATCGGCAAGTGTGCATTCCTTCAAACCGTGGCACGGACGGCACAGCTTTGGAATTTTGACTTCTTTCTCCACAACTTTCCATCGTGCAGTGTTTCTCGATTCAGCTACGGGGCGAGTCTTCCAGCTATTGAGTGTTTCGATATGAGTATGTCGATCGAGGCGCTCGACTATGAAGGCATCTTCCATCGGAACTCGCTATCGCTCGGGAGATGCACATTCGGTATGCTTCGAGCTTGGAGAAACGAATTTTGACGCCATTATGTTTCCAAAATGGGTCTGTTGACAGTATTTTGGTGGATGCCACACCTCGTTGTGCTTGAAAGTCGCGGTGCTGTATTCTAATGAAAGGAGAGGCAGCGGCAGTCGAAGAAGCTTGGCGCCAAGATCTGAAACCACGCTTCGCCGGATCTCATCGAGTACATTATTGGGGGTCTCGGACTCTTACTGCTCACTTATAGAAGTGTCAGACACTGCTATGAGCGCGAAGAGTGCAGAATGTGAGCCATATTGTTCAGATGCAGAACTCTCTTCTCTCTTCACTTTTTATACGCCAAACCCCGATCATGAATGTGCGACCGACTAACGAGCTTCATCAAGTTTCGCAAGTATGCCCACTGCTCTGGATCTGGAGGGACGAGAGACGAACAAGAGAGGCGTGCCAGTATCATGGCTCCGAGACAGCATCGACGATGAGCAACACTGGCTAGAAATCGAACCTCTGGCCTTGGCACTGGCGACTAGTATTATCGATGCTGCGTCTTCCCGATTTTCCATTTCTTCGTCCCAGACCAGACCGGCAATACCGTTCTCTTCGCCGTCACAGCATTTGCGTTGTTCGGAACATGACAGGAGACGACGTTCCAGGTTCCGGCACCTCATCTAGCTACCAGCCAGGAATGCCAGAGATTCTTACCACACAGGCAACTGCTGCTTGTGTCGATCTCCCCGTCGATCTACGATGCTTCGTACCCATCAAAGAGAGCAGGAGCAAGAATCGTCGAGTTGCATTCATCTTCACGTTGTGCATATGCAGCTTCGTCGGCGCTCCTGCCTATCACTTAAGCACAGCCCATGCGATATTTCTGGCTGCGATCATAAAGATCTTTGTTACGAGCATGTTTCTCTTCAACAAGACAAAAGCGCAACGAGGCAATCTGCCAAAGACATGAGCGTACTAACGCATCGGAGCCTACACGATCAGCATGCTAGCAAACACAGGCAGCGTTCGCTCGGAGCATGCGCAAGAACAATCCGCAGCAATCACGCCTCTGCATACTTAGTGAGCAGTAGTATGCTTTGACGCGTAGCGACTGCTGTCCATGAAGGCTCAAGCATCTTCAGTCTACTATGTCAAGAAGCCGACGTCGATCGTGGACACAACACCCGGTGTTGTACTACAGTACTCTCTCCTCACACGGAGTATTCACCGACAACGACCAAGACTACGTCCAGCTCGTCCATGACGGGACAATGTGCAATAACAATCGCTGTCGCAGAAGGAAGACCTATATAGCAGGTCCAAGATACGCATGCTCTGAATGCGAGGACTTCGATT
This sequence comes from Pseudocercospora eumusae, assembly GCA_001578235.1. Classification (NCBI taxonomy): domain Eukaryota; kingdom Fungi; phylum Ascomycota; class Dothideomycetes; order Mycosphaerellales; family Mycosphaerellaceae; genus Pseudocercospora; species Pseudocercospora eumusae. Next base: position 124,379 of record LFZN01000063.1, read on the forward strand.
TGTGTCCTTGTGCTCGAGACAAAAATAATGGGCATAATTCTTCACACGAGTTCTTCAGGTGTGTAGTTCCTCCAAATCTTGCGGATCCAATCATAGCAGAGCGAAAATCTCGAGATCATGATCCAGCATCGACCATTCAAAAGGGCGATTGGCATGTCGATAGCCAAACTGGCGAGCGCAACGAAGCCGGCGAATTGCTGGAAGATATAATGTCAGCTCGTGAGGCTGGGGCCGATTTAATAACGAGTCATGAATTTTTACGCTTGGCTGTTCGTCAGCAACGAAGCATCAAGTCGGAACACCTAGAGGAGAAAAAGTAGCAATTGTGAATCTCTTAGACATGGAAGCTGAATATTGAGCCAGTGGCCAAGACAAGGAAAGACATCGCCTCATCGAATGAGGACGAATGTGTTTGGGCCGTACACAGCGTGACAGCAAGCGACCTGTTAGTCAAGCAGATACATCTCAAAAGCCACTCACAATGCACAGACTATCGCTACGCTATCAAATACATCTCAAACGAAAACATTAATCGCATCCTCAAAATCCCCATCAATCATATCCACCACCTCCTCGCCACCAATCAGCTCCCTCTCCGGCGCCTTCGCCAACAACGCCTTCCCAAGATCCTCCGTCAACTTCCTCAAATCCCCCATATCACCAAAAACAGTACTCTGCAATCCAGCAGCTACCAACACCTCCTCCTTCTCCTTCAGCAACGCCATACAAATCGCAATATTCGGCTCCAAGGTCTCCCGAATATACGCCGTGATATTCTTGGCTTCCTCCTCAGTAGTGACAGATTCGCTGTCGGCAATGGCATGTCCGAGTCTTTCCTCGTCGCTGGAGATGCTTGATGCTGCGAGGAGACCTCCTGGATAGGCTTGGAGGGGTTTTGTGAGCTTTTGCACGGAAGAATTGATGAGGTGTAGATTTTGTTGTTGTGGATGCTGCTTTGGCGGAAGCTGCGAGGTGGCTGAATTTGGAGAGTCTCAACATTTTTTTTTCTTTCTATGTGTGATTAAGAAGAGGAGGATTCTATGAGTGGGAGCGTCTGGTTCGCTTTATTGTTATCTTGACTGTCGATACTTGCTGGATTTTATTATGTTTCACCCGACTTCTATTTCTACTATCCTATATATCTTTCTTCCTGCTTTACTAGCCACCGAGGCATTGTGAGTACTGTAGCTATTGAAGTGACCAAGAGACCACAAAGCGAACCTACTAATCTTGAGGCAGCCTGGTGTTACTGTAGCTCCTGAGGCGTTAGACAGCGAAATTCCAGAAACGCTTGCTGTTGCGAAGGTGGATCGTGGACCGAGGCCGAGGTTCAGCGAGCCATTGGAGGCATCACATGAAGATCTGGAGACATGGCATGAGACACAGATCGTGCTGTTGATGTTCTCCAATACTGGAAGCGTAATCTTCATTCACTGGCTCGGTCAGCTCCGACGCTAGCTCCGGGAAGCCCAGCAATCTGGTTCAAATTCTGCAACGAGTCTAGTGTGGTTGCACCCGCGACAGCTCTTTCCCAAGGAGCAGCAGTGGCTTCCATCGTGACTTCAGCAGGAAGGTCTGTGAATGCTTCAAGCTCTACCAGTCATGTCATGGCAGAGTGTAGGTATGCCAGATGAGAACATCGCCATAGAAGTGATGGCGTTGTGATCTCATCTTTACCCGAAACCTTGCGATACGCGTGACGCGTCTATTCTCAAGTCGGAAAACCCTAAGCTTTTTGAGCCGCACCGCTTAGCTCTACCTACTATAGTAATTAGTTAGTACAACGAGCATTTGCTATCGTCCTATATAGTTAATAGTTTCAATAATTAGTGTTGCTACTCGCTCTTACTATCGCTATTACTCCGCCGAGTCTCCGCCGCTATAGAGCATCTCTACCGTTACCGTCGCTTCCGCTATAGCTCCTTTTAGCGCATAAGATAAGGCGATTATTAAATAGCTAATTAAAGACGGCTCTACGGTAAAGGATATATAGCTCTTATAGCGCGTAGACTATGCCTATACTAGCTCGTTCGCTACCGTAAAGCGGATCGCGACTAATATAAAGAGATATAGTACTTTACTAGATGTACCGAGAGGGAAACTAGATAGGCCGAAGAAGATATTGCCGCATATAAGAGACTATATTGTCGACATTCTTGCGGCTAAAGGCACAACCTAGGTTAACGAGCTCTAGGAGCATATCGTCGTCTAGTTTAGTGTATACATTAGCTATATAGCTATTAAAGAATGCCTTAAGAGTATAAAGATAACTAATAAAGTAACGTAGCGATAGGCCTCGTAACGTAATAAAGACGCTAAGCTAGCATACCTCTTAAATATCGCATACTAGACGGCTAAATAGTTCATCTTTATAGATAAGACCTACTATAGCGAGAAGTTAGCTATCCGGAGGCGCGGATAGGCTCCTAAAGGGTTCCCTTACATAACGAAGGATTATCTTTACCGTCTATAACGATATAGTATCCTTCCGGCATATACGGTTAATAGCTAGATACCTAGAGCTACGCTTGTTAAGTAAGGTAGTGTCGATACCTAGTCGTTTATTTCTTAGTTATAATAGCAAGTAATACCTTATTATACTCTATTTCTAGGCCCACGATTAGTCATTATAATAGACAACTATTTAACACATAGCCGACAACTCGTACGTAACGTATGCTACTAGTACGGTATGTTAGTAGAGTTCTTACTACCGTATTCGCCTTACCTAAATCTAATCGAGCTATCCTTCGGATTATTTAAGCACTAGATAAAGAGATACTAGCATATTATGCCTAAGTACGGTAAGCCTAACTAGTAAGCTAAATTTAAGCGTTATATGTAGCTAGCGATTAATAGTTAGGGTGTTAGAGTAGACTATAGGAAGTTGTTCCGCTACGTAGGTGTAACGGTATAGGAAGCCGGCTTTATACATGTACTTCTAGTAGTTCGATTCTAGTGTTTAGACACTTAAATTAAAGCGCTTAATCGGCGCTATAACAGCATAAAAAAATAATGTCGATTAGACTCCGCGTAGTAGAGCAATGTCGCTTCGGGGGTAGTAGTACGTATGCCGCAATAGGCGCTAAGACTCCGCTTACTAGGTTATCGCGTAGAAAGCCGACTCTATATACTTTAAACGCTTATAACATAACGTATAGAGTACGTGCCGGCGTACAAATTTTTGCATTAATTAATGTAATATGTATAGAGTATACGCATTAATGTATATATCTATTATCTATATTTGTTGCGACGTAGTATTAAGATAAATAGAAAAAAGCGATAGAAAGCCGGGTAGATTTAGGGTCTAGAGGCGGGGTCTTAGCGGCAAGACATAGAGGACTCGAAAATCGAAACGCATATAGTATACACTACACAAATAGAATATAGAAAATCTAAATAGATAGGATCTAAGCATAGTATATAGACTAACTCATCTATAATTTTTGTAAGTATAACTTATGTAGTAATAGTATTATATTACGATCGTAAATCCATCCTCCTCGGCTTACTCTACTCGTACTACGTACCCTCCTCCGCCGGCGGACTTAACATGTCGGTAGGTACTCGTTTACTTCTATAGTACCTTAAGAAGCGCTCTACTTTACTCGCTATCTAGTAGAACGCACCGTTAGAAGGCACCTTCTCTTCTAGCTTCTTTAACCTCCCTTCTACCTTGAGTATATCGAGGCTCTAGTCCTTTAAAGCCATAAAATCTTGTCCTACCTTAATGCTTATAGTATAGTTGTAAGAATCCTGGCATTGGTTCGCTTGCGGGCCAATGGGGGCGGCCTGTCGCGACAGGGGTCGCGATGAGCCGAGCGCATGCTACGTAGACAGACGGCGGTGCGATAGGGATCGCGATAAGCCGAGAGCGCTCGTACTAATAGCGATCGCCCGTTCCGACAGGGATCGTAATAAGCCGCATAGGCGGATAGACGGCGGTCCTCGAAGTATAGGGGTATAGAAGGCCCCCGGTCTCTTACTCTTTTAGAATCTCTAAGATTATTCTAATATACGAAATAGAGGCTATTATATCGTTATATAAACCTAATACTCGTGTTATATACCCTTACTTCTAACGATATCCTTATATAATAATCTTCGAACCTTTCTACTAAGGGTAGCGGTCCGATATGCCTCTAAAAAGTAGTAGAACTACTCGTATAGGTACTTAGTAGCTAAGTAATAATAATATACTATCTATAGGCGATAGGGCTAGCTAGGGGTAGGCTCCTTTAGTAGAGGACTAGCTAAGTAGTAATAAAGATTCGCCTACGGGCTAACTTCGTAACGATAAACCGTAGGACGCTACTATATATAGGGGCCTCTTAGTAGGTAAACTACGGGTATAGGAAGTCGAAGAAGACGACTTCGTCCGTAACGTCTTAGGGGCAGCGTAGGGGGATAGCGAGGAGGAAGATAACGAAGAGGAGCTAGCCGTAAGGTATACGGAGGCGAAAGCCTAATAGCGTTCCCTTCTAAAGAAGAAGCTTACTAGTCTCGAAAGAGATAATAATAAGCTCGCTAAGGAAATCGGTAATACGGATACCTCCTCTAGCTCCTAGATATTTCGAGGCGCGCCTACGGCGGCGTCTCGTACTACCGCCCTACTAGAGAGAGTAGGCGGACCCTAGGCGGAGTCTTATAAACGTATAGCCTCTACTACTAATTATAGCCTAGTACCTAAGAGAACTATTAAGGACCCTCCGATATATAAGGGTAAGAGCCTAAAGGAATATCGGGAGTAGGTAATAGCGTGCGAGATTACATTTCTCTAAGCGCTATATACGTATAAGTTAGATCGGTCTAAGATTACCTACGCTATGTAATTCCTCGAAGGCATAGCGAGCTAGCTATAGTAGAGATAGTAGATTCGTAACGAGAAGTTACCTAAACTTATATAGGAGTACCGAATATAGTAACAATTCGTTAACTAGCTCTTAAACGAGTTAGATAACCCGATTACCCGCCTACTAGACGTATATAAGAAGTATGCGGAGACTAAGTAGCGCGATAATTAAAGCGTAAGGAGCTTTCTTCTCTATATAGAGACCTTAGAAGAATAGCTCGAAGCGTATACCCCGAATTAGCTTCTATTCTATTACTTCTCCTACCTACGGCCCGAACTACGTATCGTAGTTACGGACTATAACATTATTCCTAAGGATCGAGAGGAGCTATGTCGCTTAGCGACTACCCTCGAGAAGAACTTAGCGGCGAAGGAGAAGAAGCTATAGTATACCCGATTAACGGCGGTATTAACGGCGGGTAACGATCGGGGAAGTTCTAAACTAAGGGATAAGTCTAAGGCTAAGAAGGACGATAAAGCTAAGGATAAGGATCGATCTAAAGATAAAGATCGTTCTAGGGATAAGAAGGCCTCGACGTCGGATAGTAAGGATAACGAGATCCGGTACTACTATTATAACGAGGTAGGCTATATTCGACCTAACTATCCTCGCTATAAGAAGGAGGAAGAAAAGAAAGGTAACCTTAATAAGTAGCCTATAGGACGCTCGGGAAAAGCGTAGGCTTTATCGTAGCCTCTCCGATAGCGGTAGGGNGTTCTAGGGATAAGAAGGCCTCGACGTCGGATAGTAAGGATAACGAGATCCGGTACTACTATTATAACGAGGTAGGCTATATTCGACCTAACTATCCTCGCTATAAGAAGGAGGAAGAAAAGAAAGGTAACCTTAATAAGTAGCCTATAGGACGCTCGGGAAAAGCGTAGGCTTTGTCGTAGCCTCTCCGATAGCGGTAGGGCTAATCCTAGTATAATTAGAGAAAGTAATCGAAACGGTAGGCGAAATCTAAACTCCGTAAGGAGTTCGTAAACTAGTTTATATAACTCTAGACATAGGTACGTAAGTAACTCTCCTATAATAGCGACTCGTAGTCGAGTAGGAATTACTAACTATTAACGCTAACCTTCCCTACCTAAAGTAGTTAAAGGACTAGTAAATAACATACTACGGTATATACGAGCTAGAACTTAGTATAACCGATAGTAATAGCCGAGTAAGGACATACAAGGTCCTCGCATACGGGGTCGACTAAAGCGGGGTAGAACTCCTACTTAGTAGATATATACTACGGTCTACCGGCGTTAATATTTAGAACGGGCTAGGGACCTAGATATAGGGCTTTATAGCCGAATAGATTAAGCGCATGTCGTTAAAGAGGCTAAAGAAAGAGCTAAAGGCTAGCGCCGTAGTCTACTACGTAGGATAGATTAGGCTAGGTACCGACGGCGGTACGCCGGCGTTCCGTATCCTAAACGTTAGAGTCGGGTTAAACCTAGAACTACTAGATGCCCTTAAATCGTACTAGGATGTCTTCGATAAAGACTCTATAAGTATCCTACCCTCTTTTAGATAGACTAACTATACTATTAATCTTATAGAAGGAAAGGAACTACCTTACGGACTACTATATAACCTCTTACCTCGGGAGCTAGAAGTCCTTCGGGAGTACCTAGAGAAGGAGCTTAAGACCGGCCGTATTATGCGTAGTACGAGCCCCGCCGGCGCTCCGCTCTTATTTATACCTAAGAAGGATAGGGGCCTACGTCTCTACGTCGATTACCGAGCGCTAAATTCCGTTACTATTAAGGATAGGACACCCCTCCCGCTTATCGATAAGACGTTAGACCGACTAGTTAGAGCTAAGTACTTTACTACGTTGGACCTAAAGGATGCGTACTACCGTATCCGAATCCGCGAAGGCGACGAGTAAAAGACTACGTTCCGTACGCGGTATAGGTACTTCGAGTATCGCGTTATACCTTTCGGGCTAACTAATGTACCTACTACCTTCTAGTCCTATATAAATCGGACCCTAGTAGGGTACCTAGATAATGTATGCGTAGTGTACCTAGACGACATCCTAATATATACGTATAGCGATAATATCGAAGACTACTAGAATACGGTCCGTAAGGTACTCGACCGACTACGGGAAGCCGACTTATACTATAATATTAATAAGTATACCTTCGTAGCGGAGGAGGTCGCTTTTCTTAGATTTAGGGTAAACCGCTAGGGGGTTATAACGGATCTAGAGAAGGTCGCTACGATTACGTAGTAGCCGGTTCCTAGCTCGGTACACGAGGTTTAGTCGTTCCTCGGCTTCGCTAACTTCTATCGGCGCTTTGTCGATAGGTATTCGAAGGTAGTGGTACCTATTACCGACCTTCTAAAAAAGGATGTGCTATAGTATTAGGGAGAACGATAGTAGTAAGCTTTTAACTAGCTAAAGTAGTAGTTTACTACTACGCTAGTACTACGATACTTCGACCTAGCGAAGGAGGTCCGCTTAGAGACCGATGCTTCCGACTTCGGTCTTTCTAGTATCGTATCGTAGCTTTAGGAGGACGGGCTATAGTACCCGGTAGCCTTTACCTCGAGGAAGATAATCGAGGTAGAAAGGAACTACTAAACGTACGACTAAGAGCTACTAGCGATTATACATTACTTTCGGACTTAGCGTTACTACTTTAGTAGCCTAGTAAAACCTATCTAGGTATATACTAATTATAATAACCTTAAAACTATCTAAACCGTTTAACGGCTAAACCCTCGTTAAGTACGATAGGCCGTATTCCTTAGAGGTTTTAATTTCGAGATTTACTACTAGGTAGGAAAGAATAATCCTATAGATAGCCCGTCTAGGAGATAGGACTACTAGAGCGAAAACTATGCGGTAAATTAACTATTACTAACCCTCTAGTATAAGTTAAAGCTAGTAGATAGCGAAGTAATGCCGTAGGTAGTTCGCATTACGTACGCCCGGGTTATAACGACTAGTAGATCTA
>LFZN01000635.1:0-10797 GCA_001578235.1 Pseudocercospora eumusae
ACTAATACCTAAAAGGAATAAGGTACTAATACGCTATTAAAACGACCCTATACCCGGCTTAGGAAACTATTAAGGAAGCGCTCGAGAAGATCCGCAATTAAGTACCGTAGAGGAGGAAAAGGGTTTATAGGCCTAAAAGGAAGGTCTAAAAGGAGGTAGATCTAGCCCGGGGAATAGAAACCTAATATAAGGTATTTTAAGCTATAGAGAAAAGGGAGGGAAGAAGAGGCTAAAGCATAGCGGAGGAGATAGCGAGAATACTCTAGGAAGAAGAATAGAGAGAAATACCGAGGAGAAATAGGATACTAAAAGCGTTAACGACCTTCGGGCGTAATAATAACCGGATCTATAAAGACCTAAAGAGGGCGGAAGTAAGTATAGCGATATAACTACGCTTAGAGCACATCGGTCTTAGAGCCTACCTATATTAGAGAAGAGTCCTAGGAATAGAAAGTAAAGCTTACCTATATAGCTACCCGTCTTAAAACCCTAAGTATATACTACTAGTATATAAACGATAGAGGAAAGGGAGGAGCGAGTAGAGATACTAAGTAAAAGAGAGAGAATACGATAAAATTATTATAAATAAAGAAGACATAAGAAGAATTACGAAATAGATTATTAGAGAGGGATACCTCGAATAATACGTACTAGCCTAAGAGATAGAGGAATAGATAGAGAGAAGGGGGGAGGAGAAGGAGGGGAGTAAAGAGGAGGGAGTATTAGGGTAGTAGGTAAGGTAGTTAGAGGGTAAACGCTATAATACTAGTATACCCTAGAGGAAGTTAAACCGAAGGATAATAGAAGGAAGGATATAACGAAGGTAAGGAGGAGAGGTTTTTACTAGCGAGCCTAGTTTCCTTTTTATAGAATACATAGCGTTAGACCTATATAGGCCGATAGGCACTAAAACAGGCAAATGAAAGATCTATCTATCTATCTATATAAAGCAAGAATCTCATTAGATCTAATAGCGATGTTGAAAGGAAACGTTATAGTAGTTAGTAAAAAGGATGAAGGTATTTCCTCCACTATTCTTAACTTAGGAGCATCTATCTATCTAAGCTACGATAGAAAAGCCTTTAGTAACTTTCGCACCCTGAATTACAACATTGGTACTACTAACGATCTAGACGGACTTAAGATCTAAGGTGTCGGCATAGTTACTATGCAAGTTCGAGGCACTAACGGCAGTGTTATTCTACTTACGCTAACTAAGGTCTTCTACGCACCTAAGGCACGCTTCAACATCGTTTCCATGTCCTAGTTAGCCGAGAAAGCAAACTTCTACGGTTCATGGAACATCGAAGGTATTATAGTCGTCGATTAAGATGGTTTTCACATTACTACCGCTAGATTATTCGATGGACTATACTATATGCAAGTTATCGAAGTAATGTTAACTAGTACAGCAGCACCTAAGAACGATTCGGTACAGATAATTCTACTAGCCGGCGTAAAACTACTACACGTCGTTACCGAAATCGACTATTCGCATCCTATAATGGTTCTACATCGAAAAATAGGACACCTTAGTATAGCAAATTACATAAAACTACTTAAGATAAGTTATAGGAGTGGATTAACCGAGAAGCAAGTTAAGGAAATGCTTAATGTCTTGTGCCCAATATGCGCAACTACGAAGGCCGTGGATCGAGTACCGAAAGACCTAGCTAAGCGCCGCGCTAACGAGGTAGGAGACATAATGTATGTCGACACCTAGGGTCTATACCTAGTTAGAAGCATTAATGGGGAAGTCTACATGCTAGTAATAACCGACGATGCGGGACGATACTCTTAGTCGGCGGTATTTACCCACAAATAGGAGATCCCTAATAAGTTTATTAAGATGCATAAAATGATTTAGATAGTCTAAGACTACACGATTCGCTAGTATCGACTTAACAACGAGTTCCTATAGTACGGTATCATTAAGAAATTCTTTTCGGATTACGGCATAGGTACTAAACTAGCTGTCCTATATAACTATTACTAAGTAGGAACTACGGAACGAGGAATGCGCACCGTTCGAGAAAAGGTATTATCGATAATGCACGAAGTAAATATTAGCTAACGTCTACTAACATTACTCGATTCTAAGTCGTAAGAACTACTAAGGGAGACATTACTCCTAGAATTATTATAGATATATAGCTTCCGACATGTAATCTAGTTAAAGAACCGATCGCCGACACGAGCTCTTAAGAATAAGAAGACTCCCTAGGAATTCACGAATAAAATATAGCTAGATCTTAGTATCGAATACATCTTCGGAAGTCGTATCTAGGTTACAATTCCTCCGGAACATCGACGGAAGAGTCTAATAGTAAGCCGCTTATAGTGTGGATAGTTTATAGGACTAGAGTCTAAATCTATTATTCTAGTATATTCTCCCGAGAGAAAGAAGGTCTATAGAGTCTCTAAATTTCGAATTAAGGAAGGGAATAGCCTAGATAATCCGCACTCCGAAGTAAGCATTAATAATCGCATTAACTTCGATAGCCGAAGGAGAAGCTTAGCGAATTCCTCCGACACGTCTAGCGACTCGGAAGCTAGTAAGACCTTCGAACCTATTCCGGAAAATTCCTTATAGGACTAGCAAACATTCGATAAAGATATAAATACTAATCTCGAAGAACTTATAAGCGAAAAGTCCCCCTACTTCAATCTAGTCTATAAAGCTTAAGTTAATATAGTAAACTTTAATTAGATACCCGAATAACGCGACGCCCTTATCGAATAATGCTAAGAATTCGAAAAGGGTGTAACGAGAGGACACATGTCTAATAAACTAGTCGACACGCTTACGACGTTACCCGAATTTCCATCCGCACCGACGGAAGTATAGATATACGCTAAGATTATAACTCTTTAAAGGGCTAGCAAGATTCTAGTATAACTACCGCGATCGGGTCTAGAAAAGCTAACATGGACGGAGGCCGTACTAATAACATTAGCTAAATATGTTAAAGTAAATCTATACTAGTAAAGGAAAGATTAAATCGAAGAGCTAAATGCCTTACCCGAGTTCTCTAGTAGGTTAATACGAGATAGGATGTTTATAGGTCTAAGGACTCTCCGAAAGAGTAAGAGAATTCCCGAGGCTAGAATTCGTACTAAGGAATTAATCGCACTTATCCATATCGATAATTATCTAGAAAAGCTTAATATAGGCGCCGGCGGTAGCCGCGTCGGACATGTCCGAGTTCGAGCATTTATAGCCTTTATCGAAGAATACATTAGTTAGGACAAGATCGATCTAACGATTAATAGAGATAGGATAAGCCTTAAAAATCTAATACGGGGACTATAAAAAATGACTAAGGCATAGTAAGAAAAGAAGCACCTAAGGCTTTACGACTAAGACCTAAGGAAGATAATTAACTCCTAGGTTATACCGATTATCGACTCTATTATAGAGAACCTTAAGAAGTGCCGACAATGTAGAGGATTAATAAATAAGTGTTCTAGCTAACCGGGCCTATGTACGGCCTACGTAAAGCGCCGTAAGGAAATACTTAATCGATTAGACTACTTGCGAACCCACTTACGACTAATATGTACATTCGATCTCGAATTTAGTAACGAATAGGACGACAACGCGAGAGCCTATTAACGATATTAGATCGATAAGTGAGAGGAGCACGCCTAGAAAGGAAAGGGATTCCGCTAGTACGACGAAGATGTAGTACCCTATTAAGACGGTTCTTACGAAACCTATAAAGAAAGAAACTAGCGACTTCTCGGACGTAATCTTAAATGTAACGGCAAATTTCCTTATAACAACTGTAAGTCGCTCGACTATTACACTTGTCGCTATTAGATTAACAACACCACTGACCGATGCTACCGCGTGGAAGAAGATCCGATCGACGACGATCTACTAGATAACGAACTCTTCGAGCCTACGAGCAAGCCACCTTCGGCATTTAATCGTTAGCGCCTTCCTAAAGACGATAACGATGACGAAGACTCGAATATCGATCCTTAGCTACGTAGCGCAATAGTCGTAGCGGTTACCTATAGCGATAGGGCGGTAAGCACTACCGTCGCTAAATAAGAGACTAATTATAGTAAAGATACTAACTATAACGTAACGAAGCTAAGTACCTGTTATGGAGGCCACCTAGCAGGCACACACCAGCGGATGGGCACGTGCCCTGCAGTATAGGTTACCTTCTTCTCTTCCCATAGATAGACCTAGCTTCATTATCCAACAATATAATGACTCTATACCATAATAAAATAGTAGCTTAGCTTTGCTTCGGCAACTATCCGCCTAAGTACACTAACCGTCATTATACGGACCATTTCGGCCTACTAATATTCGGTACTACTACTAATCCTAGGACTAGTCCTCTATCCTATGGACTCTTTAATTCCGTACCTAGACGAAAGCGCTACTATTCCGGCATTGCTAAAACATTACTACTAATCCGTAGGACTCCTCTAGCCTACGGACTCTTTACCTCTAACCTTCCGTACTATCTTAGCGAGCTACTTAGCACTAAACTATAGGCCTACGACGCGCTTAATCGCCTTTATTTACGCCCTTATTCGCTAAAGGAAGGGGCCCTTAAAGCTTGTAAGTAGGCGCGTTATAAAGCTTATAGTCGCGAGTATAACCGCGCGTACCTCCCTCGGTAGTAGCCGAAGTACTACCTCCATCCGGTCCTTAGATTCCTCCTTAAACCTACTAAGGTCGCTATTTTCTATCTTCGTAGTCGACTACGGAGTAGCATCGAATTAGTTAGTACCTTAGCCTTAGGTCTATATAGCATCGCTAGATACTTAGCTTACCGTAGCCGCCTTCGAAAGTTACGAATTCCTAGAATTATAGGAAGATCGCGACTACCTAGTTTCTAACGCTTATAACCTCCTCGCCTTCTTAAAGCTTCGCGAGTACCTAGCGAAACTCCTCGTAGGTAATCTCTATTACCGCGTTATAGCTATTACTTAGTAGTATAATAATCTCGCTACTAAAGAGGCTCCCCGCTAACTAAGATCGGTGTCTAGAGAAGCTGAGTCTACCGACTAAGGCGAGAAAGAGTAAGGCCCTAAATAGCTCCTAACCTAGTCGGAGGTTATTAGTACCTAGGTTTCTACGCCTAACTTTTCCCGTCTTATAGCCTAGGAAATTAATCGGCTAACCTAGAGTTAGCGTTTTAATAAATACTTCGCTCGCTAGCTAGAAGAATACTATAAGTTTACTACCGAAGACGTACCTTCGGAAGGTAGTAATCGTAGTCGAAGAAAGTATTAGATCCCTCCTAAGCCCGTTAGGAAGACGACGGAGACTTTAGCTATTAGAAGAGAGGCTTCTATAACGATAGATAACGGTAGACGTAAGGTCGATCCTCCTATAGAAGCTAAGGCTAAAGAAACCCCTACTACTACTAATAGCGGTAGACGTAAGGATCTTCCCTTTACGATTAATCCGCCTTCTTAAATAGGTCCTACCGCTACTAGTAGCGGTAAACGTAAGATTCTTCCCTTTATAATTAATCTACCTCCTTTCGCTATCTACGAGAACTTCGGTAACTATCGTAAGCCTAAGAACTTCGGTAACTATCGTAAGCTAAGCGCCCGTAATCCTAGTTCGGAGAGACCTCCGACGGTAATTTTAGTATCTAGCCGCCGCGCGAGTAGCTCGCTTTCTTCCGAAGATAATAAAATATCGGAACCGGTTACGAACGGGCGTAAAGCTAGCTTAACCGACTTAAGGGCTTAGCTTATAGAATAAATAGTAGAAGAGCGTAAAGCTATATAAGTAAAGATGTAAGAGCGTAAAGCTATATAGTAAGCTAGAATATAGGAAAAGATATAAGAGCGTAAAGCTATATAGTAAGCTAGAATATAGGAAATATAAGATTCTATCGAAGATAGACTTAGAGAAGCGTTCGAAGATAGTAGAAAGGAAGCTATAAAAGATAGAAGAAAGGTACTAGTTACCGCTAGCCCTACTCCGCCCGTCTCCGAAGATTATGGAATTAACCCTCGACTAACGTCTACGAGTTAGCTATTTAACCCTGCACCTACACCTACTCGATAGCTAGCAACTATTAACAATAACACTAACGCTAATAGTGATAACGCTAATAGCACCGACTATAAGTACGACAAGCTAGAGAAAGCAATCCTCTAGCTTACTTTAATTATATAGGGCTAGATAGCTTAAAAGGCCGAGGAAGAGAATGTAACCGAGCTAAGGGTTACGCCGTAAGTACGGCCGTACTTAACAGCCGCGTAATAGAGGACGGTAGGCTAACTATAGATAAATAGAAGAGTAGCCGATAGCTAGCTATAAACATAAGATTTATATAATTAGAGCTAGCCTACTCGCCGATCGGCGGCATACGAATAGTAGCTAGATCTATATGTGCTACTAGGCGGAGCCGGTAGACCTAGGTACCTACCGTACCCTATTAGAGGAGAGAACTAGGCTTTTAACTTTAGGTCTACTAATTAAGGCTATAGCGTACGAGACGTACCTCCGCGAGACGCTCCTCNTTCTTTAATAAGGACCTCGTCGACTATAGAGAGAGTAAGGACTTAGGTCCTATAATATATAAAGGTAATATAGCTTACTACCGCGATATATTCGCATTTATTACTCGTCTCGATATAGCTATCTAAGCCGAGGAATACTTAGCCCGTACCTTACGTCTATCCCTCTATCGCTACCTCTAAGGTTCTACCTTATAGTAGTATATATACGCCCTTACCGATACTTACCGCACCGCTCTATAGGAAGGCCTAGGTATCGAGAACTAGAAGGTAGCTCTACGCGAGTAGTTCCGATTAGACCCTCTCGTCGCCGTACGTAAGCTAGAAACGGAATACTACCGTATTAAGGAAGTCGCCGCGCGCCGCTCCGTTAGTTCCTATATTATTAATGTTATGCGCCTCGCATAGTAGAGCGGAACTAAGTTACTATTTAGTTAGATTAATCTAGCATATCGGAAGGTAGCGCTAGAGCTCCGAAATAATCTAGAAGTACCTACCCTTAGCTAGACTTACTAGACCCTAATCGATACGATATAAGCTTACTACGTTACCTAGATCGAGCTATACCCCCTAAGTAGTAGGACCTCCGATTTCTATAGCGGTAAGTTAACTAATTTCTATAGGCGCGACGGCCTAGTAGGAGGTAGGTTCGTAGACCTAGGGTTTTCCTCTAGGCCTCGTAATAACTCTAGACGCGCGTCTTTCTACCGTAGTAATAACCCCTTTAATAACTATCGATAGCGCCCTAATTCCTAATAGTAGTAATCTAGAGCCTAGGCCTACCGACCTTAGGTCTATAGTAACTAGTCCGGAGCCTAAACCTACCGACCTTAAGTCTACGGCAATTAGCGAGCCGGAAACGTAAACGAGCGTATAGTAGATACGAGAGGTCTCCTATAGTATCCGAATCCTTAGAGACCTTCGATAAGGAATATAGGAAACGTAGGAAGTACTATTCCTATAAACTTCGGCGCTAAGCCTAATTTCTTCTACGAGTATACGGTAGACTTAGGTTATAAAGATAACGCTCTAGAAGATAAAGAGGACGAAGTTTAGTAAGCATAAGAGGATGCTTAGGAGTAGGGAGAAGAGGAGTATAAGGGGAGCGAATTCCCTCCTAGTAATCCTTTCTCGGAGCCGGTAAACTACGTCTAATAGGGCCGTAGACTTAAGGACGCCGCCTAACGAATAACCTAAAACGCACGCCCTACTCGCTACTAGATATATAGCGAGATCCTCTAGTCTAGTAATAACTTTTTTAAGAACTACTTAGAGTAAGTTTACCCTAAGGACGAAAAGGGGATTCGGACGAACGTACTACTAAAGCTAGTAGAGAGAAACGTTTAGAGCCGGAAGTAAATCTAGTTACTTCTAGCTTAACGCTATGTCTACTAGAAATACTAGAATACTTAACGACATCGAACGCCTTCGATCGCTTAAAGTCGCTAGGATACTTACTACCGGACGAGTATCCTAACGGTATTATTCCCTTACGTCTACTAGAAGCGCTAGAGCGCTTACTCCCGGATAAGAAGCCGGACGCCTTAAGTCTATTATCTAATATCGCCGCATTAGATTAATCTACTCCCTCTAATGCCGTACCTTACGTCTATCTAGAAGTATCTATCCTAGAATCCTTAGTACTAATACTAGAGATAGCGAACGTATTTACTATCCTAGAATCCTCGGTACTAATACTAGAGATAGCGAACGCATTTAATACGTAAGTACTCTAGCTACGAACTCTAGTTCCTCCCTAGTAGTAGCTTACTTCGAAAGTAACGAGTAGCGGAGAACCGGCTATACCCTTAGTAATAAATCCTAGTAAGCTAGCTCCTCTAATATCGTAGTCCTCCGCGAACGCTCGCGCCGAGAAATTAGGCCTACTAGGAAAGAGGAAAGATCGAGGCATTAATAGCCTAGAGCTCTAGGTCTATTATATTAGAGAAGAGAGACGCTCTTCTCCTCCTAGCTCTATAACGCATCTAATAGACCTAAGGTTACCTATTATCTAGAGTACGGCCCGCCTCCCGCTAGGCGATCCGGCTTATACTTTTAGATATTTCGACATTATCGAAGCTAATTATACCCTTACTCCTAATAGAGAATTTAAGCGTATTTATCTCGATACTAGTAATAAGGCATTAATAATAGACTAAGGGTAGTTACTCGAGTAACTAGGATAAGATAACATTTAATACTTACTAGAACTACTTAACTTCCGTAGTTTAGCTAGTAATACTTAGTACGAGAAATAGATTAATTTGCCGATGTACTTTCCTATCTTTACGTACGATTCCTAATAACCGGCTTTAGCTTATATCGAGTAGCCCGTCCGAGTAATGCCGAATCTCCCGCATAATATGCTCCTAGGAATAGATGTTATAACGCCTCCTAGGTTCTCTATTTACGCCGGAGTAGGCTATATTACGATAACGGAGAATAAATACGCCCTAATGCTAATCGCGTTATCCCTAAGAATAGATAGTATCTTACGTAGCATCGTTAAGTCTACCGACATTATTAGGGTACTACTACGATCCGCGGTAATAATCCCTATAAAGGTTAAGAATCGCTAGCGCCTACGCGCGGTAGATATAGACTTCTAATTCATTCTAGATAAGAAAGCTCTTAGAGAAGGTATTATATGCGGGCATATCGCTAACGCGGATATACCTACGGTATAAGTTCGTAACCTTAGCCGTAGCTAATAGCTTATAGTTCCTCGTAATAGACGATTAGGAGAAATGTAGCCGCTCTAAATCGACGAGGTTTATTAAATTAATAAATTTAATCCGAACCCTACGTCTATAGAAGCTAAGCTAGCTAAGATCCCGACTACCGTAAATCCGTAGAAAGAATAGGTAATATTCGAGAAGTTAAAGTCTAGGCGAGCTACGTCTAAACGAGCTACGTCTAAGTAAGCTACGCCGGGTAAACGAG
The DNA here is from genome assembly GCA_001578235.1 of Pseudocercospora eumusae. NCBI lineage: Eukaryota > Fungi > Ascomycota > Dothideomycetes > Mycosphaerellales > Mycosphaerellaceae > Pseudocercospora > Pseudocercospora eumusae. The sequence continues at coordinate 9,451 of LFZN01000635.1, forward strand.
CTATACTAAGTTATAACTCCCTTAAGGATCTTATAGACTTAGAGTTATAGCCCGAGATTTCTAAAATTACTATCGACACCGGCGCCTCGAGCATTAAAACCTCGGTAGGAGTAACGATCTACGCGGATAATCCCGACTTATCCGTAGCCCTTAGATTTAGGTCTATCGTCGACCTATTTCCGGATCTATGGACGGATAGAGGCACTACTATCGACCTCTTAGAAGAAGACTAGCTAGAGCTACCGCTTAAGCCTAGCTAGGAAGATAAGAAATTTAGTAGTAAGGTATATCGAATATCGGAAACCGATAATACTAAAGTTAATAAGTAGTTCGATAAGCTATACGGCTAGGATAAAATAGTATATAGAAAGAAGCCTTCCCCTCTCGCCTAGCCGGTATTTATAGTCTAGAGAATACTCTTCTACCTAGGCGGCGAGGCTTACTATAAGCCTCGAGTAGTTATCGATATTAGAGGACTAAATAGCATCTCCTAGAAAGATACTTACCCGCTACTATTATAAGACGATATTATCGCTAAGCTACGGGGCTATAAGTATATTACGGTTATAGACGTAAGGTCTATGTTCTACTAATTCGCGGTCGCGGTAAAGGACCGATAGAAGTTTACAGTTAATACTACCCGTAGCTAAGAGTACCTTAAAGTCGCCGTAATAGGATACTATAATAGTATCTAGTACGTATAGAGGATCCTAGATCGTACCCTCCGCGAATTCGGCGATAGCGTAAACGGCTATATTAACGATATCGTTCTCGGCTCGGTAGACCTAGAGTCCTACTATAAGCTTCTTAGCGGAGTTTTTAGGAAAATAAATAAGATAAGATTTAGCCTCGAACCTATAAAAGCGTTCGTCGGTTTCGTCTCTATTAATATACTCGGGAGAGTCGTCGATAGTAAGGGTTTCGCTACTTAGGTAGACCGATTAGCGGTACTAAAAGAGTTATAGCGTCCCGAGAATATAGAGTAGCTTAAGTAGTATCTCGGCCTAATCGGATACCTTAGGTCTACTATCCTATATTTCGGTAAAATTACGCTTCCCCTCTAGGAAGCTAAGGTTCTAGCTATTAAGGAGAGTAACGCTACGTAAATTAAAGGAGGTAGACGCCGCATATAGATAAAGAAGGCTAAGCTCTACTAGACCCCGGAGATAATCCTCGCGTAGGAAACGATCTAAGTATTATAGGATTAACCTAGTTAAGGTTTCCTCTAGTATTTTAACCCTAAGTCTACCTTCTACATCGACGTCGACGCTTCTAAGGAATTCGGAATTAGGGTTATATACTACTAAGTAAAAGGGGAACTTTAACTAGAATATAAGGAACCCGAGC
>LFZN01000064.1:0-116802 GCA_001578235.1 Pseudocercospora eumusae
GCGACTACGACTACTTACGCTTACCTACTATTTTTACTAGTAGTAGTACTTTTTAAAAGCCGGTAGTAGCGTCGGAAGTATGTTAACTAGAGAAAGCGAGCGCGGCGGAAGTATGTTAACTAGGGAAAGCGAGCGCGAGGTAGATAATAAAGTTATTATTTTTGTAAAGGTTATTAAGGTATAGTTACTATAATACCTTAAGCTTACGTTACTAAAGTAAGGCCTACCTAGGAAACCCGGGTAGTTACTCTATAATACATTAACCTTAGTTCTTCGTAAGTATTCTAATCTCTCTACGCGCGCTAATACGATAACCCTCTACTAATACTCCGACAACTACGTAGCTAGCCCTACTATCTAGCGCCGCCGCCGCTAATAATTATCGCGCCGCCGCCGCCGCCGCCGCCGCCGCTAGTTAAGACATAAATCCTAGGTCTATTAAAGATTATAATCTTTTAAGCTATTAAAGTATAATTAAAAGGATTATACACCTTAGGTATAAATTCTATCTATTCGCTCCCTATTTCATTATTTAACTTATTTATAGCATGTCTACGTCTCGATCTAGGTAGAACTTATTAATCAAAATTAGGGAAATCTACGGGAAATACTTTAAATTTCCTAGGAGAGATATTAATATTAAGTATAGAGATAGTTCTCCTCTAAGCGAAGCACATAAGTAAGCTATAAACTAGATGTATACTACCTTCTATTAGAGAATTAGCCTATAAGATGTATAGGCTAGGCGCCGCTTTAGAACTCTTAAGCTTATAGCGGGGACGCTAGGGGCCGAGAGACCTAATAATATATAGTATAACGAGGTAGAGGGTACTATTAAGGAGTGTTTTAACTTATAGAAAATAATGAAGGAGGTAGAGGCTACTATAGGTCTAGATACTTAGTTAAATTTCTAGTAGGTATAGTATAAGGACATCTAGTAGGAGTATTAGCGGGAATTACGGAGGGAGGTATATTCTTAGTTTCGGGACCGCGACTAAGAATAGGAGTAGCGGTTTCGATAGATGGACGAGGAGATAACATTATATAGCATAAGGAGATCTAAATATTTAAATATGTATATAGCTAGCCGATATAGCTAGCCGATGTCGCTAGCTAATGTAGCTAGCCGATGTCGCTAGCTAATGTAGCTAGCCGATGTCGCTAGCCGATGTCGCTAGCCGATGTAGCTAGCCGATATAGCTAGCCGATGTAGCTAGCCGATATAGCTAGCGAATGTAGCTAGCTAATACCGCCGTAGTTAAGACATAAATCCTAGCTCTATTAAAGATTATAATCTTTTAAGCTATTAAAGTATTATTAAAAGGATTATACACCTTAGGTATAAATTCTATCTATTCGCCCCCTATTTCATTCTCTAACTAGTTTATAGCATATCTACGTCTCGATCTAGGTAGAACTTATTAATTAAAATTTATAACCTCCCCTAGAAATACTTTAAATTTCCTAGGGATGTATCTAACATTAAGTATAGAGATGGTCCTCCTCTAAGCGTAGCATATAAGCAAGCTATTAAGTAGATGTGTACTACCTTCTAATAGAGAATTAGCATACTACATATATAGGCTAGTTACTTCTTTAGAACTCTTAATCTTGTAGCGGAGACGATCCCTTTAAAAACTAGACGGACGAGAGCGTTTATGTAAGTCGCCCTAGTTTTGCCTATACGCTCATACATATTCCGTCTATACACATAATTAACTACCTTTTTTACTCTACTTATGTTCGCTAAGTACACCGGTCTAACCTTTAAAGGGATAGAGGCTATAGGTTATAATAATATACGGCATAAGGATGTAGAGGGTACTATTAAGGAGTGTTTCAACTTATGGAAAATAATAAAGGAGGTAGAGGCTACTATAGGTCTAGGTACTTAGTTAAATTTCTAGTAGATATAGTATAAGGACATCTAGTAGGAGTATTAGAGCTGTTGTAGCTAGCTTTAGTTTCACCGTGCTAAGAACCTATCTAGGCGAGTTAGTTTCCCTACTAAGAAACCGTCGAGCTGCTCGGTTTCCCCCGCTAAGAAACCGTCCTTAGCGTCGGGTTTTAAAACCTAACCTAACCCGAGCAAACGGTTTACTCCACAAAAACCTAACCCAACCTAACCCATTCGGTTTCAACCTAACCCAACGGGGGGTCTACTATTTACTATAGAATATTATAATAAGTATTTCTCCCTATACTTAGGAGCCTCTCCGGCTCGCTCTACGTAAAGTACGCGTTAGCGGCGAGGGTAGGTTCTCCTAGGCGCCTAAAAAAGGCTACGCTAACTACGTTAATTACTAAGGTTAGTTAGTTATGCGCCTACTACTAGTAGGCGCTTATAGATAGGTGCGCTCGTATTCTTAGACGAGCTCTACGGCGTCTTTTAGATTATCGATATCGTACTATACGCTATACGTATAGCTATATCCGCGCTACTTTATAAGATACTAGATCTTACCTCTACTTATACGCCTACTAAGGAGTCTCTCGATCTTATAATGCGGCGTATAGGGGAATAGTTCGTCGTCCTCTACTATCTCGAGGACGGGGCCTAGCTCTAGAACCTCTCGATCGTATAGGTCTCTACCTTCCGGATATGCTTCTAGCTATATAACGGAGACTACTAGGTAGATACGTATAACCGGCGGGAGGTTTAGTTCGTATACGAGGTTACCTACGCGCTTAATAACTTTAAACGGTCCTATACGCTATGCGGATAGCTTCCGATTCGGATTACCGGGGAGCCTATATCCCTTATATAGTTTAAGTAGGACTCGTTAACCGACCCTAAAGGAGATTAGGCGATACATACGATCGTACCTCTCCTTTATTATAGCTACCGCCTAAGCAAGGGAATCGGCGGCTTAGTCCCGTACTACCTATCTTAAGGCGGCGTAGTCCTTAGTCGGTAGTTTAGTTAGCGGGTTAAGGGCGTCTAGGTTAGTCTTAAAACCTTAGATAAGAACATTAGGTATCTCTCTAGTAGACGTATTTTTAGCGTTATTAAGCTCTACCTATATATAAGGTAGTACCTCGGACTAGTAGCTATCCGGATAATTAGACGTGTAGAACCGTAGTACTATTTCTACCGTCTAATTTATGCGCTCGGACTAGCTATCCGACTAGGGGTAATATACTATAGTTGCGAAGAAACGGGTCCCGAGTTTCTTAAAAACCGCCTATATAAATTTACTTATCTAGATTAGGTCTCTATTACCGATTATTATAGAAGGAAGGCTACGCTTAAGCTTAACGTACCCTTAGATCTAGTCCGCGCCGTGTTACTACGCCGTCTAAGTAGACTTCGTACGGCGGAGTATAACTCGTTTAGTAAACTTACACGTTTCCGTAAGAAAGCCGTCGTAGCCTTTAGAATCTAGTAGTAGCCCGTATACCTAGTTAGCTATAACCGTATATTACGGGATAGGGAGGCATTTAATAGGGTAGAGCTCCCCGTATAGTAGATAGCGTAGCGTTTAGTTAAGAATGCATTCGGAATAGTATTTAATATACTTCGTAACCTCGCTTCCGAGGTAGCGGATATAGAAACTAGTATAAACGCGAGCGTATATGCGATAGTAGCTAGCGTAGTAATACTAGTCGTAAGCTATCTAGAAGATCTCCTAGTATAGAGATAAAGGGATGTAGAGTCTCTCTCGGCTATCCGCATCGTCTTTAAAGAAGATAAGGTCTCCTCGTAGAAAAAATTAGAGGCTAAGGGGGCTAGATTCTTACTTACCCTCGCACTAATCTAATCGTACGTCCTTATCCGCTTCTACCTATATACTTACTATAGCTAGCGTTACTTCGTGCTCGGTCGCATTCTATTCTCCCGCTATTATACGTATACGGCGTTCTTCGGTACTCTTTAGCTAGGCGAGAATCTTAGCCTAGTATCTATTAGTAGCATAGCCGCGCTTTAAGTCGTCCTTAAATACATCGGAGAGCTCGACTAGAATAGAGTAGAAAACTAGTTCCTCTAGCGAGGTAAACGTACGGCCCGAATGTTCATCTATTAAGTTAGTATAAAAATAAAGCGGGCTATCCGTATCGTCGGGTTCGTACTCGTCGTAAACGTAAAGGCGTCTATAACGTCGCTATTCGGGGTTAGATCGTCGTATACTAGCGGATCTAGAGTATCGCTAGTTTAGTCCTCTTCGCGGTCTAGTTCTTCGACTAGCCTACTAAGGGCGTCCGGAATACTATAGAGCCTACCTAGCCGATATAGGACTTTAAGATTAGGGAACTAAGAAAGATACTAGCCCGCTCGTACTAGTCGGAGATTAAGCTTATCCGTTAAGGTTATTATAGTAAGGCTAGACGCTATAGCTATACTAAGCGCTATAATATAGTCGGAGAAAATATAAATTAGCTTTCGTATAGCTTATAAGATGTGTCTAACCTTACGAGCTATCTATACTAAGCCCCCGACCTCTAGCTCCGTAGCTAGGTACCTCTTTTCTACGTCCGTAAGGGCCTTACTAAGATATATAATTACCTAGACTTAGTATAGCTAGAATCTAGTAGCCTTACTATTTTCTACGTAGGGCTCTAGGTTATCCTTAACGTAGTATAGTACCGCTACGAAGCCTCTAGTATATGCATTAAGGTTAATGTAGATAGGCCTATCCGGATCGGTATAGTATAAGAATTTAACTTCGCGGTAGAGCTACCGCAATATGTCGAAGGCTTTACGCTCTACTCCGAGGTATATATCTAGCTTAAATACTCGTATACGAGCGACGTATCTCTTCCGCTTAGAGCCCTTATTCGAAGGGGCTAAGCGTAATAGCTCCTTCTTCCTTAACTCGAACGGGGCGACGATAGTAGAGTAATACGGGATGTATTACCGCTACTAGCCTATAAGGCCGAGATAAAACTCGATGTCCTTTAAGGTAGAGGGGAACTTTAGATCTAGTATAGCTTTAACCTTTTCTTCGTATGTCGCGAAGCTAAGCCCTAAGACTCTCTATCCTAGTAATAAGGTCGAAGGATAAGCTAAGAAGGACTTATACGGAGCGATACTAATGTTATAGGAATCTAGTAGCGCGAATACTACTTCTAGGTATGTTATATACTCTTTAAACGTACGTAAGAAGATTACGATATCGTTAATATAGGTGCGGTAGTAGTGCCTATACGGCTTAAGGATTTTATCGAGCTAACGCTATACGTATTAAATACTATTAGCGTAGCCTATAATCGCTACATACATCTACTCCTAACCCCTATAGCTATTAATAGCGAATTTATAATAGTCTTACGGAGCGACGGCCTATTAGTAGAAGAATGTAACTACGTCGACTATAGTAATATAGGCATAGCCTTTTAGGGCTCTAATAATGTCTTCCTACCGAGGTAATAGATACGAGTCCTTAATAACGATCTTATTTAGTCCCCGTACGTCGATAATAGCCCGGCCTTTTCGTACTAGCTTACCGTCGATAGCGACGTTCTTCTAAACTATAAATACGGGGAACGTAAACTAAGTCGGCTTTATAGTAAAGGACATCTTATGCTAGGCGTGTAGTAGATCGAAGGCTTTATTAACTACCTCCTTATTAGGCCCGCTAAGAGGATAGGTAATCGTAGGTAATTTCGTATCTTCGTACCTAGGCTTTATGTTTATACGTATAGCGTCCTCCGGCGGGATTTTAACGGTAGTACCTTTATCGACCTATAGTCGCTTATACTTACGCATAAGTACCTCGATACGGGCTACCTATGCTAGGTAACCGTAGGCTATAATACCGTTAACTAGCTTAGTCTCCTTATAGGAGTCTAGTAGATCGGGGGGCGGTAGAGTAGCTTAGCCGTATTATTCGGGATCGATATAGTAGGATCCCTCGAATTTATACTCTCGTACTTAGCCTAACTTCGTACTCGGGCTAAGTACGTACGGCGTATTACCGTTATTACGAATAAGTACGAAGTCGGACTAGGTATCGAGTACTATAGAATAGACTCGTACATCTAGCGAGATTAGCTACCTATCCGGGGTAAAAGCGAAGTCCCTATCCTTTAGAAGCGTGTTTCCGAAGTAGGCCTATACCGCTATAACTATTTACGGTACTAGAGTAACTAGCTAATCGTTACTATGTACTACTATACGGAATTTTACATCGTCCTTTCTACCTACGAGTAGTAGTATGCGGGCCTTCTCGCAAGCGGTAAGGGTTACTATCTTTCTAGGGATATCGATTTTAATGCCCTCTAGGCCGATAATATCTATAGCTACTAGTATTCTCGTACCGAGCTTCTATATAATATATACTTCGTACTTTATATAAGCGAGGATACGCTAGCCTTTCTATACCGCTAGTAGCTAGAGGTCTAGCTCGATATATTCTACCGAAGGCTACGCGTTACTTAGGCCCTTAATATATAACGGAGTCGTACGTATTTTACGTTCGATGTCTAGGCGAGCGTCGCGAAGGAACTTATTATCGATAAGTAAGATCGTAGCTCTAGTATCTAAGTATACCGTATATTCTTTTCCGGTTAGTTCTAACCGGACTACCGCGCGTAGGTAATAATAGCCTCGAAAGGCGTATCTACCTTTAATTTTAGGCATAGTAGTAGATTCGATAATACGGATGTCGGCTAGGCTCATTAGCTTAGAATGCTCGTAGCTCCGCTAAGGTTACTTAGGATAGGAACGGCGTTTATACTCCTATAACTAATTATTACTTTAAAAATACTACGCGTAATAGCTATATTTTATTTAGATCGTTACTAGGGAATATAGCTCGAATATGCTAACATCGCCGAGGTACGCTATCGGGATATTATCGTCGACTATGTCCTCTTCTACCGTACGAAACTAATCGTTAAAATAGGCGTATACGGAAGAGGCATCTAATAAGCGGCTTACTATGCTTATACTACGGGGAGGGGATAGGGATACGTATCGCTCGTCCGATCGTAAACGGCTACGGGAGACGTAGAAATTACGATGAGTATCGCGCTCTCTACGCCCGCTCGCTCTACTACGGTCGGTTACCTTACCGCGGTTATCGTAGTCGCGTCTACTACGGTTATCGTTTATACGGTCTATTAGTATACTCTTACCTTCTATCTTAATAGGCCTATTATTCTCGCGGCGAGAATCGGGCTTTCTTAGCGGACGGTCGTTCTTTTAGCGATACTAATCTACGCTTTAGAAGGGTAGCGTTATATTCTACTTATATTTATTAGTATCCCCGTACTCCTACTTACCGTATCGCCCCTAGCGGTCGTATAATCTATAGGTACGACTATTATAGTCGCGATTCTAGGTCCCGACTCGGCCTCGGTCGTTACGGTCGCTACGGTCGTTATACTTACGGCGCTTAGTATAGTCGTTACGGCTACTACGGTCGCTATACTCGTTACGGCTACTACGGTCGCTATACTTACGACGCTTAGGGTACTCCCTATACTAAGCTTCGTACTTCGTTTATACTCGCCGCGTAAACGAGTCGATCGTAGTCCGGTCCGATAGCTTAGAAACGTCTCTCTAGAATTCTAGAGCGAGGCGTAGCTACGCCTACATAAGTAGAGGGCCTAGCCTATGCCGATCGACATCTAGCCCTACTTCTCTAGCGTATCGTACGTAGTTTATTATAAAGTCTTATAGAGAACGTCTAGCCTATACGTCTTCTAGGGTAAAAGCTTTATCGTTAAGCTTCTCCTAAGCCTCTACGATCGACATACTAAACTTATCTCGTAGGGCCTTTTCTTAACGATCTATCCCGTAGCCGCTACGGATCGTACGGCGGTCGTTATTAGTAAGCTCCGAGATAAACTAAGTTTAAGCTATACCTCGTAAATATTTAGCTAGCTAGGTACGTATTATTACTACGTTATTTACTATCGCGTAGTCTCTAGCCGTATCTAAGAATATTTATACTAATCGGTATACTATTTTATTACCTTAGGTAAAAACGTCCTATCCTTATAATTCTATATCTATTACTAAAGGGAAGAAGAAGCCTATATCGGACGGGTCGAAGCGCTCTTACCTATCCGTACGGTATAGACTATTATAAGGTAAGCGGCTAGGGCTATATCTATATCTACGGTATAGATTACGATCGTAGCTACGACGTCTTCTACCGTAAGGGCTACGAGAGTCGTCCGATCCGGATAACTCGCTAGGCTAGGAAGGGGACCGTCTTCCTCGTCGATGTTCTCTAGTATAATCGTTCCTCTCGCGATCTCTACGAGTAAGGCGGCGATCGTTAGTAGCCCTCTCTACGATCTCGTATTTACTAGCGTCGGCTTCGTCGTCGCCTCTCGGAAATGCCGGGGCCCTACGAGGCCTAGACGCCTAGGAGCGAGGTCGGTAGGAACGAGGTTTTAGTACCTCTATTAGGCCTACGCGTACGAGTCTCTCCGCCCTACCTACGTCTAAGGCTACGTCTACTATAGCGTCTAAGTTTAGATAACGACCGGTAGGTCGTAACGACGGGATACATTAGCGGAGATCGTCTATCTCCGCCCTTAGGGCTTCTAACTATTCTAGATATACTACTACTTAATTGTAAAGTACCTCTCTAATATCGTTAGAGAGATTCTATTATAGCTAGGCGAGTTCCTCGGCTAGATTAGGCTAGCCGCTACCTAAAGGTATCGGTAAGGTATACTAGCCTACTATAGGTATTTCTTCCTACTATCCGTTTACGGGGGCTTCTATACGCTTATTCTATGCTTATAGAACTACTAGCCGATTATTTCGACGATTAGTTACTAGTCGACGTACCTCTATGCCGAGCATTTCGGAAACGCTACGAGGGGCTTCCTCGCTCTCTATAGCTAATTCCATTACCTATGCTCCTACTTAATTAACGCCGTAGAGGTACTAGGTTAGGGCTCTATTATATCGTTTCCTTAACTACTATGTACGCGTACTACGAAGCTACTATAACTAAAGGTTAGTATATTATCTCCGGATAGGTACTTATAGTAGCATCTACTATTGCCGAGGAGGCGTTACCGGTGTCGCTAGGCGAAGATTTAACCGCGCGATGCCTTAGTAAGTTAACTCGGTACGCCGTACTTCTAACTAAGAAGGCGTCTACTATAGGGATTCCGGTAGAGGAGGTAGCGATGAACCTCTTCGTAAAGGTTCCGATAGGCTTAGCTTCTATAGGCTAGTTAGCTAAACTATCTATCCTTATTCCTACTACTCCGGAAGAGGATTATGCTCTAGAAGAGGATTAAGCGGTATATCTACCCTAGGAGGCGTCGGCACCGTAGGCGATAGGGGCGTTAGGCTTAATCTCCGCGAGCTAGCTAGCTAGACGATCTAGTGCTATACCTCCGCCGATTCCGTAGGCCGGTCCTCTAGTATTAGCGGGATTAGGATAGCTAATAGCGCTAGTAGAACGGGGACCTAGTCCTCTATAGCTAATAACGCTCGTAGGATAGGAATTTATTCCTATAGAGCTAGTGTAGCTATAGTAACTAGTAACGCTTATAGGACCGGGATCTATTCCTCTACCGGTAGGAAGTCCTTATCGTGTAATAGGACTATTCTTACTACCGCTATTATAGCCGACTTATTAACTACCTACTCTAGAGGGAATCCTAACGTGCTTATACCGCGTATCTAGCTATCTACCGCGGGCTCGTATTTAGCTAGAGGAGGGAATTACGTAACGATAACTCGGACTAAGCGGCTTAGCTATTCCCTTCGCTTATAGTATATAGACTTTAGGTGCTATAGGTTCTTTAGGAACTCGGCGAAGCTATAGACTAAATTAAGGGTATATAGGTCGAGTTCCGGGATCGTCGCTACGGTAAACGATCGTCCGCCTCTTATAAGGCCGGACCTATAACGTAACGTATAGAAGTTAGCGTTAGGGTTAGTCGGGTATAAGGAGTACCTCTACGGTTAGTAGCTTCCGGTAAGGAGTACCTCTACGGTTAGTAGCTTCCGTCTTTCGGTCCTAACCTCTAAAGGAAGCTAGGAGCATGCTAATACGGGTAGGAGGTAAGGTCGGTATTAGATCGACCCGATCGCCTAAAAGGGAAAGTGCTCGCGAACTACGAGGGGTTATATAGTAGTACTAAATACTAGGGTAGTATTACTAAGTAGCTTTTACCGTTATATCTATACGGAAGTTTCTTCTTAGAGGGCCTTATTTCGTTACGAGCTCTTTTAGTAGGGCCCGGGTAGGCCGGGTAGAGTTAGGTAGAACCGGGTACCTTAGGTAGAACCGGGTAGATAGGTAGGAGGGGTAGGTCTCGGTCGTCTAAAGCGTATCGATCGCTTATTTTAATCGAGAAGAAGATCGAACTAGTAGTACTACTAGTTAGTACGTCTAGACTAAATAAGAGCTAATGTGTAAGTATATAATTAATTGTCTATCTATAAGCGCTACCTCTGTATCTATCTACTAGAGGCGGCGGTGTACTCCTGCCTCGTGGAGGCGGCGCACACCTGCCGCAACAACTACGGTGCGGAAATCCCTTTATACGTACTCGGGTAGGTTAGGATCGGGCTACTACCCGTACTTAACGAGAAGGTCGGTCTGTCACGGCGTGGTTACTCAGGGCTATGGATTGTAGCCTAAGGCATTAAGTCTTAGCGAGGATACTTCCTCGCACGCCTCCTTCTACCTCTAGATAGAACCGTACGACAACTCGTCTTCTATTTACCTACCTATTGTCCATCGTCTCGTAACATTTTGTCGTACTACCCGTTAAGTCCATTAAGATGGAAAGGTTTTAGGGCCATCGGAGAAGAGCCGGTGCGGCATACTATAGTTAGGAAGAAATTTTTAGCAATCTCTTCGAGCGACGCGAGAAGGGCGCGTATGCATCTAGTTAGACGACCTAACCCCGAGGAAGTCGTATCTATAGTTAGAAAAAGAGTTAGGAATAAGCGACATCGTTAGGATAATCGCTGCATATTAACTAGTTAGGTTAGGTCGTTAATTCGAAACACGTTAAGAGAAGTTATATAGCGGTAGCAGAACTATTTAATAGCATTTACCGCTCGAGTAAGAGCGTAGGGAAGAGGAATCCCCGGGTTACGTTAGGTTAGGTACTAACTAAATAGTTAGTCTATAAGTTATACTTAGTTTCTATATACTATAGTTTCATTTTAGGTCTTTTACATAGTTTAGTTTCTACACACTACTTACTACATCCTATATCTAGTTAAAACCTAGACCTAGAGACATAGCGGAAAGTACTCTCTCAACTAACTAACCTTAAAGCTAAAGGTGCTTAAGCGCTTAAAGAACACCGAGTAGCATAATTACGTGAGAAGTAGTAAGAGGAGGGGGAAGACGAAGAGGATAGGGCCTTCTTAGAAGGCACGGATCCACCTACATTACTACCGCTACCTATTATAAAACGAACATTCCCTACTCGCGGAGGCATCGATACTAATCCCGACATTGTTACCCCGAGGACCTCCGTCGCGATGCCGAAAGATGATAAGCTACCTTAAGTAGCTTCGAAGCCTTTCCTACAACCCTAAGCTAGTCTACGGCCGCTAGGTCGATAGGAGCTAGAGTTATCGCTAACTAACCCGTTCCGTAAGACTTATGCTCCTACGAATAAGCCTACCTCTAGGCTCGGTATAGGCTTTATAGGGTATAAGGGAAAGAGCTTCGGAAGTTTAAGTAATAGGCGCGACCTTCCGTCTAAACGGTAACTAGCGTATTAGGCTAGAATTGCCGAGGAAGATAATAAGTTAGACATTTAGGCACCGTAAGCTAAGAATAGCTATGTCCGGGATAACGGTATAAGGTAACGCGTACGCTACGGTAGTACGCGATCGCGAGATGCGGTAGCTAAGTAGATATCTCCTACGCGTATCCCTATTAATTTTAATAACAACGAGACCTAGACGTAAGGACGGTTATAGTAACCGGCTACCTCGGCGAAGGCACTCCTATTACTACGCATACCTCGAACACTAGGCGCCTTTCCGGAAGACAAGTCCTTATATACATCCGCATTAGCTCCTACAGAGTCTAATAAAGAAGATAATAATAATACCGGACCGATTAATACTACCTTCATCGAATAAGTTAATACTATCCTACCGTTAAACTAACGCCTAGGATATAATTATCTAGACATTCCGTTCGAACGATATAAGGATTAGATGCTAGATCTAGACTAGTACTCTAACGACGACGAAGAAGACCTAGCTACGCCTAAGCGTAAGATCGACTTAAACGACTTCTTTACCGAGCCTCCTAGGTTTAATCTAGCCGACTAAGATAGTTAAGCCTAATTCGACCCCGATTAGTTTGTCGCTCGGAGCATATAGGAATTTATAACGAAGATAACGGAGCGTCCTCGCACGTAGTTCTATAGGATAGCCCATCTGTACTAAGCCTATCGACAGTTAAGAAAGAACTAGTCTAACACTACTTACGAGTCTAAGAAGTGGATAAGCGAAGCCGTTTCATAGAAAATAAAACACGATAAGTTAGAGCTTAAACTATAAGAAGCTAAGAAGCACGGGAAGTAGCCTGTTCTATTAGTAGACCTAACGTAGTCGAAGGTTTATAAGGAACTTAAGAGCCTTGCAAACTACCGCCTCTAGACCTCTAATTAGTAGAAGATCGCCCTCGAGGCATAAGTTAAGGCGCTCGAATAACAACTCTAACATAGAGTTAATAAGGCTATAGCTATGCGAACGTAACTCGAAGAATTTTCGCATACTAACCCTAAGACTTAAGCCGAGCGTAACTTAATCGATGTAATAGTCCCTTATTAACGAGACCTCCCTTTTATAGAACCGTAAGCGTATAATATAGGAGACCCGTTATAGTAAGTGTACTAACGGGCCTTTACCCGACCATAGTCCGCTAGCGTCCGAGCACAGTCTCTTCGTCCCTAGCTTAATTCGACTAAGACTACACTAGTAGGGATTCCTATCTAGCTCTAGTAAGCCGCCGTGCCTCGTAGAGCGAGCGCGGCTCCTTCTAACGCAGTCCCTCATTATGTTCCTCGTAACCGAGTTAAGTAGCCTAACCTACCTACATTCGAAGGTAGCCGATCCGAGTACGAGGCCTAGAAGATTAAATACTAAGCTAAGTTATCTAATACTTTCGACGCTAACGAAGTTAGGTAAGCCTTCGACTATATGTTAAGCATAACTAAAGAAGAACCGTTTACTTTAGTCGTAGAAAATATAAGGAAGAATAATGTCTAGTAATTATTAGAAGATATGTAGGATGCCTTTAATGCGGGATGGGGCGAGAATAAGGAAGAATAGATGGTTAAGGCCTAGACTAAGCTTAGCAACATGTAACAACCTAATAGTAAGGACACATTTAACGATTAGATTATCGAGTACCGCAAATTACTCACCTAATCTAAGGAAATCCCTAATTCGTTTAAGCTATGGAACAAGCTAAACTATACCTATAAGCATAAGCTGAAGAATAAGTAGCGCCTACCTTTCAACGAATTCTACGAGGAAGCTCGCGCCGTCTAAGAAGCATAGAGTATAATTAAGGATTAGAGTAAGGCGCGCGATAATAAGAAGAACACGCGTAACAACAACGCCACTACTCGACCCGGTACTAGACCGCGTTCCGGAAGAACGACAACCTCGGCCGCGATAGGATTTAACAACTAAAAGGCTATACGCGTTATCCCTATGAAATATAGCAAGATTACTCCTACTACTAGCGCCGAGAAGGAGAAATTTAGGCGTAAGAACCGTTACTTCCGTTATAGGGAAATTAGTTATAAATTAAGAGATGTTGTATACATTATGTACTTTAGTAAGGGCGCTTTTACGTTCGGACACGTAAACGATAGTACTCTAATTAGAGAATATTACCGTAATGTACGCTTAGCGCTTATAGGAGAAGAAGAGACCGAACCCGAAGATAATAACTAAGTAGACGATGCGGATAATGCTTAGTCCGATTACTCGGAAAACGACGAGCCTTAGGAATAAGTCGTAAACCTAAGGCCCGTAAGGAGCGTACTAATACTGCCGGAGGTAATAGCGCCGAAGAGGTCCTTTATTCCCTCGCGGACGACGAATCCCTCGCTAATGCTTCGCTCGAGACACCTAGAATAGCTCCGAACGGATAAGTACGAGTATAGCCCTCGTATAGTCGTTATATAGTCTATTCCGCTTAAGTTTATTCTCTACGCTTATAACGACGACAAAGGAATCGTAACCCTCGTAAGACCCTAATTAAACTAATATCGCCTAAGGCTCGTTCGCTCCTTAATTGTAGTACTACTACTTAGTTTGCATACCCCTATTTTATATAAAAACATCGCATCGAAGCATTTCCCCTATCTACGCCTAAACGTCTTCGTTTAGCCGACGGGCGTAAGACCTAATTAACTAAAGTAGCTTATATTACTATTACTATCGGAGACTACACCGACACATCGCTATATTACATTACTAATATCGACTAGTATAACCTCGTGTTAGGCATAGTATGGCTTAAAGAACATGACCCTTACGTTTCCTAGAAGAATCGAACGCTAGACTTTAACTCTACCTAGTACTATTAAAACTACAATAAACGAGGCTTACCCTATATAGTTACTCTAGATAAAAAGACCGTACGCACCCTCCCTCATCTATAAGCTAGAGGATCTAATTATAAAGATATATGCATAATTAGCGCAAATGCATTCTATCGCATGGCTAAGCGAAAAGATTATTACCTCCTTGTTCTATGGCCTAAAAACTTCGATCTATTAGACGTGCATGTTGCTATACTCGAGGTTAAAGAGCTCTCCGCAATATCCCCCGAAGACTACGAGATTTTTATGAAGAAGTCTCGCGATAGAGATCTAAGGGACACCTTAAAGCCTCGTTACTATTATCTAGTAGATACCTTTAAAGATAAAGATAAGACTACCCTACTAGTTCATAATCCGGCTAACGATTACGCAATTAACCTTAAGCCGGACACATAGCTACCCTATTAGAAAGGCTACCCGATAAATGCGGAACAGCTAGCCGCGGTGAAGAAATATGTCGACGACTAGCTAGTAAAAGGGATGATCGAACGCTCTAGCTCTTAGTATACTTTACCGGTCTTATTAGTCCGTAAACCGGGAGGTAGGCTCCGTGTATACGTAGATTATCGAGCACTTAACGCTATTACTATTAAAGACCGGTATCCTATCCCGCTAATCCGTAAGACCTTAGACCGCCTATATAAGGCTAAATAGTTTACTAAGCTAGACATCGTAGCCGCTTTTAACAATCTACGAATACGAAAAGGAGACGAATAGCTAACTACTTTCATTACCCGCTACGGATTATACTAGTATAAGGTTATGCCTTTCGGCTTATGTAACGGACCTAGCTCTTTCTAGCGGCACATTAACACTATCCTTCGCGAGTACCTCGACGACTTCGTAATAGTGTACCTCGATAACGTGCTCATCTATACTAATAGCTTAGAAGAAGAACATGCCTACTAGGTCGAGAAGGTCATTACAAAGTTAATAGAAGCCTAACTACCTATTAACATTAATAAGAGCGAATTCCATGTTAAAAAGGTAAAGTACCTTAGCCTATACGTAATAACCGAGGGTATAGAAATAGATCTAACGAAGGTTAAAGCTATTCGAGAATAGTAACCCCCGCGTAATGTTAAGGACGTACAAGCCTTCCTAGGGTTCGCTAGATTCTATCGACGCTTTATCTACGCCTTCTCTCGGATAGTAGCCCCGTTAACGGCCCTTATAAAGAAAGACACCGTTTAGAACTAGACGAGTACGTGCTAAACTACTTTCGAGAATCTTAAGGTTGCCTTTACTACCGCACTAGTCCTATCCTACTTCATCCCCGGAGATGAGACGTAGGTAGAAACGGACTTATTAGATTAGGTGTCTATAGGAGTCCTCTCGTAGATAAGGCACGGAGTCCTAGTACCTATCGCCTTCTTCTCAAAAAAGATGCTCCTAGCGGAAGTAAACTACGACATTTACGATAAAGAGCTACTCGCTATAATTAAATGCTTTAAGGAATAGGAACTAGAGCTAATAATGTAGGATGTTAAAGTCGTTTTAGACCATAAAAACCTAGAATACTTTATATCTACTAAGAAGCTAAACTGTAGGTAAGCTCGTTAAGTAGAGTTCCTATTACAATTCAACTTCAAAATAATATACCGACCTAGTCGACAAGGCATAAAGCTAGACAGCTTAACCCGGCGTTTATAGGACATACCTACGAATGTAGACGACCCTCGTATCTAGCATTAGGAGCGTACTATTCTTAAAAGCGAGAACCTCGATATCGTTACTAATTTCGCTATGTATTCGGAAGACGATAGCGGGTATAAGTCCGTAGGTAATGAAGTGTATAAAGTTGCTAAGGACAACAACTTAGATAAAGAGGGGGGTAAAACGTTAGAGTTAGACATAAGCGTTGAAGAACGAGACACCTCCGTACCAACATAGATCGATATATAATCGACCGTAGACCTAATGTTTAAGTAGGCGTACGAGTAGGAGTCAACGTCGTTATTCCTAATAAATATCTAGAAGCACCTAGACGACGGCATAGTCTTAACATAGATGCGCGTAAATAAGGTGTCGCTAGCGGACTATAAGGTCTAAGATAACCGCCTTATTATTAATAGCCGTCTCTATGTCCTAGCATTTAAGAACCTCCGGATAAGAATTATCTAGCGCTTTTACGATAGCCCTATAGCCGGACATTAAGGGATTAATTAGACACTCGAGTTAATTACTCGTAATAACCTCTTCTAGCCTAAAATAATAGTAGACATCGCTTAGTACCTACGTAACTACCGAGCGTGTCGAAGAGCAAATCCCTCGAGGCTGTAGAAGCTAGGTACTCTATCCGCATTACTAACACCTCCGTAGCCGTGGACTTACATTACTTTAGACTACATTGTCGACTTGCCTCCTAGCCGCGATAAGCACCTTAGTAAGGATAAAGTCTATAGGAATATTCTAACGGTAACGGATTGCCTTACTAAGCAAGTACGACTACTACTAACCGATAGACTAGACGCTAAAGATGCGGCTTAGTAAGTATATTACTTCGTCTTTCTAGCGCACGGAGTACCTTCGGTTATTATTAGCGACCGTAGCGCGCAATTTGTAAGTACGTTCTTTAAACGCCTATGCGCACACCTTAGCATTACTTAGAATATCTCCTCCGCCTTCTACCCTAAGACCGATGGTTAATCCGAGCGCACTAACTAGACCCTCGAATAATACCTACGCGTGTTCTACGCTTAGTAGTAAGACGACTAGGCTAAGTAGCTCCCTCTCGCCGAATTTACTATAAATAACTATGTTGCGACTACAACCGGAATAACGCCTTTCTTTACTAACATAGGGCGGCATCTATAAATAGGCTTCTAGGATCTTCTAACCCGACCCTAAGTAACTAAGTAGTAGCTCGCTAATATTAAGTCCGCCGATTTAGTCGTAGCACGTATGCGCGAGGTCCTCGAGGAATGCCGCGCCTTATACGCTCTAACCTAAACTAAAAACGTAGATGTAGTAAATACTAATCGCTCTATAGCACCTAACTATCGACTAGGTGCCTTAGTTTAGCTCGACGCGCGCTACCTTAGGACTAACCGAGTAAGTAAGAAACTAGACTATAAGTAGCTAGGACCCTTCCGAGTTAATAAGGCTATAGGGCGGCGCTCGTATAAGCTAACCCTTCTAGACTCGATAAAGATCTACCTAGTGTTCTACACCTACATGCTACGCCCTACCGCCGACGATCCGCTACTTAGATAAGAACTAGTTAACGCACCGCCGCCTATCCTCATCGTAAGAGAAGGGGAAGAACCGGAAGAAGAGTAGGAATTAGAAAAGATATATAGCTCCCGGAAGGCTAAGGATAGGGAGATATAGTACAAAGCGCTATAGAAGGACGGCTTAGAGACTAAGTAGAGATGGGATAACTTCCTTCCTAGCGCTAAAGAGCTAGTAGCCGAATACTATTAGCGATATCTACGTAGGTTAAAGCCTACCGCTATAAAGGGTTTGTTACTAGTTAAGTAGTATAGACTATTAGTAATACAAAAGGGCTATGCTTCTCTACCGCGAACCGCTATTACATTAATGCTAGCCTCTAACCCTAAGAAGACTCGCTACCGAGTAGTTAAGATAGGACCTAACGCTTCCTACATAAGCGCCTTACCGATAGGACCTAACACCTCTAGTAAGTAGACTACGTAGCACGGACGGTGTAAGGTACCTATGCCGCCCGCCTAGATATCTTATTAGGTATGACTTAAGTAATTGCATAGTTATAGACAACTAAACAAAGGCCTATATGCACGTTGTTAAGACGTCGTAGGAGCTCCTTATTATGGAGGGGAATACTATTACGGCGTGGTTACTTAGGGCTATAGATTGTAGCCTAAGGTATTAAGTCTTAGCGAGGATACTTCCTCGCACGCCTCCTTCTACCTCTAGATAGAACCGTACGACAACTCGTCTTCTATTCACCTACCTATTGTCCATCGTCTCGTGACACGGTCTACTAGCGTATAGCCATATTAAAAGTACTTTAATACCTACTAATTACGATAGGATAACTTCCGAGTTAATGCGAGGCCGTAGTATTAGTATTCGTAGTATTATTATTATAAGAAGGATAAGAAGGCGGTATAGGTCGGAGGGGCCGGAGGAAGATTTATAGACTAGTTAAGCATTTGCTTTACATTTAACTAGCTATTTAATGGCCTAGTCCTCTTCTACGCCCTCCGACCCTCCGCAATCGGCTAGGTGGTCCCGATCCACTTTGGCTGCTAAGACGGCAGTTGCCGCCAAAACAGCGGGCGCAAGATTTTACCATCTCCGTTGCGAGTGCAAACACGGTGGATTCCACGACTAAGTTAGTTACGACGACAACATGCCTCGGGGACGCGACGAGTGCTGGTTGGAGGTCAACCGCAACCTCGACGAGGATTCGGGCAAACGCCACCCGCGCGTTACCTGCAAGCATTGCATGACCGAATGGACGTCCAACGAGAAGGCCAGAGTCATCGAGCACCTGCAACGCTGCACCGAACTGCCCGAACAACTCTGGCGCACATATCAACCACATCGCCTCGATCCCACTTTGCCCTCTGCTGCCGAGCTCCAGCAGCAGCAGCGCGCGCGTACGCGAGGCATTGGCTCCATGTCCGCCAGCGAGCAAGATATCGCTACAAGTGCTTGTGCCCAGTGGATTCACTCTTCCGGCCTCAATCCCAACATTACCGAGCATCCTGCCTTCCGAGCCTTCATTCGCTCCCTCCGTCCAGCCTTCAAAGTCCCCACCAGACACCAGCTCACTCACGCTCTGGTCGATGCTCCCTTGATGTTCATCGCCTACTTGGCCGACCCGCAGGAACGACATCGCCGCCCCGCCATCCTCGACAGTAACGAGGAGACTCAGTCGCGATCCCTTCAAGCCTTCCTGCTCAAGTACTGCAACAATCATCCCTTGAAGGCTTCATCGCTGCTGGCCATGCTGTCCTTGCTCAGGGTCAAGCAGGGTCCATTCGCCAATAACATGATCTGGATGGCCAGCGAGCAGATGACCCCGATCCAGTGGTGGCAGAATTTCTGGACCGAAGAGCAGCCTGACTTGGCCGAGCTCTGCATGATCGCTCTCGCCATTGCGCCTCCTGGGGACACCATTGAGCGGAATTGGTCACCTCACAGCTTCGTACATATCCTCAAGCGTAACAATCTGAGCCCAGATGTTGTCAACCGCCTTGTGACCACTTTTTGGAACTTGAGAATCCAGCATGGATGGGTAGATGACTCGGTAAGTGGTGTACGTATATACCGCTAGTGTTGAGCGCCTCGTGACGACTCATGGTCGATGTATTTACTGACTCTCCCCAGGTCAACGGTACCACCGCCGACGCTCCTCACGAACCAGACGCAGAGTTCACTCCCGACCACATGGAAGGATTCATGCCCTCTGCAAATGTCAGTATGCTCCAAGGCTGATACAAAGCCGGACGCAAGCCCAGTATCCGGGCTGCTGAAGACCTGCCACGCCCAAATCTTGGACTGCGACAGATCCAAATATCTCCCAGCATGCACCAGCGACATACCTTCTCGGAATGGCATGACATAAGTGCAGGTTTGGACGCCAACATTGCCAGCCGCACCCACGATTACGTGGTATTGTGCCAGGTTGATCAGCGGCGTGCCCGTAGAGAACTATCATCTCCATCCTTAATCAGGCTGTATGTATTGTACAAAGTTCGGCAAGAGGAGTGGGTAGCCGGTGGGACTAATGTCGGCTTTTATCGTTCCCCGCTTCGAGCTGCGGCGAGGGAGCGAGGGCTTCGGCGAAATTGGCACGGCCAGGCAAGCGCATCCCAAACATCACTCGCACCATGCACTGACTGAGAGGGCACGGAGGCGTCGGTGCAACACATATTTCAAGGGACGAAAATCGATCCAGAATGCTCGGCTTTGCTACAATCATCTTTTGCCTCTTCATCTCATCCTCAACAGCAACCACCGCCATCGATCAAAATACCAACCATGGCGGCAAAGCAATCATCATCGATACAGATATCATGGGCGATGTCGACGATGTTGGAGCATTAGCAGTAGCCAATGTACTTCACAACTGTGGAATGGCCGACTTGAAAGCCGTCATGATCAACACCAATTCATCCTATGGCTCGCTTGCCACTTCTGTACATTCACGCTCACAAATACTTGATCCCAGAGTGTCTAACGATATTGTCAGTCAATAAACACCTACTTCGGGAATGGCGACATACCTATCGCAGCAGTACGCCCTCTTACAAATGACTCCTACTTCGACGCCTTCGCATACACCACCAGCGAATATGCTTCCAAAGTCGCCATGCATTTCCCCAGACAACTCAGCGCAGCAGAAGACACACCCGAGCCTCTCAATCTCTACCACGACATCTTATCATCCGCAGCAAGTCCATCTCAGACCCCCATACTTACTTTTTTCTCCACCTCGAAAATTCTAACATCCCCTATTCTAGTCCCCCAACTCCATCACCATCATCTCAATCGGCTTCCTCAACAACCTCGCCACTCTCCTCCAATCCCCCAACGGCGCCTCCCTCATCTCATCCAAAGTCGCAGAACTGGTCATCATGGGTGGAGCCTACCCAGGCCCCGCCTGGGAATTCAATTTCGGCTCCCAAGATCCCGCCGCAACGGCATATATCCTCAACAACTGGCCGAAATCCACAACAATCACGTATTCGGGATTTGAGCTAGGCGCGAATATTTTTTCGGCCTCGAGGTTGAAGGAACATGCTGCTGCTGCTGCTGATGATGATGATAGTCCGATCCTCGTAGGTTTTTCATTTTTTTTTTTTTTTTCCTATCGTTTGGAATTTTTTTTTCTTTTTAAATATATATCTGCTGATGCGTTCAAGTAGGCTGCGTATGAATGGTATGTGGGCCGCTGCAGCACGACTCGAGAATCGTGGGATCCTGTGACGACGCTTTATGGGATTCTGGGTCTCGATGGCTTTTCGGCCTTGGGACTGCAAGCGCCATTCGCGTTTGCGACCGAAAATGGCTACAATTCAATCGTCGAGGCAAATGGTACCAATGCGTGGGTCAACGACACATCCGTCAAGAATCAGAGGCAGCTAAAGTTGGCCGATGGAGTCAGCAATTCCAGTGTAGCGTGGATGCTGGATCAATTCTATCTCCATGATCCCATCGACAAGACCTGTTTTAATTGAAGTAATATCAGCTTTGCTCAGTCTATATACGAACACTACACACCACTACATATTAACCCAATCATCTCACAAGACTCGTCCAGCAGTGGCAGCCTGACTGCGATCCTTAGTCTGCACTTTTTTCAGACCTTTGCCAAGCTGGATCTGCTCAAGCAAGCCACTACGATCGGGAAGACCGGCTGGCGGGCCTGAGCTCGCAGGCATGGGTGCTGGAGGAGGTCCGGGAGGCGGCGGAGGAGCACCAGAATCTGGCATGGGAGGAGGTGGTGGCGGCGGGGCACCTAGGGGAGCGTCAAAAGCACCAGGCATAGGTGGAGGTGGTGGCGCGGCACTTGGAGTACTGCTCGTAGGCGGAGGGCTGGCGATGCGGCCTGCATTTGCGGGCGAGCCTGGTCCTGACACTGGACTGTCCATTGCCGATAGAGGCCGTGGAGGAGCCATCGTGCCGAACAGGATGGATGCAAGCTGCTTCGCACTTCCACCTTGCGGCTTGTCGTCGTCGTCACTTTCATCATCACTTGATTCGAGCACAGACCAATCATCCTCGTCAGCTGGCTTAGACCGTGTCCTGCTTGGCGCCGCAGTAGGTTCAGGAAGTGCTTGCTGTTTGGCAAGATCTTGCTGGGTGAGGCGATGGAATGGATTCGTGTCCTTCTTCTCGGAAGCTTCTGGCGACGTGCCATTCGATGTAGGGGCCGCTGGCTGGTTCATGCTCTTGAAGAACGGGTTCTTCGATTCAGATGGCGGGCTGGACACGGCAGGCGGACTTGTCACAGTCTCAGGCATCGGTGGCGGAGGAGGCGGTGGTGGCGCTGATGTCTCCGGGAGTGGAGGAGCTGGCGGCGGCGGCTCATTAATCTTCGGCGGTTCCACGTTTTGTGTTGGGGTGCTTTCGACAGGCGTATTGCGTTCGACTTCATCGTCACTCGAGTCGTCATCGTCCATGCTCTCGAGCTGGAGACGAAGTTGCCTTTCGCGTTCTTTAGCAGCCTCAATCTCAGCTCTTTGGGCTGCAAGACGAGCTTCTTTCTCGGCATTCTCGCGCTTCGCTGCCTCTCGAGCCTTCTTCTCTTCGGCTTTCTTGGCCTTACCGGCCTTGACTTGTTCCTCGAGAGCGCGTAGTGAAGCCTCGGCCTCTTGTCGCTGCTGTCGAAGCTCACGTTCTTGACGTGCTTCCTCATCCCTATCACGCTGTCAGCACAATACCTCCCTATTAAGGCCATGGTCACGTACTCCATTTGCTCAGTCTCCTTCGCCAAGGCAGCTTCCTGCTCTCGCAAAGCTTGCTCCTTGATCTGAGTCTCAGCGACCTTGACCTCAGCCTTGTGCTGTGTATCGCTTTGGAGGCTTTCACTCCTATTTTTGCGTGGCGCTGGAGGTGGAGGCTTTGGTTTGCCGGCGGTAGCAGCTGGAGAGGGCGGCACAATCGATTCCCCATCGATTCTTGCTCGCCTTTCCTGCTCACGTCTTGCATCCTCTTCCTCGGCTTGTCGCAACTTGTTCTCTCGCTCTTGGCGTTCCCTCTCAGCTCGTTGAGCGGCCGTCTCACCACCACTCTTAGATGGCGCTTTAATTCCGAGTGCAGCCAGACGCTCAGCCATACGCTGCTCCGCCTGCTGCTTGATGAATGCGGCTCGTTCCTCTGCAGTTCGGTAGCTCGAATATGAGGAGCCAGTGGTTGCTGGAGACGAAGCAGCTGGCGCTCTGTTGGATGCTGGACTTCCGGTGCCAGTGACAGGCGTGCTGGTCCGGCTCGAATCGTCCTCGACGGGAGGCTTTGCCCGAGGCTGAGATCTCTCTTCGTTGCGCACGCGAGCTGCACGCGAGCTACGCTGCAGATCAAAGATGAAGTCCTTGACCTCATCCTCAACACCGAGTCCATCCTCCCATCTTCGCCTTTCGTGCTCATCAGAGGCACTCTCAGCTCCTTCCTTGAGGCTCGATTCCAGACCCTTGCTGTATTCTGTCACGCTCTCTTCCACGTCTCGGACCATCTTCTCATTGTCTTCGCGCTCGCGCGTCACGCGCTTGCTCTCCTCCTCGAGGCGCTGAGCTGCCGCAGTACCATCGTCGCCAATGTCTATCTTCTTGCCGGTAAGAGCTGCAGATCGCTGCTGCATCATCGCCTTAGCCCTTGCTTTCAGACGATCGCTTTCGGTGACAGCGCCTCCGGGACCAGTACCAACTATGGCTTGCGCAGATGAAGGGTTGGCCTTGGCGTCCTTCAGCCTGAAGAGTTCCAGCTGAGCGTCTGCGATTGCACGCTCGCAGCGTCTGACGTGGCTGGCGAGCTCGGGCAGGCGATCTTGCATATTCCGTAGCTGTCTTTGCAATGATCGCCTCTCGGCGTCTGAATCGCCAGTCTTGAAGGCGCTGTTCGGATGGCCATCGATATCTTCTTGTATCCGCCTGATTCGCCTGAACAGCTCCTCTGCCTCTTTTCTGTCCTTGCGATCCAAAGCATCCTCTTCGTCTGCCTTGCCCTCATCCTCGAAATCCATGGCGTCTAGTAAGACCTGCTTCTCGCGAATGGTCTTCTTCAGCTGGTCGATGCTCATATCGTCGGCGGTATTAACGCTGCTCGTATCACTGAGTGCTGGCGAGCCAGATCTAGCATGATCACCAACTCTGCGCCTGGCAGACGAGCGATATCCGACATCGTCATCGTTGTTCTTGAAGACTGTCGCATCTTTTCGCGAGCCTCGTGTACCGTTTGCCTTGAACGAGTGGCCCTTCAAATAGCTCACGCCGGTCCTTTGAGGCTGCAAGAAAGCACCAGACGACTTGCGCTCGTCGGCCTCGCCTCTCAAAAGCCCCTTCATGGCATCTATGCTGTTATTGATGTTGCGCGTCGACGGTGGGATGAGCTCAGGCGGGAGCTGGTTCGGGATGGGATAGCCATTCAGCTTTCGATATATTAAATGCATCGCGACAGCGAATTCGTCCAAGTTCAAGCGGCCCTTGTTGTGAGGATCGGAAAGTGTCCAGATGCGTTCTAAATCAGGCTTCTCTAGTCCTGACTGACCAAAGATCTCAAGAGCCTGGTTGCCAGTAATGTAACCCTTGCCGAAACCGTCCCAAGCCTTGAACATGTCATCGTAGATCTTCTTCTCATCCTTGGTGACGGCCCACGGCACGGTCGCGTTTCCGCGAAGACCTTGCGTAGTAAAGCCAGATTCTCTGCCCGGCTGTGGCATCATCTGCTGCTGCATAGCTTGGAGGTTTGGAAGGCCAGAAGCTGGCGCATTGACCAGGCCCCATTGACCAGGTCGACCAGTGGGCTGGGCATTGAGAGGCGCTGCCATGGGGTAGCCGGTCTGCTGCGGTGAAAGTCCTGAGCTCGGGCCGAATCCTGTAGGCATTGGTGGCATTGGTGGGCGAGGTCCCGTGTATCCTTGGCCTTGTGGAAATCCGGTAGCTTGAGGTTGAAGCCCAGTCTGCATTGGCTGCTGGAAACCTGCCTGTTGCGGCTGCTGGAACCCAGTCGGTTGAGGCACAAGTCCTTGGAAAGCCCCAGTAGGTTGCGCAGTTAGGGTACTCAAGAGCTGAGTATTGCTCGGGTTCTGGGCTTGAGGCTGCTGAATCTTGGGGGGCTCGTTGAAATTCGGCGCATTAGACGATGGTGCCGATCCTGACGAGCTATCTTCAACTGCGAACGAAATGATGTCTACCATGCTCGACACCTCATTGCGCACTTTCTCAGGCAGAGATGACGGCAAAGTCTTCCCAGTCAACTTCAGGTTGCAGAGGTACATTGCCAAGGCAAACTCTGGGAAAAGCAGCTGCCCTGATTTTGTGGTATCCGACAGTGTCCATATCTGGGCCAAGCTGTTGCCGTCCAGCTTACTCCTCAGCAGCAAGTCCTTTGCCTTTTCTCCGCTCAGCGCCTGCTCGCCGCTTGTCGCGCTCTTGAACAGCTGCTCAAATTTGGCTTGATCTGCTGCGGTGATGAAGCTCAAGCGAATGTTCGGGATCTTGCTGCCTCCAGACTTGGCGGGCGTTGACGGTGCTGGCTGTGTAGCTGACGAGCGGAATGAGTTGGCCATATCATTGCTGGTCATACCGGTCGGTTGCGGCTGCACTGGTTGTTGAAAGCCCGTCTGCTGAGGCGGCTGCTGCTGCTGTGGAGGTTGCTGGAAGCCAGTGGGCTGAGGCGGTTGGAAGCCTGGGTATTGCTGCTGTTGCTGTCCATACTGCTGTTGAGGCTGCTGCTGACCCGGAAAGCCCGTCGCTTGTGGTTGCAATGCTCCAGCAGGATATCCGGTATACTGCTGCTGCAATGGCGCCTGGCCGAATCCCGGCTGCTGCGCGCCATATTGCGGTTGTTGCTGGAAACCCTGCTGCTGGCCGTATTGGGGTTGTTGGCGGGCGCTGTTGGCGCCGCCAAGGTAGGAAGAAGAACTAGAAAACATTGCCGCGACGCCGGGCTATGCGAGATGATAATGCATGAAGGTGTTGTAGATGCACTTGGAGGGAAGGAGCCGCATGAAGCTGGAGGTAGCGCGGATCCCTGCAAGCGCCTCGTGTACTCGTGTCGCCAAGAAGTGACGTTGCGGCGGCCGCAGTCGACCTCCGTCAACTTCAGCTCCTGATTTTGCTCTTACAGTATGATAGTATTATTGCTGCAGACTTTCCGCTGACAGCCGAGTACAACGCTCCGTACAACAGAATGCAATATATCACGGCTGACGTGATAGGATCGATGAGCTCGTGCCTGAGTCGCACCGCATCCTGCCGCACGACGGCGCTGACTTCATTCGTCTGTCAGAGGACAAAAGCGAAAAAGGCACCGCGACCTCCGACTCCCAGCGACATAGCACAAACAGATGCCAGGCTATCGCGAGGATGCTGACTAAATACAGGACACGTTCACGTTTCAGTCTCAAGCTCTTAGCCCTCACACGAAATCACGACAAGGACGATTTCAGTGTCCATGAAAACGAGACGAAGCAGAACCAGGCGATATGCAGACCCAATTGAAAATGCGACGCCAACCCCCGATTTGCATGATCATGTTCGGGCCTAGAATCATGGCCAGCAAAGGCAATTTCCGTTACATTTTGCGACTCTGCCTGTGTGCTTGTTGGTGCTCGTGTAACGGCGTGGAACTTTAAAATCTGACGCCAGTCAATTGTGTACCATCCCCGAATACACCAATCTGACAATTGCATTTGCATTTCCTTCACGTTGCCGAGGGAGTCTTTCATCCAGCACTCCAGAAAGAGAAAGTCTTCGACCTTGCTCGAGGCTCGCCCAGCCGCTCCGCTCCGCTCACGATGACCATCTGGTCATCACTGACGTATGCAAGACCCACGATCACCTTGACGATTCGCCGTCTCAGTCTGGTGTGATTGAAGTGCGAGGAGGTCACAAGAAGAAATGCATGGCTTGAAGTCAGTGCGCTTGCCTAAGACGCCGTGGGCAAAGGCAAGCACGCGCTTTCTCCAAAATTAGTTCAAAACTGAGAGCAAGTACATACATCTGGCTCTCGCTCTATCTAGCTTTCTCGTCTCCTCGCTCTCATCCTCCCTGTAGTCGCTCAGACCTTTAACCTCTTTTGAATCTCAAGATCTTGCATCACTTTGCCTAGCCAATGCAACCTTGCGTGATGCTCAACTCTGTCACCCGTGTCACCAACTCTACTATTTCGTTGCAGTCCTCCGTCCCCGGCATGTCTTTCTTGGTGAACATATGTCCCGCGTGTAGTTTTGGCCACTTATACCAAAGTCTTGATCGACGACAGGTCCTTGGCTTCTACGTCCAATGGGTCACGGTCTATAGAGATCTTGACGTGGCTAGCGAACGCAGTAATGATGCCGCAATGACTTTCCAGCATGTCATTTGTGTAGGAACCCCGCGTAATCGTCTAATTAGGGATACGCTTGAGCTGCGGCAACGAAGAATCGTTTGGATACCAGAAAGTCGTTCACTTTGGGGCCAGGATATGGCTGGATGGCTGGGCAACTTCATGTTGGATGCAATCGATTGAGCTGCTCTGAGGTGGAGTTGCTCTCGGTCTTAAGCTCTCTTATCAACTACCGTGAGACCTGGGTCGGAATTTCCATCGAATGGGACTGATATCGTGGATATGCGAGCGTGAAGACCTTGTCCTGGATCTCCTGCGGTATGTAGACTGAGCAGGTGGTGCTTTGGGCGCAATGCGACAGGCGCTTCCGTTGTGGCAGAGGATGCCATGATGTTGGTTCGGATCTGTGTGCCTGGTTTCATGTCTGGCGCTCAGAGTGAAGCAGCTAAGCAGCTGGTGATGTAGCGCTAAGGCCGCTAGCTCTAGCGTCCTCTGCTGCAGGCGAACAACACATACTTTCCTCACTCAATTCCACGCCACAGCTCGTCTGCCATCATGTCCTCGGGTTGGCTTTCCTGTCCTCAAGTATGGTCCGCAGCTTCTGCGTATTGACGCGCGCTAGCTGCGAATGCATCGCATGCGTGTCCTGTTGCGGGCTGTCAGACCTCTCAGCATACCTGCCGGGAAGTGTCAGCACTGCTCGAATCGCAAACTAGCGGCTACTGTCTGTACATCTTCGCGTCCTCTCGCGCTCGTTCTAAGACGTTCTCAGCGGTCTTCACCAGCTCGTCTTGACTAAGCCTAGGAAGGTAAGACAAGTCAGCTGCTGTTACAGAAGCATTCTCTTAGACATCTGCTCACTTCTGCTCCTCATCCGGCGGGTACCTGGGGTCTGAGTACAAGCCTTTGAAGAGTTCGACAGCTTGTTCGGCATGCCAGCTACGGATGCGTCAGTCAGGACTACAGTTTCTGGAAGAGGCTCGACTTACACATATTCATCTGGACTATGCGCTAGAATGAGATGACATCCAGCCTTGTGGAGGTCTCCAATTAGAGGCTCCTTTACAAGTCGATGGCTGATACTGTTTGCTTCATCAAATCTTTCCTCTTCAAATGCTTCCCATGCTCGAAGGAAGAGGCGCTCGAATTTCTGGCCCAAAGGATTCAGCGCTTCTGTGGGAATTATTGTCGATGACATTTTCATTCTTCGCTTCGGCAAGATGACGTGGGCGAGTTTGGCAACCAGAGGAGCCGAAAAGCTAGCAGGCGATTAAGTCTGCTGAGAAATCTGATGGATTCACGTACACGTACTTGAGCGGAGATGTTGTAGTCGCACAACATCGTTATCACATGTCGCTCGCGTGGGGTTGATCAATTGTCATGACCCTGACTTAGGATCGACATCGACATCGTACCCCTGCTTTTGAGGTCAGATGTAAGGCGGCGCCACGTACGCACGCGACGTGTAACGGTATTATCGCATGCTTTTGCTTTTAATCTCACAAGAATAGCGCTTGATATAGCGATACCAAGGATGTAAGTGTCAAATGTCAGTTGGTGTACGCCCCGATCATGGATCCCAAGCATTCTTGAGCCGACATTTCAAGATGAGATGCGTGGCAGCCTCGCCCATTCGACGATCTGTGCCTCGACATAATGGCCACGACCATCGGATTCGCCGTGCGCATGTCCGCCCGGAACCCACGCCAGGAACTGATGAAATGATCTGACGAGTGCGAAAAGCTTCACGCACTCGTTGTCCGCTGCAGCTTTTTGCTTCTGTTGTGGCCTCGCTCTTTCTCCAGTGCACCCACTTCATTCACGCAGTCTACGACACCACATCTTGTTCGCCTCTCGCTGCCCCGCGATCGCATTCCATACGCTCGCTTTCCACTTCCCCAAGATCAAATCGTAGCGAGAACAGTATGACGACGCCCGCGTTCCTGGCTCTCCCGGGCGGCCATTCGCAGACTACAACGAGCCTCACAAAGCATTTGCTGCATCCAAAGTGTGTTGGCAGCGGGACAATCAGCGAAGGTAGCATGAAGTTCTTCTGAGAAGAGAACAGGTTTAAAGAGCAGTAGGACAGTGCAGTCGCGTGAAAGGCGCCTGGGATTGCGACAAGCTTCATTCGTGCGAGATTCGGCCGCATAGAACTAGAACTATTAGTTCTATTGTCAGACCTCGACCGTCCGTCACCAACAGTGCTCTTCGTTACACTGGACGTCTGGGGCGAATCTCTACTCATTAGAATAGCGGACCGTCTTGACATTCCTCCTTTTCCAATTGCTCAGCTCTCGCCATAACACGATTGGAAGCTTCATGCACCTCGTTGTGATCAATCTCACAGAGATGCTTGCATGCAAGCATTGCGTCCCTCAGACGGCGTTTGAACGTGAGCAATAGCTGTGAGCTTCGCTGAAGAATCATTGTCTTCTAGTGGTGTTGCAGCCTAAACCTTGCCTTATCAAGTTGATAGCTCCCCTCCAGCCGGCCCCTAACGGGAACCAACATTCACTTCACCTTTGCCAAAACCAGGGGTTTGCTTGCACAAAGAAGTCATAGCTTCATCACGCGGGGTCGTTCTAGCCTGCTCAGGAACGGACCATTTCACCGCTGCTGCCATATAAGATGATAGCAGTTTCCATCTTTCAACTTCCTCCTCAATCGCAACACTCGAACACAGATTCTGCAAGCAAACACCAAGTCCAGCAACCATGCCAAGCAACAACACCAACTCATGCAGCTCCGGTGGCTCCGGCAGCACTCAAGGCGGAAGCTACACCGTCTCCTCGAGCGGCACCAACTCGTCTGTAAGTGTAGCATTGCTACTGGAGAAGCGCGAGATACTGACCACGAGCAGGGAAACCACTACTGCTCGCGCGACTACGGCTCGTCCGCCTCGAACTCCAACAGCTACCACTACAGCAACTCCGACGGTAGCTACTACTACTCTAGTAAGGATAACCACCAAAGCAGAACATCAAGTAGATTGCTGACCATGTACATGACAGACCCTAACGGCTCCACCTACTACAACAACGGTAGCGGCTCCAACAGCTACACTCCGGCCAGCAAGAAGTAGAGCGCGATGCCTACATCAAATGATGGAAGGCTTGGTCATTGTTCTGCAAGGCTACGGTGATGTAAGGCCTTCAGTAACCACAGCGGATCAGTCGAGAGGCAGTGGGGCATGGAGTTGTCTACGAACGGAAGGGCGACCTGGCGTCGCAGTCTTTGCCACATGAAGGTGACTTGATTTTGGCGAAATCTATGGTGAATGCGCAAGTGGATGCTAGCTTGCGCCGCCGAGATAGTCCCATGCAGTCAAAGTGTGAACTCTGACGACATCGAGAAACTCTTCAATGCTCACCTTCTCATCCCTCTCTGCCATGCCTCTCGGATGCGGCCCATAAGCATAGGCAGGAATGTTGTGTCGTCTAAAGTGCTTGCAATCCGTAGCACCGAGTGAACATATCACCACAGGCTCTTCGCCGCGTAGCTGCATGGCGTTCCTCTGCAGCAGGCCAACCACTTCGTGATCAGGCTGACTGTGCGTAGAGATGTGTGAATGATTCTCGTGGACGGAGTAAGAAGCGGTTGGGAAGTCCTTGAGTATGTCTTCGATGTGCTTCCGGATCGTGTCGGTCTTGACGCCAATGGGTATGCGAATGTCGGCTTCGAAAATGCATTCAGAAGGAATCATGTTGATCTTGTCACCGCCTTTGATCGTGCCGATATTGACCGTCGGGATCAGCATAGCGTCTGCTGCTCCTGGCCACATGATCTCGTCAGCGACCTTGCGGACATCAGGCTGCTGCATGTGCTTCTTGATTTTCTCATCCATGCCCAGGTCCGGGAGCTTCTCCATCGCCACTAGTCGTTCGATAAGTCTGGAAGCGATGCGAATTGCTCCTTCGCTGCGATGTATATAGGCACCGTGCGCAGCTTGAGCGGTGACGGTGAAAGTCAGACGGAAGGTTCCCTTCTCGCCGAAACGAATACTGCCCAAGCCACTGGGCTCTCCGATGAGTATGCAGTCACCGCTCCATTCTTCGGAGCCATCATCTTCTAACAGGTACCGAGTACCCCATCTGCCACCAGTCTCCTCATCTGACACGACTTCCAAAGTGGCACGACCTGAGAGCTGGGATCGGAATTGGTGGAGATAGCTGAAAGCTATGATCGAAGCTGCTGTGCCAGCTTTCATGTCTACTCCGGAGCGACCGTATACGTACCCATTCTCGACATCGCCAGAGTACGGATCACGTTGCCATTGATCTGCATCTCCTACTGGAAACTGATCGATGTGCCCGTTGAGTACAATGCTCTTCTTCTGGCCAGATTCGGATTTCCCTCGTAAAATGCTGACCAGATTCGGGGACTCCTTCTTGGGAGCGATGATCTTAGACGAGATACCAGCTGCCTCCAAATGAGACCTCACTGCCTCAATGCCTTGTCGTGTGTCTCCAGGCGGATTCGGAGTTGGTGCTCGGATAAGAGCTTGCAAGAGGGCGATATGTTTCTCAGATTCCGCATTGATCAGATCCAGAAGGTCCTGCTTGGTAGTCATCATCCAGGTACCGCTACGGCGAAAATGAAAATTCAGGCTTTCGTGTGTGGCTATTGTAGTCCCGTTTTGTGCGTGATCTGAAGGAGAATCGAAATGCATGCTTCTTTCTTCAGACACCGCCGGATCTCAACTTCTTGGCCATTCGGCCAAGACTAAGGAGGCGATACATCGGCAGAAAACGTTTGCCGTTATTGGCGAGTATGTTATGTCAGTGCCAACCACACGAACACCGTCGACCAAGATGATGCCGCTGCTTGCGATGCTGCGTTGTTGTTACGATCCATCCTTGTCGCTTGGAGCACATTGCCCCGCAATTGCCAAGCCCGCGCGGCGATTCCGCTGTATCAAACCTTCATGTGAAGAATGCGAACGCCGATGCTAGCTAGACCACAACACAGTGCCGAAATATGCCCAGTTCTGAGAGAGCATGGCGCCACTTTCTAAGCAGGCTTCGAATAGCCATGACTGGGAGAACGATTCGAATATGAAGAAGCTCTTGGAGAAGAAGCGCAAAGCTGAAGATGCAGAGCTGTTCAATTCGGAGGAGACGATGGCCTTAAAGAGAAGAGCTGTTGTGATCGCAGCAAAGCGTACACCTCTGCCGCGGAGGTCGTCAGAGTACGTTCATGGAGTGTGCTGGATCTTACACTGCGCGAGTACTAAGACAGAAGCAGTCTAACTTTCGACGACGATATAACGCCGAGCATTGGCACTCAGCTCCAGAATACTGCACGAGCCAGGAGCACGAAGAAGCCTCCAGCGGCGAGGAAGGTAGCTGACAGGGTGGAGTCGAAGCTGAGGCGTAAGAGTGACCGGAAAGGCCCTCCAAAGAAGCAGAAAGAACTGGAGGAGACGGAGGTGGGCGTACAGCGTCGGATGGGGCGTACGCAAGCGCCGCGTGGTGCAAAAGCAGTATCCTGACCATGAGGTTGAAGAAGTTGCAGAACCAAGACCCGACAAGATGTATCCGAGACTCTGAATATGGGGGACAAGCCTTCTATCAATCTTCTGGAAGCATGCACACTCCCGGATCGAGCCGAGCCTGAACGCTTGGGCACACCTGCACTGAGCACTCCAACCCCTTTTGACCTGCTCTCAATCATGGTGGTAAAGCAATCGCCACTCAACGCGCGTCATGGCTGACGAAAGACTGCGGCAGTACCGGCAGTTTTGAACCGCTATTGTTCGCGCAAGCCGTCATCTATTCGCGTAAAAGCGCATGATGGCGTCCAAGCATGAGCCACCATGGGCACTGGAACCTCCGCATCGAGACACTAGGCGCAAAAGACAGAAAAAGGATAGTCTGGCTTCCGAAAGATTGGACCACTCGACTCAGACTTGTCACGTTGGTTCGTGCGCTCAGTCACTGTTGTCTTGATGCAAAGCCGTGGCTGACAATCCGGAGCAGCATCTGCTTCAACGCCGATCTGTATATCTTCAGACTCCGAGGACGAAATGTGTGATCCGCAATTTTGTCTTTACAAAAATCAGCGAACTCCGTCTGGGAACAAGCCCTTCAACCTGATCACTTGCGCAGGACGACAATGTGCCGTCTCAGCCTACCACAAGATATGTGTGGGCCGCGCGAATGCGGTAAAGTACCCAGACAACACTAACTGGTATTGTCGATCATGTCGGAGTGTGCCAACGAATATAGCTGCATTACAGAATCAGCCGGGGCCGTCCACGCCCATCAAGTCCGCCCCGGCACCTTGTCACATTAATCAGTCCGCGGCAGCCGTGAAAGCCGAAGTGGTAGTGCCTGTGGACCATGAGCCTTCACTACATCCAGAACAACGGGAAATTGTCGATGCTGTGATGAATGGCTACAATGTGTTCTATACTGGATCGGCAGGTACAGGCAAGAGTACTGTGCTCAAAGAGTATGTGAGGAAACTCAAGCAAGTGGGGAAACATGTTGATATTATTGCACCTTCTGGTATTGCTGCCGTGAATGTTGGCGGAGGCACATTCTTCAGCTACATGGGATGTAGACCAGACGACTTTAGGCTTGATCTCGAGAACTTTCGACGCAAAGCACACGGCAAAAAGGTCCAGGCACGCATCGGCGCAACAGATGTTCTCATCATCGACGAGATCTCAATGGTCGAGAGTCAGCTCTTGACGCGCCTGGACATCGCCATGCGCGAGGCAAGAAGCTATTGGACAAAACCGCAAGGCAAAAAAATTCTTTCCAGGCGTGACGGCAGCCTACCCTTCGGCGGAGTGCAAATTGTGGTGACTGGAGACTTTTGTCAGCTTCCTCCTGTCAAGCCATTCGAATACTGCCTATACTGCGATGGTGGTGAAATGGAGACTTTGAACAATCTTGAAGGAGGGCCCAAGACCTGTAAGAAATGTCATTCAGTGTACAAAGACGAAGACAAGTGGGCATTCAAGAGTCCAGCCTGGGCTGGCGCCGACTTCTTATACTTCGAGCTCAAGGAAATTCACCGACAAAACGACTTGGCGTTCATTACGCTCCTCCAGAAATGCCGCTTTGGCATCGACCTTCCTTCTCAAGAACGGCGGTTGCTTTGCCAGAGAAGCCTTGCAGATCCCGTCAAGCTCATGCCGACACGAGCTGAGGTGCAAAGAGAAAATGACGCTGGCCTGCGTCGACTAAAACAAAGATCGCTTTTCCTGAATTGCCTCGACATGTTTGATCGCCGGAATTCGGAAGACCCTACTACAGCCTTTCTCGGCCAGCCAAAGTACGAGAACAGGGCGGATGGTCCTCTCAAAGCACTGGGCACCGATCGTTTCGAGGAGAAGATTGAGCTGAAAATTGGCACTCTGGTTCTGCTTCTCGTCAACCTTGACTTTGAAGCCAAGCTAGTCAACGGTACGCAAGGGAAGATAGTGGATCTGAAGCCCTGGGACCCTGTAGCCGACGCCATGCATCGCAGAGATCCCGACTCACCAAAGAAGCGCAGCGGAAAGGGCGGTAGCGGCAAGGCCATCGACTCAAGAACCGAGGAGATAATGGAGATCAAAGATCGACAAGTCCGCGAGTTCATGAGTAGGCAACAGTCCCAGGATGTGCCGGTGGTGGATTTTGGCAATGGCCGCATTCGTGGAATTGGACCCTGCTGCCAGATTAGAGACGTCGGCAGCGAGTCGCCCTACAGCCTGCTTGGTCGAACACAGATTCCGTTGACTGCAGCCTGGGCTGTGACCATTCACAAATCGCAAGGCATGACCCTGGACAGAGTTGAGATTGACTTGTACCGAAGCTTTGAAAAAGAGCAAATGTACGTCGCTCTCTCTCGTGCGCGGAGTCTGGAAGGCTTGAGTGTGCTGCGAATGCCACAGCAGAATCTTACTGGCATGAACACCGAAGTGAAGGAGTTCTTGGAAAGTCACGCGCTTTTGAACTTGGATAGATTTCTGGCCAAGTGAGACTCTTCAACGGGTCATAATTGAAGACCTGCTCGATCAGAATCATGGTTGCATGCCCTCAAGCTCCATATCATCGCTTCTTGAATACTCATTCCACAAAAAAAATCGTTTCCACATGGTCCGAAAAAAAAATGAGGCATAAGAGGAAAAAGTCTCCTGCCGAAGTCCAGAGTGGAACTGGAATCCCTCGCCAGCCGCCGAAGCGGTAATGACTGTCCAAGCATGAAATTCTCAGAAACAACCCCAGACGCGCCATATCGGCGCGAACGATTGGCGAGGATCTTACCACTGGACCACATCGGCCGAGAACGTGAAAATCTTGACGATATATGGATGTAAATTTTTCAATGGCTGTCGGGGTCTCTGCACTTCGTAGGTCTTGCCGAATGCGAAGTCCTTGCCGTCAACTTTCACGTACCGACGAAAATTGCCTCACGTCGGCTGATCTGGTCCATTGGTAGGGCACTGTTGGCGTAGTTTCCTCAATGCGCCGAAGTAGCCTAGGGTCCGTTAACGTGGTTCGAAGCCGGCGGTCGACATCTGATAAGCATTTCTTTCTGCTTTTCATGATCGTTTTCTGGGTCAAGGTCTGGCGGCTGTTGTTCAAACTGTTCAGCGCTTCAAAACTTTCTCGGCCTCATATGTCAGAGATTGGGTCTGGCTTGATGAATGTTATTGGATGGTGAGCGAGGTGAGTGTGTTGTGTTGTGTAGGTCTCCAAAGATAGCATGAGTCGAGAAAGATGTAAAGAGCAGAATGGAGATTGGATGAAATCTGATCACTGCTCATGCTTGATTCATTGACGAGAGTGTTGCAAGCAACAGCGACTTGACCTGGGCTGTTGAGCGTCACGATCATTCATCGCCTAGGATGCTCTCAATAGCGAAGCTGAGTGCCGAAGCTGTGATGTTCTTCTATTCTGTACATCGTTCTCACGGCTCAGCATTGGGCGCATTTAATACCTTCTCGCTGTTGGTGGTGCTCGGCCGATTTAGGCCTGACTGTGATGGTCGGAGAGCGAGGCTTTCATGTTGCACGGCACCTTGACTTTCGCAGTGACGGCTAATGATGCCGCAGTCAAAGGTCTTGGTTTGGGTCCGCTTTGGAATTGCTGTCCAAGAGCAGTGCCCGAGTGCGAATTCAGCTTCAGCTCCCGTGTAGCATCTCTTTACACCTTTGAATGCCTTGTCCGTCCCTAGTACGCCCTTTCAAAAGACACGCTGTTCTTTGCTTCCTCTGGCGCAAGCTCCTGCACAATACCCCAATCCACTGCATCCCACCAGCGCTCCAGATAATTTCTCTTGCCAGTCGCACCATAGTCGTACATGTAGACATGTTCCCAAGTGTTCACGCAGAGCACGGGCACAAGAGTTGTGCCTCCTGGTGGAATCCTTGCTTGCGCTCTGCCTTGCTGGCTGTGTGGCCCAAATGCGCCAACAGTGTTGGCAGGGATTTGCGACTGCGCGTTCAAGTATCCTTGATAGGAATTCGGATTGTTGTTGTTCATGTCCAGGCCTTGTTGCCTGTATCCTGCCTCGGGAAATGGCGTGCCAGCCAAGTAGGTGTTCAAAATGCGCCACTGCCCGCTCCTACTGCTTAACATTCCAGCCGAGCTTGCATTTCTTACCCACACCAACCAGACGAATCCTGGTCCGAACATGCTCGCTGCAGTATCGATCATGGTTGCGCGCAGAGTGTCGATGCTGCCGAAGGTCTTCACTAAGCTCTCCACCATCTGCGGCGTGTTTTTCAGCGATATTGGCTGAGATGAAAGAGCGCGGAAATAGAAATGGCTGTTGAATGCCATACTCGCATGATTGAATACGGCGGCATTCATGGGATCTCGTGCGAAGGATAGGATGAGGTCTTTTAAGCTGAGATTTTCGATGGGCTCGCCGGCGACCAGGTCATTGAGTTTCTGGATGATGTGCGCTTGGTACTCTGTCCATGCCATTTCATATCCTCTCGGAGCAAACAAGCCAGGCACCCCCTTTTCCTGAAATACGTCTTCGAATCCCAATAAGGGCACATCATGTTTGTATCGCTGCTGTTGTCGCTGCGGTTGTGTTCGGGGGATGGACAACGATGGCTTCAAGGCGCTGGCCGGCCTCAATATCCGCCTCGTGATCATGGCGATGGCGATGGCGATGGCGATGGCGAGGGGTGGAGTTGGAGTTGCATGTGAATCTTGTCTGGTCTGGACTTTGGACGTCGAGCTTCACCCCCGATTTCTCCGATGCGCTCACAGCCAATCGTTTCCGCGCGCCAAATGTTGTTTCGCTTGTTTCTGCGTTTCTGCCAAAGACATGCTCACCACCACACAATGCCTCGACACTACCGCTGGTGTCACCTCGAACTCCACCTCCTCGTCCGCGTTCGCCAACATGCTCCATATCCATTCATCCCCAAGACACCGTAAGAGTCAAGACCATTTTCGTTCACTCCCTTGTCTTCACATTCACATCTGTCTCGCCTGCCTGCCACCCTCGACCCGCCTGCATTTCCTTGTCTCTTTTCCTACTTCTCTTCGCATTCTCTTCAAGATACCCGCGCGTCTTCTTGCGCAAGCCCCTCAAAATGCTGTCTGGGACCGTTTTTGCCGTTGCTTTTCTGCTTGACTTCCATTTTGCAAGCGGCCTCTGGATCCCGAAAGAACTCGAGCACGATGCAGCCTTCTGGGAAGCCGAGGCATTCACTCCATTCGCCAGACGAGACGAGCAGACTTGTGGCGGTGTCCCAGGTCTCACGCAATGCGGTACTGCCTTCCCTGCGAGTTTCTGCTGCGGCGCGAACACCAAATGTTTGCTGTTAAACACTACATCCACCATCACGGCCGCACTATGCTGTCCTGCTGGCCAGGACTGCCATACCATTAATACTGTCAGTTGTGACGAGAGTCTTCAAAACGCCACTACTACACCAAGCTCTGAACTACATTCAGATCCGCCCACTCAACTGGAGACATGCGGCAATGCGTGTTGCCCGATGGGGTACAAGTGTCAGGGTGGAAACTGCATGGCGTTGTCTGCGAGCGAGGTTGCCACTTCGACACAGTCAAGTTCTTCGCTACTCCCCACCTCCACAGCATCCATCTCGGTCAGCGTGCCATCGACGACGGCTCCTGCTAGCGAAGCCGCCTCTACATCGGCACATCTGATAGACTCCAAGCAGTCTTCGAATAGCTTCTCAGGTGGCTCATTCGCTGCCGGCTTTGTCCCCGGCATTGCAATCGGTCTGTTCGTTGCGGCACTGATCATCTTCTGTATTCGCAAAAAGAGCAAGAATCGAAGCTATGGCAACGACAAGCATAAATCATCCGGACGAGACACGTTGACAGATCTCTCGCCACATCTGTACCGCCGCCCAACCGTACATGGTCGATCCATCTCAGAACCGGCAGTCGACACGAGCGCTGTGCATCGCACTGACTTCCTCAACTATTCGCCTCCAAGTCAAAAGAGTATTCATCTTGATGGTGCTACCGGATATGTGGTGGAGGTGACATCTCCGCCAAGAGAACCTGTTCCACCTCAAGAGCCTGCCAGACAGAAAGGCTGGTTCTCGCGCTCGCCATTCGTTAACCAAATCTCAACGCCCAAACCGACGCATTCCCCGATACCAAGTCACCTGAAGCGCGGCACACTCTCCTTCAAGGTCAGTCCAGTGCGTGGCCTGAAGAAGCAGAGAAGCATGCATTCCCTCCGCCGACAAGCCGATGACCGCGATGCACGCAGACCGGGTAGTCTTGCCCGAAGCCAAAGCACAGAGACGATCAAAGTGGCAATGGCGACCCCCGATCAGCACGCTCCACAGCTGCCACCCACCAGCTTCGGTCGCACACCAGAAGAAATGCTCGCTCGCAACCTTCGTCCCCAAAACCCGGAGCCGCTCACATCGCGAAGTTGGCATACCATGACTTCTGGTGTCTCAAGCGAAGAATCCACGCCCATCGACGAGGAACCAGGACACAGCTACCAAACACCAACTCGACCAGGCCGAAACAGTAATGTCGCCAACATCGGCGCAACACTACAAGCACCATACACTCCTTCAAACTACGGCCCAAGTCAGCCCGCGCCACTCAAGGTCAACAAGCATGACTTCTTATCTGT
This sequence comes from Pseudocercospora eumusae, assembly GCA_001578235.1. Taxonomy (NCBI): domain Eukaryota; kingdom Fungi; phylum Ascomycota; class Dothideomycetes; order Mycosphaerellales; family Mycosphaerellaceae; genus Pseudocercospora; species Pseudocercospora eumusae. The sequence goes on from LFZN01000064.1 coordinate 39,589, forward strand.
CGACCCAGCTGCAGGCAAAGCTTGGAGCAATCGACTCAGCAGTATCTTCCCAGACAGAGATCGTGATTCAACGTGGAGAGATACAAGAATGACAACCTGGGGGAGTATCATGAACAAGGCGGGCTTGACGAAGAGCAAATTGTATGATGATGAGAATGCTGGTGGAAAATTCGTGACGAAAGGTGGTGATCCCAGGGAATGGAATAGACGGTCGTGAGTGGTACAACTGATGATGACAAAAATTCTCACATTCGAAGTCCCCGTCTCCGTCTCCATCTCCATCTCACTTCTCCTCACTCGATGTGATTCTCAAAGATCAAAATGACAATCACCAAGGATCAGACCATCGTGTCTGGGTCTCAGATATCTGCTAGTACGTATTTAGGGTGGAAAAACGACACTGAACCACGAATGATCGTCGAGAGATTGAAAACATATGGACTTGAGAGTAAGGCTTCTTCGTAGCAAATAGAGAAAATGATATATCCGCCATCATGTGGGAAAGGAACAACACAATCGCCCTCGGTATGCATGTTGTTTCAAGCAGAGCCTTCAGAGCGACCTCAGACCGAGAATGATTGTCGAGAATGGTGGACTTGTATACAAAAAGATAGATGTACGTGTGTGCATACCCTAGCTAGACAGCATGACTCGTAGTTAAAAGTTCTGTCGCAGCGCGGGTGTTTTAGCCCAAGACCTCCACTGGCAGGGCCAAATGCTGCATGGTGTCGTCGTTGGAAGATCGCTTGACGACTGGGCCAAGTGAGGAGAGGAATACTCGTGCAGCCCAAACAAGTCAATCGAAGAATTCAGCAGACATGCATTATTCAACCCACAATCTATCATCAAAATCACTCATTACAACCTCTCAATCCCCCCCATAAATATCCTCCTCTTCCACATTGTCACCTTCAATGTTCACACCCTGCCTCCTCAACATCGCAGCATACTCATCCTTACCTTGCTGATCGTCGTCATCATCATCATCATCATCATCATCTCCACCTTTCAAAACCTCGTCCAGATCCTCATCCGGTTCCTCAGGCGTCTCAGTCTCCTTCAAAAACCGAGCAAGTTTCTTCGGCTTTTCCGCCTCACCCTCAACCTCATCATTTTCGCGGGGACGAACGATACCCCTCGGAGGCTCAGCAGGCTGCGGACCCGAAGATCCTGGGGAAGGACCTAACCCAGGTAAGAAGGTCTGCTGAGGTTGGCTTGGAGTCTGAGGTGGAAGAGCCAAGCCTGTCGGGTTTCGCGCCGGAGTAGCCGTAGCCTTGACTGGAGAAGTCGTGATCATGGCCTCTTCTTCACCGTCGTCGTCTTCACCGAAAAGGTCATCATCGGTATTCAAGCCTGGTTCTTCGGGCTCGGTCAAGGGATTCGGATCATGAGCTGGAGGTCCCGTTGCACGCTCTTCTCGGTCCAGAGGATCGGGCTGTGCGGAAGACTCAAGGACGGTTGTTACTGCTTCCGACTCCCTGGCAGTTCGAGGCTCCGGGGTTGGGACACGGTCGCCTGACATGACGTCCAATAGAACAGAGGTGTTGGGTGGAGTAGTCGGTGAAGCTGTTGAAGCTGCGGCGGCTTGACGGCTCTGTGCGTCCTGAGCGAGATGTGTTTGGATGGAGGCCAGAGGACCAGACGCAAGATCAGTGCCGACGACTGCAGTATTTGGCGGAGGAGCAGAAGGAGGATGACCGTCTGCCACCTTTGCTGAAGGTGATCCGCCGGCCATTGAGGGACTTCCTCCGGAGCGCCGTGTTTGTTCCTGGATAGTGGCCTCTCTTTGACGTTGGCGCTGCTCGGGTGTTCCATGCCGGTTGATGAATTCAGCGATTTGACTTCGACCGTCGGCCATGCTCACACCCTGATCATCTGCCTGAGGGCTGGCTACACGTGGCAGCTGAGAATCAGTACCCGGAATGTTGACTTCAGAGCCAAGGAGCGGTTCTGGTTCATAGGCGTCATCGTCGGCCTCGTTGGGAGGCTCCTGATTCTGTACCTGATTGCTCGACGTGGCAGCCGGACCTAGAGCGGATGTGTATTGCTTTTCTGGTTGAAGGTCCTGAAATTCCGCTCTGTATCGAGCAAGAATTGCCTCCGAGGAGTCCTGGAAGTCAAACTCGATTTCAGAGTTGGTACGACCATTTTGGCGAAGAGCATTCTCCAGCTCGTCCTTGTCTGGAATGCTACTATCGTTCCTTTTCCACGCTTCCAGGTCATTGGCCAGCCGGATACGGTCAATGAAAGCATTCAAACTGTGAGACGTGAGGAAAGGTATCGTCTTCTCGAATGCACGGTCCGCGGGCACGCTGGCATCGGCAGCGACAAAGCCGTAGCACTTCAGGAATGCCTCTATGGTCTTGCTGTCCATTCTGGATTCGCGGGCGAGGTTGATCATTCTGACGCCGTCCCGTTGGAAAGTTTGGGAGCTGCGTACGGGAGTGGCAGGTCCGGTGGCAATTTCAAGCCCGAGGGCGATGGCCCATGCATTGAAAATAGTGTGTAGTCCACATTCCCAACTACTGATTTGACGTATGCGGTTTGTACTCGGATGAGCTGTTTCCGGTATCGACAATTCTGTATTTCGTGCCCATCCAAGGTCTCTCAGGAGATCCTTGAGTTTGGTGACGTGGTTTTGAAAGTCTTGTCTATGCCCTCTAAGGTTGGCACTGTCGTAGTGGTAGATTTCGAAATCTTGATCTCCTTTACGGTTCACGACGAACAGAGAGTGGTGTCCCCGGCCTGTATTATGGTCCATCGTCGAGTATGGAAAGATCATTGGGCAACCTGGTCTCGCCGCTTGCTGTCCAGGCTTCGACATCCCAGGGAATTGCAAAGTTGCGACACCTACAGGCGGGAGGTAAGCGAAACGCACTCCTTTATCATTCTCAGTGACGCGTTCGGTCACTGACACGATCGCCTGGTACAGCGTTTCATCTAGCATGAATCCGCGCTCGACGGCTGGATCTTCGGCTGCGATCTTGAAGTCTGTATTGCGGCGCTCGAGATCCTGCAGTCGAGCAGGATATTCTTTGCATGGATCCGCAGATTGAGCCCGTCCCGAAACTCCAGTTGCTTTTTCGTCGCCTCCAGACTTCTTGCGCTTCGAGCCGTCATCCTCATCGTCCTTCGAAGACTTTCTTGAGCGCCTGCGGGGTTGCGTGTAGGCGCCTGGGAAGACTGTGGATGAATAGCCAAATGCTGGTTGGCCACTAGGTGGGCCTCCTGAGGATAAAGTGTTTGCATTGTTCGCCATCGTTTGCGTGTCTTGTGCTGATGCTATGGACCCACTGCCTTTGACTTCCGTAGTGTTTGGGAGGGGAATTTCAGCAGAAGGGCCCAAAGAATTGCCCGCTGTGATGTCGGCGTCATTTGCACCCGTGAAGGAGGTTTGAGGAGCGAGAGCGTGTTGAGTATCTCCCGAAGCCTTTCCTACTTGATTGCCGTCGAAGCTCGGCAGGGATGTTGTAGGTGCAGCGGTGACAGCATCCGTGAAGGAGGTCTGAGGAGCGAGAGCGTGTTGAGTATCTCCCGAAGCCTCTCCTGCTTGTTTGCCGTCGAAGCTCGGCAGGGGTGTAGTAGGTGCAGCGGTGACAGACTCTTCCTGAACAGGTGACGTTACTGTGCCAATTCTGACCGGAGCAGAGGTAACAGCAGGAGTATCTTCGCGTTGCTGTTCGGTCTGCCTGATTTCGCCTTGAGGGTCAAGGATTTCAGTACCACCATATGAATCGCTGCCATGCTGTGGCCCACGAACGGCGGCTTGGTCGTCCACATGACCTGGACCTTCTTCATTCCCCCTCGTTACGACGACATCCTCCGATGGATGTTGAGCGTCTGACGTTGATCCTGCTGCCGGTGCGGCTTCACCTTGAGCGAGGGCTTGCTGTGCTTCATGCTGCTCAGCAGTAGTCTCAGCAGTAGTCTCAGCAGTAGCCTCAGCAGCAGGTACCTCAGGCTCTTCCTCGTCCTCAGGAGCAAGGGCACTAGCCTTGGCCCTGCCTTTACTTTTCTTTGGCCCTCTCTTCCCGCCTTTCTTAGTGCCTGGCTTCTTCACCCCAGCGGCTTTTGGCGCTGCCGCTTTCTTCGTCGTAGTCTTCTTCACGCTCGCTTTCTTTCCTCCCTTCCTGCTTGAAGCTTCTCCTTCAGCGTCCTTGTCTTTAGCCTTGTCCGCCTTCTCTCGAGCTTTGGCCGCTTCTCTATCCCGGATTGATTCTTTGGTGTCGACTTCTTCAACCTCCTGCTCCTTGTGCGCAAGGATCTTCTCTGGATCGTTGGTGGCTACGACTGGCGAAATGTCGTCATCGCCAGTGACATACTGGCTTCTAGTCCTGATCCTCTTCATGGCTGCTGCTCACGTAATTGAGTACGAAATGACCGACCGAGGGCACGAGCAGCGGCAGCGTTTGTAGTCGTTCCACTGGACGCTCGCAAGAGAGAGCAAGCTCTTTGTTATGCCATGGCCGCATCCGGACTGACACGCACATTGCCATTCTTTAATGCTTTCAGCGCGAAATTGAATTTTGTCAGTCTGCGAAATGCTCTCTTCGACGCTGACAGCTGCACGAGGTGACCGACAGCGATGCACTCGGAGCGGAATGTGCTCGAGCTTTGCGGAGGAATGCTGCAAGACCATGACACAATGTCATTGTCTATGCTGGAATGTGGTCAATTGCTTGGCAAGTCGTGTTCTTCATTCTTTCCAAGTGGAACGGCGACGTTGTTCACCACAGACACGACTCCATCGATGACTCCCTCCTTCCTGTGCCGATCTGACAAGGAAGTCGTACAGCGGCTTCCGGCCTTCGTCAATGGTCATCTCGAGCAGTCTGCCAGGAGTGCTCTTGCACGCATCGACTGCTTTCATGTTGGCCAGGATCCCGCGCGAACTCCTCCAATTAAAATAGCCCAACGCCTGCTTCTGACCCATGGTCGTGGCAACCGTGCCAGTTAAGGGCTCTAACCATACAATGATGTGGGTACTCCAGTGGAAGAGACCATTGGTGATGACGGTGTACTCGAAGGATTTCGTCTAGGCTTCATAGTCGCGATTGACCAAGACGACCTTCGCCTCAGGATAGGCGTCAATAGGCTCCCTCCACAGGAAACTTGAAGGCAGATCTGTAAAGCTGGTGAACTTGCCTAAGCCTTCGTCGAACTCTTCTCGACCATGGATCTTGCCCTTCCCTTCATATTTTGCTTCGATGCATTTCAACCAAAACTTGGCCGGTGGCCTGTAGCGCGTTGTCATTGATACGCTTCGATATATTGAAGCAGAAGAGCGCTTACGTATTCCTCATGAGGAGATACATGTAACCATGGTAGATTGGTGCTTCGAGCAAATTCGTGAGTGCAGTGGACATCATGAGTTCCTGTTCGTGGAGGACTGAGCACCAGCACTTGCATAGGTCCTTTACGTTTCCAGGTCGTTGCCGTTTTTATGATCATTGTTATTTTGATCGAATATGGAAGTTGCGAGAGTGGAGCTGAATGAAATATTAGCATACCTACCAAGGTTTATGTACCTACAGTAGTCATGAATTCTGCGTCGTCCAACAGCATGATGATAGTACGGAAGTCCATAGCTCGGGCGCTATGAAAGGATTGGGCACTCCTTCAGCATACATGTGGTTCGCATTTTCAGCCGCGTAATGTGCCATGGCCAGACTGTCGGGATGACCCATATTGACCGGAGAGCACAGTTGGCGAGTGCGCGAACATCTCAGGCTTCTCCAAACTCCATCAAACCATCTTGCTTGTCAATCTTGTGAACCATGACCGCGAACTGACCGTTCTTTGCCTCATCCCAGATGATCTCGCCATTCTCGTCTGTCGGGATGTACTTCTTTGCATCCGGATGCTCCAGAAGCGTCTTCTTGAACTTCAAGCCCTGTTCTTTGAATTTGGCCTTGAGGGCCTCCGCTTGCGGTCCTGTCCACTCCGGCTTGGCCTTGGGCATAAGTGTCCATGGCACGCCATACTCCATCTCAAATTGAGCGCCGATCTCTTCCTTTCGTAGTCCGACTTTGTTCGCTGCGGCCACGTAGTAGTCCCAAATGATTTGCAGGGCCGGCACATTGGCGAGCTTCTTTTGGTCGTCTGGATGCCACACCGGTGCGACTTTCTTGACTCGATTGTACGAGACATCGAACAAGATGGCCATATCGGCATTGAGGGTGACTCCGTAGTTGTACTCTCCACGCCCGTAGATCTTGAAAGTTCGAGTACTCTGCTCTCTGTACTTGGTCTGCACCGCTAACGCATTCTTGGGAATGCCTAGCTGCTCTGCGATTTCTTGAAGCGATAATTTCTGTCCTTCTGAGTTCTTGAGTGCATTGGTCGATGGGACTAGATTCTTAAGTCGCCGCTCGGAGACGGTGAACTGATATTGCATGCGGAGAGTCGCGAGCAGCTTTGATCTTCCCAGCTCTTGTTGCAGTGCATTATTTGTTCTAGGCCATCTACTTATCTCTAGGGCCTAGGCCACGTATCTCTAGGCCAGATATATCTAGGCCAGATATATATAAGCCGCGTAGGTTAAAAGCCTTTAACATAAGGTACTAAGAACTTGTTCGCCTTTCACCATGCACCTAAGTCAGGCTCTTGTTGCGATTCTATCAATTTGTCCATTTGCAAGCGCTTGTAGGTACCAATGTAAATATAAGGATGGAGGCCATTGCTGTGTATGAGCTAAGCATATTCTACCGATACGTCAAATTGTTACTAATAATGCACCTATAATAGTTGTTACCAGAGGTCTTTCAGCCGGCATCCGATTGTCCTACAGCTTGCGACGGTGGCGCGAATGGCTGGCCACCACAGTGTGTAAAGGCTACTGATCGACATCTGTGAGCATTACTGGAACCAATTAATCATAGATGCGCATGCTAATAGAATGGATAGATGCGATTGTCGCTTACAATTGAAGCCGGAGTATAAGATTATTTGCGATCCTTAATCTTGCCAGTGTATTGATGAGCTCTCTCGTCGTGAACGAGATCGTCAAGGAGAGTCAACTCTGCTGCTTAGAAAGTGCAAAAGCGCTTCCACAGAGTCTCCGGTCGTGGTGTTGTTGTTGTGGCTTGATGAGAGAGCGCGTAGAAAGAGAGTTTGCTCACAAATCTGGCTCGGCCGAGTCAATCCGAGAACGAGCGCAAAGAAACAGTAACGATCGTAGATGTGTTGTAGTATACAGACGCAATGGAAGCACAGCAAGCACATCAATCTACGTACAGCCAATTCAAGCGAAGCATAATCCCGGAGATTGACCTACAGTCGACTATACATTCTATGCAAGGCCGCTATGCAGCCTGATCCAGCATCTGTGTGCAAAGACTGTCTTTGCAACATGATGCAAATCCTCATCCTTGGTGCTTCGGGCCGGACAGGTCAAGTCACCGTCGCATCGGCCTTGAAGAAAGGTCACACAATCACAGCTCTGGTTCGAAATCCATCGACTTTCACCAACCTCGACCCTTCGAAGGTCACCGTGGCCAATCAATGAGACAGACATCGATGCCGCCTTCGTCTCCTGTCCCAACCGAATCAATGCCGTGATCACAAGTTCACAACCTTGGCCATGCCTCCGTAGTCGGAATCTCCATTCGGAAAACCAACAGCAGCACCCTTCTTCCTGCGAGATGTGCCGAAGAACACTCCAGCCGCGATGGAGAGGCACGGAGTCAAGGAGATCACGATCATGTCTGCATTCGGAGCTGGAATCCCTTGGCCTGAAATGCTCTGGCTCCTGAAGGACGCGTTATCATGCACTCTAATGAGATATGTTGTTGCGGAGCATGATGCGGTTGATGGAGAGATCCACAAGCACGAACAGGTAGCATGGACCGAAGGATGGCGACCAGAAGGAGGCCAGGAGATTTGGTGAGACAGGAACGGGTGTCAAGATGATGAATTTGGTTACAAGAGCCAGTGTGGCAGAATGTCCTGTAGACGTGTAGAGGGCGATGGACAGTGCGCGGTTGTCATTGCCAATTAAAGCTCAGATCTGGTTCGGCGAACTTGCAGCGATTTGGTTTATTTTGCGTCCTCGGCCGCAGTGTCTTGATCCATTCGTATCCGGCTCATGCACGCAATGCCTGCACAGTGCCTCTTTCAATCTGGCCAATGATGCCACCTCCTGACAATGTCCAAGTTTCGCTCACGAGGTTCTCAGTGACACCATTCCTGAGCATGCCCGATTGCGCGTAGTATTGCATTACGCCCCGAGCTTCTTCTTTGCTCAATCCCTTGAGCTTTGTAACGCCGACAGTTGCCATTGCATCTTCTACCCACTTGTCGTAAGCAACGTATGGGTCCCCGGCCGGAGGTGGCTTCTTGCTTTGAACGGCTTCATTGCGTTTGATGCAATGGTGTAAAGTGTGTGCGCTTGCCTTGTTCGACTCAGACACCGCGGCAAGGACCATGCCGCCATTCGGAAGAGGTGTCTTGCCAGAAAGCAAGTCAATGAAGTGCTTCACAAGTGTGAGCTCGTGTGCGTGGATTGGCTGAACTTCGGGATTCAGGTAGGCGGACAGCCGCGAGACGTGGTCGAAGCCGTCCAAGCTATAGAATACTGGTGGAGTATCATCTCCTGGCGCTGTGAGTTCAGCCCAGAAAGCTTGCCAGACAGGCCATGCAGCGCCTGGATCTCGAGCACCCAGCTCTGCAAGCCGCAGAAGTGTGCTGTTCGCCGGGAGAGAAATTGGCAGCTCGTGCTGTTGCTTCATCTTCAATGTTTCCAATATGTTGCGATTGGCCTTGGCAACGTTGTCGAGCAGCTTCGCCGTGTAGTGTGGCTGAACGTACATGGTTCCGCTTTCGGTCTCGACGGGCTCGTAGGATGTGTGCGCGTTGACCAAGTCCTTAGCTTCTGGTATATGTACGACAACCCAATTCCTCAATGAAGCCATAGCCATTGCTTGGAGCTGTAATACACTCTTGCCGCTGTCACGCTCACCATATATGACTTTGCGTACTGTTCTCCCTCCTTTTGCTGCTGCGACCCACTCTATGTCACCAGCAACGTCCACAGTCTCTTTGCGGATCAGCGTCGCCGGCCGTCGAAAAAGGCTCCATCCTTGCGTAGGCTTAAATGCTTCTGCTGCTCGTAGTGCATCAACGGTCGGGTTCCTGAGGCCCAGAACAGATCCTTGAGACTTTTGAAGGACTTGGCTGTTGATGTTTCCGACGTCGAGATCCGGAAGGCCTTGGATCTCCAGAGCATTGGTGTTGCTGAGCACAACCCTTTTCCGGAGCGCTTTTCGTTCACCCACGGCCGGAGGTTTAGTATTGGATGCGCGCTTGTTCTTGGTAAGACGCAATGTTCGTCCTGCTCGAGATGCTTGCTTCGCGACGACAGCCTTCTTCTTCGGTACTGGCTGCGCGGAGAGTGAAGTAGATGTGGAAAATGCTGATCGCTGTATAGAGGTTTGAGGTGCAGCTGCCTCGATGGCGTTCAGTGAGCGCTTCAGGCAGCGCAGACACATTGAGGGCGGCATCGGTGATTGCATCGTGGCCTAGGTCGTACTCAATGGAAGTATTGTATGGAGTGTAGTGGTCGATGCAGCGGACAGGCCGCGGAGATGCCAAGCCTCCAAGCCATGCTGAACTTGTCGACAGCCAGGCACTTGCACTTTGACTTCTACATTCCACATTACCAGCTCAAACAGGACATTCGTCATGGTCTTTGTTTCGATTGCCATGAAAGAGCTCATTCTTTGTGCTCTAAGAATGGAACAAGGACGCAAAGGCATCCTACATTGTCTCGCTTCAAGCAATGTCTACTTACATGGCACCTCCAGTTTTTTCCCCTTCGCCCTAGAGAACAACTATCACACCTTAGCGCTGGCAGCAAGGATCACCTTTAAAACATGCAAACTCGCGCTGAATTCCTCAAGACTGGGCTGGAACCCACTGAAACTGTACCAGAAAGCGACGATTGTGCTGTTTGCACAGATGCATACACCGACTCTGTCAAGATACAAGCATGTGGCCACAGATTCTGCAGACAGTGTATCTGTCAATGGCTATCGTTGAAATCGAAGAACACCTGCCCGACTTGTCGACGAGTCCTCTTCGCACTTGACGACAGCGATCGCGGGCCGATCGCTAGAACCCGAGAACAGGTCGTAGCGATGAATGAGGCATTGCTGAATTCTCGATTACTGACCGGCGAGTTCCACACATTCAATGCAGGCATAAGGTGGAGTGTGTCTGACATGCAACGAGCTACGGCAGCGGCAAACTTCTGGCTTGGAGAGCAACATCACACGAATGCGGCAGGGCCCGCGATTATAACCAGTCGCCGATTGGGCCACCACATCATCACAATGGGCAATTTGCTGCTGGGACATGCGCAGGCACTGCAGCGTCCATACAATCGGGATGAGCTCCGTGATTGGTGCCGCGTGCTACGTGCCTTGTACGACGTTCTCGATACCAGAGACGGCATGCGAATGGACGCACTAGTCATGGTGCATCATCTCAGATCGGAGATTCAGGTAAGTCTGGCTCACCAAGGGCTTGATGTACCACCTCTCTTCCGTGACGAGCTCCAGCACGAAGCGCTGCGAGGAGATCTAGACCTCCTGCTGCAATACGTGTGCCAAAAAGCCGTCGAGGACTTCGGTCGTCATGAGCAGCGCAAAATGGCCGCTCCAAAGAACACTTCGCTGATGGGTAAGTTTGCGAAGTGGGCTCAGCAATACTGGACCGGCAGATAGTAGCATATAAAAGCATGAAACCGTGCCTTGGCTCCCTTGAAAGATGCGTAATAAGTAGAAGCAAGTCACCCTCACCACTCATGCCTGCCAGCTAGCGCATATGTAGCAAAGCAAGAGCTGATACGCACAGTCTGGGTGCAACAGGCGAGTCCACCCATTATTACCTTGTCAGTGGTGCAACAGGTCTTGATCGAGCGATGGGCAGTAAGCTTGCGGCATTGAGATGTGGCACCATGTCCTGTAGCCCCTACCTTGGCGTATAATGTGCAGGTGCTTTTTTAAGCACAAAACTGGCGCTCCCTACCAACATGCTGATATATCGGACGAGAAGTCGAAGTGTCCGGTCGGCGCCTCTCCTAACTGAGGATTATTCTGGTGAAACTTCCGCTCCATCTTGGGATATGTGAACAGTTTGAAAGACGCATGCCGACAGTGATCTCGCTTATGCTTACGGCAGCAGACGAACTCGCACTTGGTGCACTTGACGCAATTTATGTTAAACATTAGTATGGTGGAGCAAATTGTATAAGCAAGCTCGACGTGCTGGCATTTCTCCTGCACCGATTCATATTGGTAGGAAGCGTAGGCGGAACATTGCCACATGTCGACAGCCTTCTGCCTAAGAAGATGTTAGCAATGACGATGACTTCACTGGTGGATTGTATAACCAAGCCATGCCCTGGTCCCATCTCGTGATGTGCCAAGGAAGCTTGATAAGTAGCCGACCAGAATACGCGTGCGTGATGAGAAATACCGTGGTCAAGTGGAAGCCAATCACACGCTGGACAGGGTCTTTCCCCGCAATGTGCGCAGCGAGTGTCAAGAGTCAAGAGGACGCTAAAACAAAGAAGCAGATTCAGATTCGCCGTCTCGAATGCTACTTGTTCCTTCGCACCACTGCTCTCTCCATACCTCTATACCACTCTCACATCTGCTTGTGCTTACCCCATTGAACACGAATTGCCTCGAGACACATAACGTATCTCCATTCTTGACATCTGCGAGACTGCGTTCCTGCGTTTCGAACGGCTCACGAACATCCACTCCTGGCTTCCTACCAACTGGGACCAGACCAGCCGTCATAGGAGCACGCTACCACTAGCATCGCGAACAACCACGAGGACTGTCGTTGGCCTTAGTGCCACCCAGTCCAGAACATTATACTTGCATCGGACACCGAGACATCCCTGATCCACCGCCAAGTCGAACGCCAAACCACGCCCACCATGACCGACGACAATACCTCTTCTTCACCACCACGCTCCGCACGTCGCTCGTCCTTTGCCGGCGAGACGCTTGCCAGTCTCTTTGGCTCCGGCCACCGCGGCAGCATGTCGAGGACCACCAGCGACGCCAATACTAACGGTAATGCTCTACAACCTGTTCAGTCCTACCCAGGCCCCATCACTCAAGCAGCTGCCTCGGCCCAGAGACGGAGACTATCCATCAGCACTCTGGGTCTCTCTGGTTCTCCCAGCTCGTCTCCCTTCGGCTCGTACAACAACCGCCGAGACAGCTATGGAACTGCCGGCAGCGATAGCATCGACGAATCCGCAATCGAGGATGAGCCTGGTCCAGCCAGCGCAGCACCGCAGACACCATTCGCGAGACGCATGTCGTTTGGAGCAAAGGCTTTGCGAGATGTGAGGACAGGAGGGACGACTAGTCCCGGCCAAAATGGTACTAGTAAGCCTGGCTCTACTACTGCCACCACCACCACCACCACCGAGAACAATGCACCGAAAGCACAGAACGGGACGATCTCGAACCGAGATTCCAAGGCTCGAGGTTTGTCTGAGATGCACCTCCTTTTGTCGACCCTGTCGCTCCACAATCACGCTCACACTTCCCATTTCCCCGAAGTCGTACTGACATATTGTGATCTCACAGGCTCCGAAGGATTCAATTGGTCCGAGAACTTCCGCACACGTGCCGAGCGTACGTCCATTGCAGGAGGCTCATCGGGCTTTGGTTTCGGCCAGAGCTCATCGCCAGGCCGACATGATAGGAGCAAGAGCGTCGCCGTCATGGAACCGCCAGCTCGCGAGATGCCGAAGCCGAAGGAACAGGTTCGACCGGATCACTTCCAGGAGAGAATTCTCAAGGGCGACTTCTACATGGACTAACAATTGAAGAGATGGAATAACCTTTTGGGTCAACACGATTTGACGCGGGCGTCCTTGTGGATGAAAGCTTTGACGTGAGGATATGGGCATGAAGAGAATCACCTTGGAACATTACTTGGAAGCAATTGGAATGGAAGGACAGGCGGGCAATCCACTTTTTGGCCACCAAAACTGCGGGAAGAGCAAACAACTGGTAGGCGCCACGGCAGAATGGGCATATAACGAAGTCACGAAGCACAGCATATTACGCCCGGCAAACGAGCAATTGAGATGATTTGAAAGAGCCAATTTGACAAGGTCGTTGATGGGAGACGCAGATGTACGAGAGCGAGAAGTTTTCTTTTTTTTTGTGGCACTGGCTGGCAACACGGAATGGTTGACACAAGGTGTATGAGTATCAAATTGAGAATCTCAATGCAGGTCTGAATTCCTGAAATGCAACGTAAACTTGATGTTTTGAACATGACAGCTCTGCTAAACGGCATCCCCAGTAGATCTCCCGTCTTCTCTGCACAACCTCTGCTGTTCCCTCCCACAATACCGTTCAAGCTCATCTCAATGCAAGACCATATCGATTCAAAGACGCCTAAAAACCAACATGATCCGGGAATCCAGTAACAGCGTATCTAGTCCAATGTTGAAGACGCATGGGCAAAGGAACCGGATAACTTATTTGAAGTCCGCGAAAGGTGAACTTCATTGGATAGGTCCATGTCTTTCTTTTTGCTGTTGCTGGCAAGGCTTGGCATCAATCATGTGAAAGTGAAAGCCTGCACGACATCAACTATTCTAGTCAAAAAAATCGCAAACAAATTCCAGTCTTCCATTACCAATACCTACCTATCTATCCTCTTCCGGCTCTTGTGGAATGCGAGGTTCGACTCCTCCTCCCGCGATGCAGATCTCTTTCTTCGGTTTTGCTCTTGCTTGGCTACCCAACGACAAGTAAAGTCGAATCGAAACACAACCTCTCAGATCATATTCATACATGTACCCATGGTCAGTGTTAGCTATCAATCCATCCGACAGAAACGGCGCGTCTGGTCCAAATGGCAAAGAAATACAGGGCATGGTTATGGAAGTGATGGGGGAAATACACGATGAGGCGTGCCGCCATACTCTGTTGAGAATTCTTAGACATTGTTCTGTGAGATCTTGGTTCGATTTCAAGGATCCGCATGACTTTTCTGCTCCATCGATGCTCGTGATCGTGATTGTGTCAGCAGGCTGGTGGATTGTGAAATCTGAAAATCGTCGGTCGGACTCTTCAATCTCGAATGCCATTCTCCATCTGAACTTCACTAGTAGCTTCGAGCGATTCCACAAACTGAATGCTCTACTCACCTTCCTTGCACTCAAAATCTCTCTTAGGCCAAGTATCAATGTCAATCATCGCTCCAGCTAGCGTCCCAGGCCTACCAAACGTCTCACTCACAAAAGCCTTCGTTAGATCTAACCTATTCAACAAGGGACCACTGGTCCAGATTTTGCCATCGCGCACATACCTCTTCTCAACCCGTGAGCGTGTGAATGGAGACAGTCTCTAGTTTGCACCTAGAAGCAATGAATCCGAGGGTCAGCAATGTTCTATACGATGCTCGCTCCGCGACACGGCGGCGAGACAGCAGTGCCATGTCCGACACCGCTGCCTTAGTCGTTGACTACGAGATGTTCTTGCCGTTGCGCTCAGGCAGGCAACCAGAACAGAAGTGCACTCTCGCTACGGTATGGCGGAGAATCGTGATGTTCGTGGTACTGTCGAATTTGGCTGCCCAAGTGTGGCTTGCCTGGCTATACCATGGCATACCTAGCCGACACCGATACCTGTGATGAATCGGAAAAACACTCTTCCTCGTTGAAATGGTCTTGAGAATTCATCATCAATCGTTTTAGGCCCTTCGATGGGCACCTTTAGGGGATCTATCCACTATTTAGCGGCGTCGAGAGGATAGTAGTAGGCCGTATACTACTACTATTACTAGTTCCACGAAGAGCGCCTTTTCGCGGTGAACCCGAGGGATACATAGCGGACCTTCTTACAACCTCTAGGCTTAACTAAGAGGGTCGGATAACTCGCTAGTAAATTAGCTCTTTACATACGAATGTCCTAGAACCCCCCTTAGAGCGGCGCCCTTAGGAGCTACCGGAGGCCTTTCGAGGTCTATTTTTCTTCCCCTCCCCTTAGCGTAGGCAGGTATAGCGGCTATAGCGGCTAAGTCGGTTATAACGGAGGGAGGGATAAAGAAAATTTTTACGAGGGATCCCTAAATAGGCATGCCGAGATAGGGGTTAGTAGTGCCCCCTAGAGACGGTAGAATCTCCTAAAAGCCTCTAAATAGTTTTAATGAAAGGATAATAGAAGACTCTCGTAGCGAAAGACCCGGCTAACGCCTAACATTCCGTATACCTTCGAGCTCTTAATAATCTATATTAAATTTATTAGTTACTAAATAGTCTAAAGAAGTTAATAGACGTTTACGCGAGAATTAGCTAGATATACTAAGTAATAGTAAGTTAGCGGACGGCTTAGATACCCTAAGCCTAAGTAAATAGTTAGAAGCTAACGCCTTTATAGCTAGCTTCCTAAGGATAGTACGCCGAGACTTAGGCGACTAGGCGGACGAACCCTAGAAGGTCGAGGACTAGCGTGCCGCTAAGGTTAAGCGGAGAAAGAGGAAGAAGGATAAGAAGGACGCTAATAAGGTAGAGAGAGCTATAATAATCGCGGCTAAGGAGGAATCCTCGACCCTAGCTCTAACTTAGCCTTACGGATACGGTAGCTATACTAGTTTAGAATACTTTCTAACTAATTACTTAGGTAGGCCTTAGCCTACTACCGACCGGCAACTATTAATCTCCGTAATAGAGGTCGATAAGTAGCTAGAGCCTACCGCCCCCCGCCCTTCTACACCTATACTAGACGCCTCTACCCGAGCTTATAGACGTAAGAGGGGGACTACGCTATCGATGGTCGGTTCCCCTTAAGTAGAGGTTCTAAGGAAGAAGAGTAAGGTACCGAAGGAGAAGGCTACTAAGGCAAAATCCGAATCGCGTAGCCGCTCTTTAAATGTTAAGGACGTTACCTAGTCCTTAAAGGAGACCTTAGTCTCTAGCTCCTCCCGCGCGGGTAGTAGTACTAGTACTACGACTGCCCGCCCTTTACTAGCCGTATTAAAACTACGGGCTACTTTAATAAGGACGACTATCCGGTTATAAAATGTCTAAAGTAATCCTCTAGATAACTCGGTCTATTAGTACGCTAACGGAAGGTACTTGTTCGTAAGGTAGCCGCCTACTCTAGTAGGTAATCCGCCGAAACGACTACACCCCTTCATTAAGGCTACTTTTCGATCTAGTATAATACTAGTAGGTAGAATTAAAGAGGCCGTCTAGTAGGCCGGAGGTTTTATCGTCGGTCTTTACCGACTTAAAGACGCCTAAAAAGCGTCGGGTAAGGAGTATAACTACAATGGTTATCGGATAGAGGTTAGTATGTTTCGGACTAGTAGACCTAGGGTCTTCTATTGTAAGAATGCCCCTCCTTTAAGTAGTTATCTAATTACTACGGTAATTGCTAGCCTAAAGGAAAGACTAAAGGAAGTTTCCTTTTAGTTAGGTCAATAGGTCGGATTTAGGGCCCGTATAGGCTAATTTGTTCTTTGTTTTAATAGGGTTTGTAGTATTTAATAGGTTAAGATTCCCTTAGGGAAGGCTAACCCTAGGCATACTAAACTATTTAAGGCTCTCTTTGTAGCGGCAAAGCTAGACTAGTCTTACAACGTTTATAAGGAGGCTTATACTACCTTAGATTGTCCCGAGGTAGAAATAGTTATCCTTACGAATAAGTAGGGCGTAGAGTTAATACTCCCCTATAAACCGTAGCTTTAAAAGGATTTAATGTACGTATTTATTCTTTAAATGTTAACTTAGTACGTAATCCCGCTAGATTCCGTAATATCTATAAGTTCATGCGAAGCTACTAGTATAACATCTTGTTACTTTAGGACACGCGCCTAACGAACGAGATGTCTTTATATTATGAGTTAGTATACCCATCCCTCTTTATCCTAACTAACCCTTCGGGGGAGGACGTAGGAGGTGTGAGCATTGTAATTAACGGTTAAACCACTTTATTTACGGAGGGGTCCCCCCTCTATACGGATAAAGAAGGACGACTTCTTATCTCTAGGTTAATTTATAAGGACGTAACTTTCACGGTAGGTAATGTCTACGCCCCTATAAATATTAGTCCGCGACTAGAATACTACAATCGAGTAGCGGGTAAGTTAAATAAGATAGAGGAGCCTTTTAATTGTAATGTTATAGGGGGCGATTAGAACCAATGTTCCGTAGGTATCGATAAGAGGACGGGGATCTAAAGTCGAACCTCTGCTATCCCTACGATGAATCGATTCCTAAGTACTCTTCGCTTAGATAGTACAACCTTTATCGACGGGTAGCGAGAATGCCACCCTAATCGCATAGAGTTTACGTACTTTATGTTATCCTCCGGGATATTAAGGATCGATCGTATCTACGTACGATCTAACTAGCTAAATAGAATATCGCAATAGAGGATTGTCTCTAATAGCGGATTGTCCGACTATAAGGCAACCTCCGTAGTGCTTAGTCGGCCTAAAGTTAATAAAAGGGGACCGGGTCGTTAGCGCTTACGCCTAATAATACTAGAGAAGAAATAGGTAGTACGCGGATGCTACTAGGCCCTTACCCTACTCCCCGGCGAGGACCTTATTAAAGAATAGCTAGAGTATAAAGCCGGAATAAAGAAATGCCTAAACCTAATAGTAGATAAGTAAAGGGAGAAATCTCGAAAGCTCTCTCGAAATCTAGTTAAGTAGCGGTCCGCTTTAATAAGTTAGCGTAGGTTAGAAGTAGTAAATCGAGACCTAGAGCTATAAATTAAGGTAGTAGAGATGAAAGAGAGTTACTTAGCTAAGTAGTAGTTTAAGAGTTACTCTTACTACGCCCTAGCGAAGTACTTACTCCTCGGGGAAAGACTAATAAAATAGTTCTTCGCCTCGTATAAAGTAATAACATATACTTACATCGCTAGCCTAAAGGATTATAAAGGTATTGTTCGGTCTAAACTAGACGAGCTCTTAGCTATCGCTAGTAGATTTTACACTAAGCTATACGCTAAGAAGGAGTCCGCCTAATAGGCGAGGGATAGGATTTTAAACCGTTTAGATAAGTAGATTAGCATAGAATCGGCGGAGGATTACATAAATCCTAAATACGTAGACTAGGTATAGTTAGCCCTTAAAAGAGCGGCTATGGGAAAGTCGCCGGGGGATAATAGCCTACCTACTAAGTACTATAAGGCTCTTATCCGCGCTAAACCGAAGAAGGTACTAGTAGTACGAAATAGAAAGCCGGAGGAAGAACTACTACTAATTACATACCGGATCGCGGAGGTCTATAAGCAAATAATAGAAAGGAACGAACTCCTAGAGGGATAGACAGACGGTATCCTCTCTCTCCTTTATAAGGAGAAAGGCTCTACTAAAGAGCTAAAGAATTACCGTCCGCTGTCTATAATGAATATTAATTATAAGATCTTTACGGAGGTTCTTATGTAAAGGGTAGTGCACGCGTTAAAAGATGTTATCGGTCCCTATTAAACGGCCTTCTTACTAGGGCGTCTCATTAACGATAACGTAAGGACGGTATAGTTCCTAATTAATAGACATCGGCCTCGAGGTAATAGGCTACTAATTAATAAAGAGCCGATCGCTATCCTCTTCCTAGACTAGGAGAAAGCCTATAATAGAGTTAGTGTCATGGAGGCCATACCTGCTAGGTAGGCACGTGCCTACCTGCCAGGTGTGGCCTCCATGACAAAAAGCTATACATACCTCTAGGCGGTATTAGGTAAACTCGGCTTCCCGGAACGGTTTATTAGCTAGTTAAAACTATTATACTCGAACGCGAAGACTCGGGTTTATTTAAATAGCTTCCTTAGAGAGTCTATCTCGGTCTACTACAGCGTACGCTAAGGGGACCTATTAAGTTGTCTACTCTTCATCGCGGCTATCGAGGGTTTAGCCTAGCTCATTTTAAAAGATCCTATAATCGCTAGGGTTTTTACGAAAGAGTAGGTTATTAAGCTTATAATGTACGCCGACGACACGTTAGTAATCTTACGTAACTAACTTAAGGCAAATGCCTTAATGAGGGCACTAGAGATCTATTCTGCCGCGTTAGGCGCAAAAGTAAATTAGGAGAAGTCGTTCGTCCTATATGTCGGTAACATATAGCCTTTAGACATTCTAGGTATCTAGGTTATCTCTACGGAGTACCTATATAAGTACCTAGGGATACCGATAGGCCTAGACATTAACGAACAACTAAAGGAGTTCTAGTTAAAGATCTAGACGAGGTTTAAAAGGACATCCTCCTAATGGTTAAAGTACTTTATATCTTTAAAGGGGAGGGTTCTAGTAGCGAATGCCCTAATAATGTCTCTACCGCGATACGCTATAAGGTTCCTTAAGGTACCCTACGCTGTAAAGACCGCGTTAGAGAAAGAGTATTATCGTCTAGTCTAGGATAGTCGGCGACACATAATTGCTAACCTAAAAGCCTACTACGCGAGAAAGGAGGGCGGCCTTAGGTATATAGATGTAGACTTAGTTATCGACGGGAGTGTTACATCTACGGTAATCCGGGCCGCTAAATACCCTAATTTAGCTTAGGCGTCGTTAGCGAACGAGGTGCTAGTAGGGTATGCTAGTACCTAATCGATTAAGGATGCGGTAACAAATCTATAGATATAAGCCTTTTCTATAAGAGTTTAGGTAGTTCTAGGATCGGTCGGTTACCTCTAGCGAAAGTGGAACCGTATGTGCGATTTTGCTAAGGAGGATTACATTATATCGGTAAGCTAACTAACGACCCGAAATTAGGTTCTCTTAACGTTAATGTTCTACTACCCCCTAATATCCCCTAGGATAGGGACGGGAGTACGACGTTAGAATAGTAAGTTATAGAGGATGCTATAGGATACTAGTACGAGACTTATAGGTAACATTTAGGACCCTATTAAGGATAAGCCTAACGTCCCATTAGCGATTAATGTAAAGAAGGACATTAAGATTACGAAGAAGGCTATCCGAGGGTTAATTAACTCTCTACCCGAAGAATAGCGCTCCCTACTTAATAAGGAGGATAGAGACTAGAGGGGAGGGAAACCCCGTAACGAATACCGGTTTAGGACATATAGTAACCCGGCCGCGCTCGGCTAAGTAGGATTTACTATAGCCTACCGGACTTTCGTCGTAAGGCGACTAAAGGGCTATAGCTTTAACTAGCTAACCTAACGCTACCTCTAAGCTTATAAGTTAATAATAAGGTACGAGATAGAACCCGAAGACCTCTAGAAGTCCCTCCGGCTCCTATATAGGACGCTAAAAGCGGGAGACTTACTATAGCGTATCGTCTATAGCAAGGTCTAAACGGGCTTATAGTTAACTTAGGTTAAACCGATTTAATAAATGTGCCTATTAGATAATAGAGACCTAATACCTAATTACATCTAGTTAGATTATAAGGTCTCTAAGGCTATGTAGACGGAGTTCTACGCAATGTAGTTAAGGATATCGGGTATACCTATCCCGGAGGTAACGATATTAGATAGACTAGTAGTTCTTACTACGTTCTCTCTAAACCTTATAGGAATAGAGAAAAGACGGTAGCTCATTTTAAGCTAAGCTCTAGTTTAGAGCTTATAGAAGTATTACCTCTTATACTCCTTTACTAAGCTAGTAAACTACTAGCGAATTAATACTACTATAGAGTTCTTTAGGACTACTATTCGAAGGTAGCTATATATAGACCGCATTACGTGCCTAACGGATAAGTACATAGGAAAGAGGTATAATACTAAGACCTTTAAGCACGTCTAGGGTAAGGAACTAAAGAAGATTAGGATCCGTAAGGAGCTAAAGATCCTTCGGTAGGTCTATACCGCTAGAGAGCCGGCTTAGTAAATAGATTACTAAAGGAAAAAATATAGATAAAGGTAGCGTAGTCTCTAGTCCTCGTATACTCTTCCCTTAAATTAAGTCGATGCGGTACTAATTACTATCGACGGAAGGTAGTATATAGAGTAAGCGACAGTACGAGGGTTCGACTCCCTTAAAGAGCTGCCGGTGCCGGGTATCTCCTCTGTAGTAGTTATAGAAAGTCTAGGGACTATGTACATAGCCACTGAAATAAAAACAATCTTATCGCTCATCAATCGTTTCAGGACGCGTTGACGCAAAATTATGTAAGCAGCCAAGGGTCAAGAACAAACACCCAACTTTCGATGTCGCGACTGGCTTCTCAATGAAAACAACACATTCAACATCCTCGAGCAAATGGACGCTGCAAGCCCGGTCGAAGGCCCAGACACCTTCAGCCGGGTCCTGCCTCTCCCTTTCCGTCTCCAATTCGAACTCGTCCTGGGTTTCTGGCTTTGGGCATTGAATCTCCATGCTTTTCATCTCCTGAACATCGACATTTTCACCTTGATACATTATCCGACCAGGCCCACTCACGACGAGCCGCCACTTCACGTCTCAACTTATAGACTGGCAATGCTCCTGACGGGCATGTGGATGGGCGCAATCATCCTTTTCTGGAACTTTACGCACGGCCAAGCAGATCTGGTGATTGCCTACCACTGCATCCCGAACCTGCTATTCCTAGCGATACTCGCAGTTTTGTTCGCGCCGCGACTACCATGGACACAAAGCGTGTTCGGCAGCACTAGCTCACATGGCGTCCATCGATTGCTTTATGGCCTTCTCCGCTGTGCGCCAGGAGGAATCGCGAAGGCGAAGGGAGAAAAGTTTGGAGATGTTCTGCTGGCCGATGCTCTCACTTCCTACGCGAAACCCATCTCCGAGGTTTTCGTGACGTTGTGCATGCTTTTCAAGGGCATGCATACGACCAACAAGCCGGATCGCGCATGCGGGCATGAATTCATCGTGCCCTTGGCGATTGCATGGCCATTCGTCATTCGACTGAGACAGTGCATCAAGGAGCAACAATGGGCCAATGCTGCCAAGTATGCCACTGCATTTCCGGTCATCATTCTCAGCTCTATGATGGGCAAAGATCCAACGTGGAAAGCAATATGGTAAGAGACATCGGTCATGACTATGATACATGGACACTAACTCTATCAGGCGCATTGCGGCTCTGGTCAATTCTCTATACAGCTTCTGGTGGGATGTATCTATGGATTGGGACCTCACGCTCCTTTCCCGATACCGTCATCGCTCACCCTTCGGTCTTCGCCAACATCGTGTCTTCAGGGCGCCGCTCCTCTACTATGCGGTCGTGGCTTTCGACCTTGTTCTGCGCTTTGCTTGGTCTTGGAAGCTATCGTTGGCGTTGGTCTATCTGGATGGCATAGAAGGTGGCGTCTTCCTCTTGGAGATCGTAGAACTTCTCCGACGATGGGTGTGGGTTTATTTCCGCGTCGAAACAGAATGGGTGCGCTCGACGCAGCCTGCGAGCATAGCACTGTAGTTCTGCCACACAATGCTATACTATACTATGCTGACCTGCCGGCTCTGCCTAATGCCTCCCACCAACACAGCTTTCGCTAGAGTTGCTTCGCTGTGTCGTCGCTCGGAGTCCAGAACAGGGCTTGGAGCGCTGTCGGATGGCGGAGGAGATGAAACGCTTCCGAACTTCATTGGTAGCATCAAATGGGCCCGTTCGTCTCCACGCGGCGCAGTCTTCCCGCTTCCGGCGTAATGAGTGACCAAGTTGCTGATGAAAGGTCGCATCACCAGGATGGTAGATGCTATCAGCGAATAACCAAGCTCTGCCTGACTCCACGAGACGAATTCGGCCTCGAGCAGGGTTGGGTCCCATCGGTTGGCATCGGGATAGCTCAGCAATCGGAGGACAGTGAAGAGGATGACTGGAAGGCGAAAAGCGAACATGACCACAACGACTGCTTTCTGACTCCAGCTCAGTGCAGAAACGCCCCAGACAAGCCAGATGGAGATGCCGACCATGGCAAGCTCGAACAAACAACCAAAAGCATCGACAATCTCCCATCGAAGGATAATGGCATCACTGCATCCGGCCGTACTCACGCGCCACGGTCGTTCCAAGTCGCACCTGAGCGAAAGCACGAAGACCAGGGCAAAGGTCCAGACTGATATGAGTGCAAAGGTGATTTTGACCATCTTCCTGTGAGGATTGAAAGGTGCGATTCGCAGCAGAAACGCGGCAACAGAAGCCTTGGAAAGGCCAATGCCGAGGGCAAAGAAAAGTGTCGCAGCATAATATAGCTTGAATAATATAGTTCTCAGTCCCCATTTTTTTTCATTCATACATCAGGAAAACACCTTGACTCACCTGTTGTACTGTATCCAAATCACCAAACGACAGCGAACCCTCTGACCTGCCCAGTCCAACACGACATGCTCCGAGCAAGAGCGATGCTTCCACGACGCTGAACACGGTCGCGACCGCCAGCAGCGCATCATCTAGCCCGACTCCAGGACTGATGATCTTGCGAATGAAGACGCGAATTCCCGCAAACACCAGCGTCAACGCCAAGCCCAGCGAAGCAGCGACTATGATCCATGCCGAATGGTCTGAATTTGTGACGAAGGGAGGATGAGGAGTGTTGTTGTTGTTGTTGTTGTTATTGTAGTTGTTGTTATTGTTCTCGGCGGACATGCGTCTTCTGCTTGAGTAGTAGTCTGCGCATGTGGTGATGATGATGAGGAGGAGGAGGAGGAGGCAGAAGAAAACAAAAAACCAGAGAACTTGTTTATTATTTTCGCGACAACAAGAAGAATTTAATAATCCTGCTGTCTGCTGTTTCTTCTGCGTCCAGACTCCAAGGTTTCGAGGAACATCCCAGTTTTTTTGTATCTTAATATCAAATAAATCAAGATCAAGATCAAGAATATGAATGAATGAATGAATTGAAATCTTATAGTTGATTGGAGAATGACATTATTTGTTTCCGAAGGGGTATGATGATAGTAGTGAGAAAGAAAGAGAAGCAAAGAAAAAAAAAGAGTTGATGAGACATGTTTCTAAACTGCTGTCATCATCATCATCATCACATCCTCCTTCGTAACTGCAAGAGCCAGGGGGTTTCGAACAGCACAAAGTATCTTCTTGTTTAGGTTTCTTGGATCCGGCTTGGGAATTGCGCAATTCGGAGGGAGGCATCCAATGAGCGAGTTGGCAATGAATCGCGATCTGGAATTATGATTGCGAAAGTTTGGAATTCTTGTTTGATATTTTAAACCGGTGGTGAAAGTTGGCGAGGGAGGGAGTTGTTGTTGTTGTTGTTGTTACGGTATCTAGGAGTAAGATGGAAAGCGTTTCATACTTGTTTCTTGTGTTATGCAAGGCTAGATCTTTGCATAGTCTGTAATAATAAGTATGTATCTCGACATATGAGTGAAAGGAGAGATCAGTGAAAGGAGAGATCAGTCAAAGGAGAAGTCGGCTCCACCGGCCCGCGCACATTCAGGTGTCATCCTTGTGTAGAATAGATCCGGACATGCAAAACAATGCAGGCCTCTTGAACAACCAACTAGATGCTTGAAGACTATCTTGTATACGAGCATCCCATCAACCAGAATGGCAGTGCAATAAGTCTAGCATCTACTCTATGACCCAATCCGTCACCATGCACCAAACGAAACGGGGTATCAAGATGCGAATGCGCTAATAACATCTGCCTGAGCGCCCGCCCGCGCTTCTGCTGCCTCCGCTCGCAGGTGCCGACCAATTTCCTGTTGAGCGGCAGCACTGTGTTGAAGCTTCTGCGCCTTGCCAAAGAGGCACTGCCAGAGGTCGTCATTCGCGACCATCTCTCCGCCGCTCCTCCCGGCAACCAGCAGCTTCGTGAGCGGTGCCGATTGCAATTCTTCCGAATTCGCAGCATCGATTGCCGTCTCCTGCAACGGCGCTGGTGTCGCGCATCTGCTCTTCTGGCGCTCGAGCTGGCCTTGCGCTCGAGACTGTACATGCGCCAGTCGGCGAGCTACCGATGTCTCGTATATGGCCTCCTCGACAGTCTCGTTGATGAGGTACATCCATACAGTCGTCGGCCGCGTCTGTCCAATTCGGTGAACACGTGCAATAGCTTGAAGCTCTACAGCGGTCTGTATGAGAGGCTCACATACAAATACATGAGTGGCATTGACCAGTGTGAGGCCAGAGGAGTCCGTCTTCGCGTCCAGAAGCAGGCAGTCAATGCTGGCATCATTGCGGAACTTCTCGACAGCACCAGAGCGGCCGAGACGAGCGAAGCCGATCTTGAAATCTCTCAGAGCACCTCCCAAGACGTCCAAGAACTCACGATACTGACTGAAAATGATTGACTTGGCCCCTGGATCGTTGTCGCGAATCCAGTGAACATGCCGTCCCAGCGTATCGATCTTGGTGCCGTATGATGTGGGTAGGTCAATCGACTTGATCTCATCCATAAGACGAGAGTCCACATCACTGTAGATGGATTTTATCGATGCTGTAGCAGTGTTTCCAGGTGACTGCGAGGATGGCGCTTCGGCCGACTCTTCTTGGAGACGCATTTCCTTGGGCTTGAATGTGATGTCGTGAAGATCGTGAGCACCAAGTTTGCGCTTGCAGGTCGGACAGCTCCGCTTCTGCTGGAACCATTGTTGGAGACATTCCTTGCAGAACGTGTGGCCACAAATCGTGAGTACTCCGCGTTCAAAAGTGGAAATGCAGATGATACACGTCCTTGGACCAGACTGTCCATTATCCTCCTCCCTCAAGTTGGTCAAGAATCGGTCCTTCATTTGAAGCTGCCGAAGCTTACTCGATGACTGTTCCTCCTTGTGCATGGCAATAGCAAGCGCATCGTGATCGAGACTAGGGTCTAATTCGTCCTTGTATGGCGCGACTGAGTCTGACAGGTCCTGCAGTTGCTTGTAGAATTCCACTCGCTGGTTTTGCGTCGTGCGAAAGAGCTCGAGCTCCTTGTCAAGACCAGCGAGTGCCTTCGTATAGGCAGAGAAGACGGCTTGGAGCGCATCGATGTGGCCTTGGATCAACGCTCCTTCAGTCACCAGCCGAGACCCACCTCCGAATTGCGATGTCACTTCCAGTGAGCGAGCCTCCTGAATAAGAGAACGGATGGACCCGACCACATTCCTACGACTTCTCAGTTTGTTCCGGATCGTGTAGAGATCCAGTGTCAGTTGAGGCGCATGGACTCCTTCGGGCTTCTGATCCTCGGGCAAGTCTGGGTTAAGCACCCACTTCGCTCTCTTAACAGCTTCTTTAACTTCATGATCAATTAGTGGCGTGCCCTCATTTGTGATAAGAGCGTTGAGATCGGCGTGCACGGCTTTGAAGGCATCGAAGTAGACGTAGAGCTCATCTTGCTCTTTCGTGGAGTCTTCGTATTCATCGCCCGTGATTTCAGCGAGACCTTCGTCTGTGTCGACCAGTGGCTTGACCAGGAAGTCAGTCATCTTGCTTCGCCATTCTTTCAGCACGGCGACCTGCTCTCGAATGACGTCAAACAGTTCGTCGCTCTTCTCGACAATACGTCTGCTCTCGATGCCGCCTGTGCTTGGCAGGTCCTTGACTTTCGGCAGCTGAATGAACTTTTTCTCCTTGCCGGCATCGAGATCTCTGAGTCTTCGCATGAAGCTTTCCGCCTTGCGAAACGTCTCCTGCATCAATTCTTTCCGCATCATCTTGGCCGCCTCGTACAGTTCTACTTCTTTTGCTTCCAACTGCTTGAATTCGTCGGAATCTGCCTTGGTCAAGCTTTCGTTGCTTTTGATCTGATAGTAGGAAGTGGCAGCATGGAATGCGGCCTGATGCTGCACCTGCAATGCCGTGCGCAAATTGCTCTTCAGACGGCCAATCAGAGGCGTAGACTCAGTCGCAGAATCTTCTTCATTCTCGTTGTCGCTCGAGGCACCAGGGTCAGCAGCTTTCGCGACTGCAAGACGTGACCTCGCTTCTTGCACCAACTTTTCGCTGTCAGACAACACTGATTCGTATATCTCCAGTGCCTGACGTGAGCGATTCTGATCGTCCTGGTTGTTGCCAAGGATGTGTGCACGTTGAAGTGATGCAGCAGCCAGAGTACGCTCCTCTGTACGCAGACTGGTCTCGTTCTGCTCGATCATGAGTTCGAGCACTTGCGCAACAGTACGTAGCGGATTTGTGCCTCTGCCCAGCGCTTTCCTGTTCTTGCCACCCACTTGCGGATGCAAGCAGGTCTGCCTCAGACGCACTAACCACGAGCGCATGGTTTCAGTTGTCCGAGGGTCGCTCGGATCCCAGTCATCACGTATCGGCTCGCCATTCTTGTTCAGGCCAACCTCTTCGCACATTTGATCGAAGAGTTCTGTGTAGTTCTGCTGCTCAATGACCGAAAAGGGCACAGTGACAACGACACGCTTCTGAGGAGGCAGTTGCAGCTCGTCTCTGATTTGTGCCTTTGTGTGTCGAAGTGCGATCTCACTGAATATCTTTCGAAAGTGGTGCCGATGATTGTGGATGAGGTGACTCCACAATTTGCCGTTGTTGGCGAATGGCTCGTAGCGCAAGAATATCAGCAGACCAAGTAGATCCTGAACATCCTTTCGAAGCGGAGTTCCAGAGACTGCCCAGGAATGAACGCGTGGTAAACGACAGGCGACACGTGCAGCCGCTGTGACACCACTCTCCACCATTTGGGCTTCGTCAAGAACCACACGCCACCATTCAATCTGCACCAGCGGGCTGCGCCTTCGTTCGTGTCTCCTGGCATGCCGCATAGCTCGATCAGGAGGATCTTCAGCGAAGTGAATTTCTCGACCCAAAACCTGATAGGTCGTGATGACCACGTCGTAGTCCTCGCAGAGCTCTCGGATCACTGTCGCCGCCGCTCGATCTTTCTTCTTGCTATGGCCCGTAGCAATGCCCTGATAATGAAAAATGTTGAGGGCAGGAGCATGGCGCTCAAGCTCCGACTTCCACTGCTGAGTCAATGAGGTTGGGGTTACGATGAGTGTCGCCTTCGATGGCGAGACTTTGATGCCAGAGTTCCGGTCAAAGACCATTCCAAAAGACATTCGAGGTCGCGTGTTCAGCGCAACGAGTGCCATAAGCTCGACTGTTTTGCCAAGTCCCATTTCCTCAGCCAGCAAGCCGCCCGAAAGTCTGGCAGCGCCGTCTTGAGGAGGCTTCCGACTCACGATGCCTTGAAGATGGTTCACCCAGCATTCTTGACCGCTAGCGTCCATGACTCGGTGGAAGAATCTCGTGTCTGGCGTCGGATCTTCCTTGTCCTGAATGCCCGCATCTGTGAACGGTGAGGCATCTCGCGAAGGCCCAACGCTCTCACGATTCAGCATCCAGGTCACTGCTCGCTTCTGAAATGGATAAAGATCTGATTCTAAAACGTCCCGATACAGATGCTCCGGCGTATCTATATCCTTGGAAGGAGCGTGGACACTTTCGTAGAAATCTTGCGGCGTGAACGCCTGACTATGGTCGAAGGCCTCTCGCTCGGCATCCGGATATGCATCGAGTAGTGTCTGGTAGTCGGGATAGACGCGCGCACCGCCGACAGGAGCTCCAGCTGGGAACGCAGAGAGCCCAGAGCGCCACTTCAAAGATGCATGTAGACGCACCACTGTGAACGTCGGCCCGACCGAGCGAGTGAGGGAGCATGAGATCAGAGACGCGGGTCGATCTTGTTGTCTGGACGTGGTGGCACTCAGCTGATCACGAAGAGCAATGCTGCGGAACAATGCGAGAATCTTCTCCGGGACTTTGCCGCACTCGATGAGCAAGACGGGTTTCTTGCCCCGGGGCAGACCAAGCCTCAGCCTCGTGCCATATTGATCGGTCTCGATGCCATATGGTAGCACAGGAAGGCTGGGGGATCCCTCAAAATCGACATCTTCGAGTACAGCAGACGGCGGCGCCGATGTTGCGTTGACAGACTCCGGAAAGTGTAGATCGATGGCGACGTCGAACAGTGGAATTTCTTCAGCAACGGGTGTTGGATCCTCTCCCTGCTGGACTCTTCGTCGCTTCTTTGGGGGCTCGTCATCGTCTCGTGCGCCATGCTCCAGAAACCAGCGTGTTGGGGTGAAGGCTCCGGCCTCGACCAGGATGGACGTTTGGTCGTGCGACTTGACGTGTGTGGAGAAGACGGTCGTCACGACGTGCTCTCGTCGAGGCGCCATCGTCGGAATTCTGGCGGCGGTGAGGTCGATTTCAAGGAGATGTAGGGAGGTAACGAAGATTTAATAGGTAACTCGTAAGGCAACACCAGGCAGGGGTGGGGTGGCGGCTATCGATAAGAGATCCTGGGGGCGGGCGGGTGGCGGGGCGGTGCGGAGCGGAGCGGACAATTTATTATTATTTCGCGACGACAATCAACAATACATCTACCCATACACAGTCACTCCTTACTGCTCCTGATTACCATGAGCGACAGTGTTTCTGCCGAGCCGGTGCTGGACAAGGTGAATCTCTGACGCCATCACTGTGAACTCACGGTGAATACGAACATGCTTGCTGACTCCGGCTTTCCAGGCAAGGCATGTGAAATACTGGACGCGATGTTTGAAGACATATCTGCCTCATCACTATACGGGCAACGAAAGTAATCGCATGTATCTCGCTTTCTTCATCATCTCTGCCCTCGACCTTCTCGGCTCGTGGACGGTCGTGGCGAACGAGCAAGACCGAAAAGATTATATCAACTGGATCTACCACTGCCAGCATCCTGATGGTGGCTTTCGCATGTGGCCAGGCACCGACTTTGGTGAATTGCGAAATGAATCTAATGCGAAATGGGATCCTGCTAATGTGCCTGCCACCTATTTTGCCCTCTCTGCTTTGTTGGCCAGTGGAGACAATCTTCAGCGTGTGAATCGCTGCAAGACTTTACAGTGGATACAAAAGATGCAGCGTGACGATGGCTCATTTGGAGAGACTCTAGTAGAAGGCGTTGTGGAAGGCGGCATGGATCCTCGCTTCGGCTATTGTGCAACGGGGATCCGATATATTCTCAGAGGCGACACGGAAGGGCCCTTAAAGATCGATGATGTGATGGTGGATGACATCGACATTGATGGGCTTGTTCGATGCATCACTTTGGCTGAGGTGGGAGGTTGAATGTACGATGTAAGACACGTCACTAACATAATCACAGTCATATGACGGTGGCATAGCAGATCAGCCTTTTCACGAGCCGCATGCAGGCTACGAATTCTGCGCTCTCGGAGCATTGAACTTTGTGCAACGATTGCAAACACCAGCAACAGCAAGGCTGGACAAGACTCGCCACCACGGTCCTACCGATCCAGACATGACGATACGCTGGCTTGTGGAGCGACAGACCGACTTGGAAGAACCTGAAGAAGAAATCGACATCGATGCAGGGGCCACGAATGATGCGGAAGCAGTGCCCAAAGATCCTCTGCATCAAGAAGGTGTGGCCAAAGATAGTGTAGAGCCTGATCGCATGGCTGGCGAGCTTCATCAAAGTCCCGACAAGTCGATACCAATCACACCATTCGGTCCAGAGCCACAGGAAGCTGGCATGAACGGTCGCATGAACAAGGCTGCAGACACTTGTTACGCATGGTGGGCAGGTGCGTCGTTCTATATGATGGAACAACCTCAACTTTTCAATCACATGGCGCTGAAGCGATATTTGCTGGGGAAGACTCAACATCCAGCCTTGGGTGGCTTCGGCAAGTTTCCTGGCGATTTGCCGGACCTCTATCACAGTTGCCTTGGACTCGCTGCACTCGGCATGATCGGCGTGAAAGGCATCAAGGAGGTAGATCCTGCCATGTGTATCAGCAAGACCGCCAGCGCTAGAATTCCCGAATTGTGGCAAGTGTGGAAAGAATGAGCACTCCGCATCGGCATTCTCACAAAAAAAAACAATTCATTATCAAGGGGTATCTTGCGTGACGCCAGCCGCTATGCTAATCAGAAAGTGTACGAAGCTCCAGACGCCTCTATCTCTGGCTGTCCCAGGACCAAGCCCGATGGTCATCCACGTTGACAAATCTACCTTGGACCACGGCATTCCACCCCATCATGACCGCCAAAGCGCGACAAGTGGCGCTGCTGACTGCGCATACCACGCCGTCACTCTCGCTGAGCACTGCCAAGTCCAACAAGTACGCTCTGCCAACCAAGTTCCGCAACCGAAGGGCTTGTTCAGGCAGCGTCTGATTATCGCCGGCTTTGGCCCCGCCCAACGAGAAGAACAATGCGCTGTAAAAGCCACCCTCCCAGCCGGTGTTCTCGTCCATGTGCTTTACATATGCTGATCCTGGTTCGCGCAGAGGCCGCACGGGCGATGTCAGGTCAAGAGTCGCCTTCGTGGCGAGCTGAATCCGAGTCTGTGCCTTCTGAATCACAAGTGGCGAGGCAGCTTGGATCAGCTCTGGATCTTCCAGAATATCTGGATCGTCAGAGGCCAGTATCAAAGGCGATCTGGCGAAGTCCTCGGGCGAACGATATCTAATATCAGATGATGCGCCTCGCTGGGATTGCAGCAAGGATCGCGCAGCATCAGCATATCGCTCAAGGGGCAGATAGTCTCCGTTGTACTGGTACTCGAAAGGGTGCAAATCACCGCGACGAATCTGCATACCGACAAGCAGACCATTCGACCGCTCGGCATCGTCTTTGAACTTGGCGATACGAGAGTCGGCGTACAGTGCATCTTCGCCAGTCAAATGAAACAAAGCCTCGTATCCCCTACGTATGAGCTCGAAAATCCGGCGCTGGGACGCAAGTCCATGCTTGTGGTGACCTTGGAATTCCTTCTGGAACGGAGAGCCAAATGTCCAGGGAGTCGTTGCGGAGGAGACGACGAGGTGTTTCGCGCTGTGCGGACAGGGTACAATGTGGTGTGCCGGAGGACGAGCGCATTCCGGTCTCGCAATGGGAGCAAAATATGAGGTATATCTTCCCCACGCCCACCTCGAGTCATCCAGAAAGAAGGCTCTACCTTCCTCCTTGGCCAACCCGTAACTCAGCCAGAGTCTCAGCAAAGTCTGCCCAAAGCTTGCGTCGTCAGACTCCAGCAAGAACGTCATGCTTCGCTCGCACACATTCGAGACTGCATCTTTTGGCTTCGGAAGGGCGCCGACATCCTCTGCGTCGGTCACGTCCAGGAATGTGTGGTCTTTTGAGAAATATCCGGACTTCCGCCACCAGTGGCTGCTTCCTCGTCGACCTCCATCTACATTCATGCTATTCCTCAGCGCATTGCCCTGAGTACACATATCCTTGTAGTACCGGCTGGGAAGAGGGAATGTCCAGTTGTGAGGTATCGATATGGTCCATTTGGAGGTACCGGTCGGATCAGCGACCACCAATGCTGTAGGCTCGCCAGGCAAATCATTACCAGCAACCCATTCTGTCTGACCCTCCGTCTGCTCGACAAGCTGTCCCACCCGATTCTCCGACCATTGTCGAACAATGTTACGACACAGCACAAACACAGCAATACACAATAATACCAGCTTGAGCGCCGTTGATCGTCTCCATATTGGCTGTACTTTGAGCCTACCTATCGCTGGAGCAGGCAAAGTTGGCGATGGCGGCGGCGGACTCGAGTGACGCTTCTCATTGAAGCCATCTCTCGCTGATCTAGATGAAACAGCAGAGTTCGTCGAATCCGTCGAAGAAATCGACAAATTGGTATTCCGTCGATCTCTCATCTTCGACACCCTGGGCTTATACATCCAGCCAAGCAGCAAACAAACTCTTATGCTACAACGATATCCTCTTGCGAACTCGAAATCGGCATCTTCGTTGGGTTGTAGTGACGTTGGATGCGCGACCGGCGCGAGAGAGTAAGCTTCGAAAATAGACAAAGCTCTCAGCATGCAAAGAGCTTTGTAATCCGGAATTCCAGCTCCACTGGGCTGACGTGCGATGCAGAAAGTCCAATCCTGCAGTATACCTAATCGACGATAATAAGACTGAACAGAAGCAAGAAAAAAAAAGAAAAAAGATCGCAGTCGTTATCTCCAAAACACAACAGAGCCCAGCTCCGTTTCGTTTCTGCGCAGTCGATAAAGGAATCAAGCTGAGATGTCGTACAGCAGAAGAAGAAGAAGGAGGAACGACATCATACATGTATCTTGCTCCGCTCGCTCCGTCCGGTAACTTACATATTATTATTGTGAGATGCGGTTCGAACGTATGTAGATCACTCGTGTCCAAAACGCTGGGCCGAGAGGGGACTGCATGCATCTAACTTAGTGCTTCGTAGTGAAACCGAGCTAATGTGTCAGCTTTCACTATCATATACATGACGTCCCTCCCCGTCACACGTTTCTGCGCATTCATTGTGATGGTCGCCCTGTGATGACATGGCGGTCACGGTCACGGCCACGGCCTCTTCAGAACTCAATATGTATCGACCAGCAAGAAGAAGAAAACGGACAACATCTCATCTCCTAAATACTTCAGCTGAAAAAGAAAGCACAAAAACCGGCGACCGCGTTCGACAAAAAAAAACAAAGTCGGGGTTACAGTAGAAGCGTGCATGCAGGTTTCAAGTTTTCGTGCTGGCGAGTAATTAAAGTCCTCTGTACATAATAATCATCAGACAGGCTCGATGCTGGCAAGCTCTTTGGATTCTGCTGTTTGCAACAAGTAGAACACGATGCCAAATTCCTGTTTACTACTTAGAATAGTTCTACCAACGCTGACTCGGTTTGCATAGAATACGGAAGAAGCCCAACGCCGCGCGTCACATCTCCTCTCTCTCTCTCTCTCTCTCTCTCTCTCTCTCTCTGGGGCAAGTGATACAGTATGATAGCAGGTCAAGGTAGAATAGAGTAAAGTCTGAAAATTGAAAGCTGGAGGTGTGAAAGGTTCGGTTCGGTTCATTGGAGACGTCGTCTTCGTACATGATTCTTTCTACTTAGCTGTTCCGTTGCCGCTTGCTTCCTCATCTCCATTGCTCATCCTCTATATATCTCCACACTGAAATCCACCATCTCAACCTACTTACTGTACATACAAAGAAAGAGAAAAAAAAAAAATCAAAAATTGACATAAAAATAAGAAGAACAATAGTAATGATCTGGTTCGCGAAAGGGTATCGCTCGCTCGCTCCGCTTCGTACGTCGCCTTCCCAACAGAAAAGAGAATAATCTTGTTGCCAATGACATAGCAATAGGAAGTTTCGTCATCGTACTCGTCACGATCCAGGCCACAGCAGTAATGAGAAGAAGAAGAACAAGACTTCAATCAGTCCTCGAAAGGATTCCCAAAAACCAAAACGCCGTGCGACTGCATCCGTTCATCGTGAAGCCATGAACCATGCTTAGCGCGCGCATACAAGGCACATCCTCGCGCGTGCTCCTCTGACGTGCAGCACACTATCGATCAACGCAATCAGATCTTCCAAACAGAGTGAAGGCCGAGCAACGCCTAGATGTGATGGATCTCATCAGTCGTTACCAAGCTGTGGTGATGGAAAGCTTTAAATTCTCGGCCGTCGCGCTCACAGGAGTGTCTGCTGCTCCCTCGCCATGATCAGCAATTTGCTGCAAGACGGTATCGTGACGCTCTCGGATCCTCAAAGAACCTCGCTCGCCTCGCACGACGTGGCCACTCTCGACTTTGTCCTGGATCATCTGGTCAAGGAGTTGTGTCATTTCGTCTACCGATTTGCGCCGAGTCGCCCGCATGCCCTTGTCGGCATAGTTACCATTGCTCTCTCGAGAGTTGTTGGAAGAATGAGCAGGGCTGAGAATTGCCATTGGAGAAAGAGGTGTCTTGGAGAAGTTGACGACACCGTTGCTGGAATGGCTGGCGTTCGAAGGACTGCTGCGATGTCCAGACAATCGGTAATGGTCGTTTGCCGAAGCTGCTCGTGAGGAGTGTTTCGAGATGCGTGACGAGTTCCGGACAAAGGCATCTGGCAACTCAGGAACGCTATCGGCAACGCTGTGCGAAGTGACAGGTCGGGCAGTGTCCTCGCTGGTGGCAGTCTGGTGGCTCTTCCTTCGATCAGCCAACTCACGCTTTCGCGCTGCACTTCGAAGTGCTGTCACCATACGAGTCTGGTCGTCCAGCTTCTGTCGCAGATCCTCAACCTCGCGGTCACGTTCGCGCAGAAGAGCTTCCAGGCTGCCCTCCTCGGGAATGTCGACACGGGACGCGAACTGCAGGCTGACTCGGCTGTGACTTGTACGCCGAGCTTGGAGAAGGCGCTTCTCCAGTGTGCGAATGTACCGATCCTTGTCGGACAGGTCTGCCTGCAGCATTCGAACCTGCTGCGCCAAACTCGCGTTACCATTGCCATCGGCGCCTCCAGAATCGTTCTCGTCGTCATCTGCACCTTCATCTTCGGTCACCATGTGGGACACCTGTGCAGCAGGAATAGACCCCACGGTGACAGATCCGCCAGAAAGAGTGCGACCGACGCGTTCTTCGGGCGATGGCAGCTCAAGAGTCGCATTGCTGTCTCGAACGTTACTGTCACGGCTGCGAACGCTGACTGGGCGCCCATACTCGGATTGGGTTGTGCTGAAACTGCTCAGTCGGGGATTGAAGGGCGCACTGGAGCTGGAGAAACGACCAGAGTTGACGCCGATCGATCTCGACGACAAGATCAAGCGGTTGAGATGGCTGATGCGCTCTTTCAGTGCCGTTCGAGCGAGTTGCATCTCCAGCATCTGCTCTTCATGTCTGGCCTGCTCCTCCCTCTCCAGCTGTTCCTCCACCTGGCGATCTCTCTCCGCTTCTTCCTTCTTCTCGGCTTCTTCCTTGGCCTTGTTCTGCTCTAGCAGCTGAGCACGCAGGTCCTGGATCTCGATTCGGTATCGATCGAGAAGCGCTCGACTGCCTGCATCGCCGCCACTCGGATTGGATTCGTTTTTCTTGGCGTGACTGACAATGTTGTTCTTGGCTCTGCTCGCGAATTTGAGCGTATTGAGTGTTTCGCCGGTGTGTGAACTCGCTTGTGCAGCACTTGTGCCGGCCGAAGAGAGCTGGATGGTGCACAGTATGGACACGAGGGAATTACCGGACAAGGCACCTTGCAGCAATCTCGTGAGCTTGCTGTCTCTATAAGGCAAGTGCTTGAGGGCTTTCTCTTTGTCGACCGCCTTCGCCCCATCCTTCTCATCCTTTTCGTCCTCGCCCGACAGGCGTGCGATTACAGTACCAAGCGTCAGCAGAGACTTGTTGATGTGGGCGCCTTCAGTCCTGCGCTCCTTATTCTCAGCGGCCTTCTCAGAGCCAGCAAGATCGATGAGCGAGAGAGTAGACACCAGGACTCCGCCCGGCATGATCTTGTCTGATCTCCTGGTCTCTGAACCTTGGGTGCGTTCTCGAGATTCGACCACGATCTGAACCACGGCATGCGAACGGGAAGACCGTGCGTTAAACTGCGTACTACCAGTTCGCCTCGCAAGATCTCCCCTCGCGATCACTCGCAGAAGCTGGTTGGGAGATTGCACAATTTCTTCCTTCAAAGGCGTGGCATACACGCCACGCTTGCTATCTTCGCGAAGCTTGATCTCCTCTTGCTGCTGTCCAGGGACCGCTTGATTCAGTAAGTCGTAGATCTTCTCGTTGTAAATTTCCAGGTAGCTGACGCGTAACAGAAATTCCCGGTTGGGATTCTCGCGGATGTAGGAGAAAATGTCTGTGATGGCCAAAGGAATGACACCGGGTTGTTGTGCAGTACCCTGCATGGAGAAGGTTTTGCCCGTTCCAGTCATACCATATGCAAACACTGTACCATGATAACCTTCCATCACTCGTCGCACTAGCCGCTTCGCGGCGTTGTCGTATACTCGGGCATTCTGATCGTGAGGCGAGAAGACATTGTCATAGCGGTAGTCGCCACCTTCTCGTCCGCGGTATGATATCAATGAACGTCTCCCGTCGACCAGCCACTCTCCTTCCGGGCGGTCTCCATCACTACCTGCATCGGGTCGCACACGCACGCTGACAATGACGTTGCCTTTGATGTCCTTGCCTCCAGACTCTCGTTTCTCCGTTGAGCTCATCTTGCGCGACCTTCCTCGCTCCCCATGATCCTCCACTTCGGTCGCATCTGTCTGATACGAGCCGTTTGCAGAAGAACTTCGGCTTTCGGGAGGTGATGGTATGCTGAGAAGGCTATCGGAGACTCTCGTACCGCGACCGCTGGAGATCAAGTTACTGTCTCCGGTCCCATTCAAGAGACTGGGAGAGCCACCAGGTCCTCCCTGAGAAGAACGAGCGCGCAAGCCATAGCCAGAACTGCGCGGCTTAGGCTTCTTCAGTCCACTCTCAGCACTTCTGTGTTTTGACGAATCGCGTTTCGTCTTTGGCTGGGTCGGTCGTGCATTCTGTTGCTCGTTGGACGACGTAGATGCGGAAAGAGGGCTCGGAGGAAGACTGGTCACGCGTGGGCCACCTTTGGGAGGAAGTGGGAAGGAACCAATACTAGTGGTCTTTCGCAAGGTCTTCGGGATGCCGGTGGTTGGCGGTGAAGGAGACGGTCCAGGCGTGTCTGGTGATGTAGAACTCAAGGTTGGAATGGAAGGAGTGGAGCTGGACTTGGAGGGCTTGGGAGTAGGTAGTCCCGATAGAGTGACTGCTCGTGAAGGAATGGCGGTTCGTTTCGGCGTTGATGTGGGGAGTTGTGAGGCGGTGGAGGTTGGCCGAGAATCTGGGGGAGAATCACCGGCGTCGTCAGAGTGTTTGCGAGTCTTGGAGACGGGCAGAGCTGGCAGAGGGCCTGTAGGAGGTGGTCTTGCAGTGCGCGGGATGGTGGATGTCATGGTGGCAGACGCCATTAGCCGTGCTCTATTCACTCTGCTGCACGTATCCGGCTCCGGTGCTCAGAGAGATTATGGCAATTAATGGCTCGTAAGGCGCGTCGCGTAGTCGCAGCTGAGGGAGCCAGCGATTGTCGCTGCCATGCGGAGAGCCGAATGCCGCGTGTGTGTGATGGCGGCTGCCGTCGTCGTCGTCGTCGTCGTCGGCGTCGTCGTCGGCGTGGTCGGGGTGGTGGCGGCGGAGGGAAGAAGGGCCCTGCGTCCCAGGCTTGCTGTCATACCGTAGCAGAGGAGGCGGCAGCACAAGACGGGCGGTGTGCAGGGCTCCCAGGCGTGGGTCGAGAAACAAGTGCAGACAGATGCCTGCTCGAGAGATTGCGCACGGAGCAGTCTGGGATGGATATGCTGGCGTGGTGATACAGTATGTGCCGTCGACGTTTCACGCAATTATTATTCTATGATTGTTGCAGAGAGTCGAGACATAGATACACGATCCCATCATCCCACGATGCTCGCCTCGTCTCGCTGCCACCACACCCGCCGCTTGGCTTGAGCCCTTCGCAGTAGTTGTGTGAACAGCACGGGCTAAAGCATGCTAGCCAAATTTCTCATGCACATGCACATGCCCCTGAGAGGAGTCGACGAGAGCTTAATATTATCTGGCCCCAGCGAGCCAACCGAATTGGAATCAAAACACGCCCGATGTCGTGACATATAGTTACATCTATCATCTGTTCGAAATACCCTTTTGCTCGTCAGATAAGCATCTCGAGGCATCGTTCTGTGCCACAGCAACGACTCCACTCCACGTTCCTTGTGACAGTCGCAAGTCGTTCACTGACACGCAGAGATCCGCATCCAGGATCAGCTTCCTTTTGATTTATCCTGGCCTAGTGCAGCTCGGCCCATCCTGCCGACCTCCCGGCAGACGGAGAGGCGTGTGAGAAACAGAAGGACGAAACGAAGCTCCCGTCAATATAATATTATGACTGCAACGAGGTATTGCTCACTGGGCAGAACAGCGTTGCTGGCAGCTGACGATGCATGTCTGGACTCTGGCGACAGAAACACCCGTCGCTTGGACATCAAGCTTTGCCAGTCTGACAGTAGCAAGTTACAAGTAGTGGTATGCTGGTATGAGCGTAGGGTCGTGAGTGTGACTTGGGCTCTATAGGCCATGCCTGGTTCCGGCTTTCAATGTGAGACGTCACAGCCAATGCCTGTTCCCCTATGATATGTACCTCGCACTGTAGAAGTAACAAATGCCACGATCGATTCGTGTTGACACGGATTCGTTAGCGCGGTGGGTACAGCCGCTTCTAGCCGTTTATGGAAGGCACTAAGCCATTAATAGTTAGCTTAGCATAGATTAGAAAGCAACGAAGCCCCGCGAAACTTAACAAGTAACACCTCCTCTCTACCTATACCGCGAACATTCTATCTACGACGACAACGACCCTTCTATACGCCTATACGCTATTATAAAGAGCTAATACCTATTATAGAACGTACTCGACGTTTATACGAAAGAAGCGAAGCTTACGGCGGCTATACGGGCATAGCGATAAGGCGACTACTATACGAAGAAGGCATGTGCCGATAACTTCGAAATACTATACACGACCTTTAATAATCGAGAACGAGGCCTACATATTAGTAAAGCGATTATTAGAGAGGGATAGAATAGGCTTTCCGTTGTCGAGAAGGCCTCGTTAAAGGAAATAATTATAAGAATAATTAAAATAGGCTTCCCTCCGAAATATAACACCGTTACTACTTAGGTAGAGGAAATCCTAACTCTCTAACCCGACTACGACCCATTTAATACACCTCCTATAGGAGCTAATTAGGTATACCGCTTTATTAGAGACGATTAAGAATTAGCCTTAGCATAGGTTAATCCGTAGGACAACTATCGAAGGAACGTTGCTAAGAACCCGGAGGTCCTTATACACTACTTTAAGAGGCTTAGAGAGGTGCTAGATGAATATAGCATTACGTAGGAAGATATTATTAACATAGACGAGATAGGCTACCTTCTTAGCTATTACGAGCGTATACTACAAGTTATCGTGTTAGTAAAGGACAAACATAATACTATAGTACGGTAGCTAGGTAGAAGAGAATAGACCACCGTTATCGAAGCTATAATAGGTAGTAGCTTTTATATGCCTCCTTTCTTTATCTTTAAGGTACGATAGGTTACACCCTTATTACTAATGTAGTTTAGAAGGTAGTATGCCTTTATGGGTACTACATTCGCTATTAGCGACAACGGTTAGTCTAATACTAACCTCGTATACGAGTAGATCTAGTATCTCAATCTACGCTATCTACCTTCGAAGCCGCATGCATAGAGACTACTAATAATAGACGGCTACGAGTCTTATAAGTCGTTCAAGTTCTTATAGTATGCTCTCGCTAACCGTATTCTATACATGTACCTCCCTTCTTACTTAACCGATAAGTACTAGCCGCTTAACGTTAGCATCTTTACTCTACTAAAGTAAGCGTATTCGACAATACTATATAAGCGCTATGTAGAGATAGGTTTAAATACTATTACGAGGCTAGACTTCCTCGACATTTACGATAGCCTATATTTAATAGTATTTAATAACATTAACATTATAAATGCCTTCGTAGCAACTAGCATTATCCCCTTAAACGCTAACCGAGTACTAAGCAAGCTACCGCGGATACTTACACGACTAATTACTCTACTAATAACTCGGCGGTAGTAGTAGTAGTAGTAGTAGTAGCTATCGACATCGCTAATCGATATACTACCGGCTACTACGGTACGTATTTGTACACTACCCTTTAGTTCTTTACTAATACGAGAGCTACTTATAGAGCTACCTTAGGCTCCGACTCGGCCTTCTACGACACCCTCGAAGCGCTTCTAACTAAGTAGCAACCCCTATACCCTATTAAGCTATAAGCGACTAAAGTATACCGCCGAGAGAGTAGAATACTAGAGCTTATAAGGATGTGCGAGCCTACCTTACAAGTATAGACTCGATCCTAATGTATGTAACCTACGGTTTAAGGCTAAGTTTAAGAAGATAGTTAAGGCGGCGTAGGTGCTACTTAATAACTACTACATAGTCCTTTCCGAGAACGAGAAGCTTCGCCGCGAGCTTGGATAACGCATTCGTAATAAGAAGAACGAGAAGCTAGTTATTACTTAGGCTAAGGTCTTTACTATAGACTTAGTAGAACACCTACTATAGGACGCTACTAAGAAGGCCGAGTATAATGCTATAAGGACCTCGGTAAAAGGATAACTTACTAAACTAATAGTAATTAAGAAGCGCCGGTTTATATTAGCTTTACGATAGGTATTAACTACTCGAAACGAGCGTATTCGCTTAAATAAGGAGCTTAATAAGTGTCGTAAGGACCTACGGCTTACTAATAAGAACGAGAGCTAGCACATGCGTAACATTCGCTACCTACTTATAGGTAAGCTACTAGCGGCTAATATAATACCGGTTCTCGAAGCCCGTAAGTACCTAGCCGAGTTAGAGGATAAGGTAGAAGCGTTTAAGAATGCCGAGAAGCTAATAAGACATGTACGCGACTTATAGAAGACTAAGCTCTCTAAACTTAAAGATAACGAGTAGAAGATATAAGTACTTCGTCATGTAAAAGAGTAGGCCGATATAGTAGATAAAGTAGCTATAGATGCCCTAGTAGCATTACATTACGCTATAGACCTTACCGATAACATTAAGTAAGAAGCGAACGATGCCGACGATAAACTAGAACTAGACCTAGAGGTTCCGCTTACTACCGAGAACGATAGCGACATAGAACTACTAGATCTACGGCACGTAGATCCACGTTTGTTAGATACTATAGACAACTCGTAGGACATGTATAAGAGGGGGTTCTTCGGGGACGACGAAGCCTAAGCTATCGACTAATTAGAGGCCGAGAAACACCTATTAAAAGTTGAAAGTATGTGTAATCGACGTATCTCGGCTAATCTAGTACACTTCGCGTATTAGGGTCCGATTTTAGGGAAGCCGGCTTTTTAGTATACATATATGCTATTATACTACAACTATTTTATAACATTTCATCTTTATATTATACACGCTTATTATATGCATTAAGAGCTTTTATTTACGCTATTTAGTATGTCTCTCCGATGTATAGTCGTTATGTTCTTATCGAGGAGGGCTAGTAGTTAGCCTAAATGCCTTCCTTATAGGACATCGCGGGCTTTACCGACGCGGTCTTAGTAGCGCTTAGCAATTCGTATAGGCGTATAACTGTACATTTATACACAACTACGTTCTATCTATATATAATGCATACAATTATGGAATTATACAACTCGACACTACGATTATTTTGGTACAAAAAGTAATACAATTACATCGCTATACGTTATACAATAATTCATTAAAGTATTCGTATAGAACGCCGAAATGCTTACAAAG
Source organism: Pseudocercospora eumusae (assembly GCA_001578235.1). Lineage (NCBI taxonomy): Eukaryota > Fungi > Ascomycota > Dothideomycetes > Mycosphaerellales > Mycosphaerellaceae > Pseudocercospora > Pseudocercospora eumusae. The sequence continues at coordinate 81,693 of LFZN01000064.1, forward strand.
CCGCGCTAACGAATCCGTGTCAACACGAATCGATCGTGGCACTTGTTACATCCCGTCTTGTACCGATGCAGGAACGACGATGCATGCAGCTGAGCTGACTCTCATCACCCGCCTACCTGTATACTGACTGCATCGAGATTGACATGTCTATACACAGTCAATCATGTACGACCATGAATCGGTATTGACCATATTTCGCATTTCTGCGCATACGGTCCACGCGAGCGAGGCGTTCAAGACTCCTGATCGACGCTGCAGTTGATCCAACCAGGAACCAGCTCCAGGGACCCTTTGCTCTGACAATATGCCAAAGTCCAGGACTGGCGTAGGGGTATGTAGAGCTCCCGTGAACGTGTTGCTCGGCTTTCAGAGCGCGTTTGGGCCCTGCATGACATACAGTATTGGACTGGAAGATGTTGTCTGCGAAGTGGTATAACACGAGTCGAGACAGTGATGGCCAGTGACATTTTCTTCACATTGTCATTTCCGTATCAAGAGAGAAGACACACCGCATATCTGGCGAGTTCATTGACACCTGCAGCTTTGCACGGAAAAGTCACGATGACGCTTCCATTTCCATCTTCTCCGCCCAGCACTGCTCCACACACATGCCGACCCGCAATTGCACCACTTCAGCATAGATCCTGCATACATTTCTGAATTGCTCGCATTATACCATCGTCGAATTCCCTAATCTCCTCAAAATGCCCTCAGAAGCACCACAATTCGACCAGAATAAGGCATACGCTGAGCAGGAAGATGTCTTCTTCGACGACGGACGCGAGATTGAGCTTCTTCACTTCGTCTACAATTTGCCAGATATTGACAGCATAAGAGGCTCCCCCCAGAAAGTCCTCGCTGCGATCGATCTGTTTGGCCGAACGAAGAAGTACCTCATGAATGTTGGCGAGCACAAGGGCAGGATAGTTTCAGATCTGATTGCAGAAGTGAAGCCTCAGACGATGGTGAGTCTCTCACCTACTGACGAGCAGCAACAGAAATTGACGTTTCTTTTTTAGGTCGAGCTTGGCGGCTACATTGGCTACAGCTGCATCCTGTTCGGCGATGCTGTACGAAAGGCAGGAGGCAAGCGCTACTACAGTCTGGAGCGCAGTCCAGAGTTTGCCGCAGTCATCATGGCTCTCGTCAACCTCGCTGGTCTATCAGACATCGTCAAGGTCGAAGTCGGTTCGTCAGATGCTTCAATAGCCCGCCTTCACGAGCAGGGAGCACTGACTCACATCGACCTCATGTTCCTGGACCACTACAAGCCAGCTTACACAACGGATCTAAAGCTTTGCGAGGAGTTGAAGCTGATCACCCCTGGATCTGTGCTCGCTGCTGATAATGTGATCAAGCCTGGCAATCCACCCTACCTGGAATATGTCCGTTCGAGTGTCAAGGACAAGCGGGAGAAGGCTAAGCAGACGAATGGTGGCGGCAACGCCATCGACGGACGATTTGGCGAGAAGCAAGTCGCACAATATGCAAAGCGAGTTCAGAAGGAGAGTCTTGGCCATAGCACAGGAAACCCGAACCTTGTGTACGACTCGCAGTTAGTGAACAGCTTCGAGCCAACTGGTGTACCGGTGAGTTCAGCATCTCTCTGATTTTGTCGCGACTCTGCTAACGATTGTAGGATGGTGTTGAGATCTCGAGATGCACTGGCGAGGAGTCATAAGTGTCCGCATATGAACATCAAAAGTTGGCCACGACAGCTCCTTAGTAAACGACCCTACACCTTGGACAGCTGACCCCATACAACGCGCCAGGCAAAAGCACCATAAAAAGGCATCATAGACGATGTCACCGCTGCCGTCGAAGCGGATCCCATTGGTGTAGAACTCGATCTGAGCGATGAATGACACCCGAAGACTCCCTTGCAATTTCGTCTATAGCTAACGACGTGCTTTCGGTAGATAAGACACGATCGATAGCAGAACGTATATCAAAATAGCCACTTTGAGATTCATATCAAACGCTTAAAAGCCAGCCTTAGCCTTGAATGAATTCCACTTTAGCCTTCTTTCACATGCGCAGAGATCAAAGCACTGTTATGTTTGACTATTATTAACAATCATTCTTGGCGCAATGGTAAAGCGCGAGCTAAAAACACAGCGACCATGTCAACAACTTAGATGAACCTAGGTTGTCGTTGTAGTATGGGTCAAGGACGATTGTTCTTTTTCATCCTATCTTTACTATTTCAATATCATTATCCTCGAATCTGTCGCTTTACTGATTGCAAGGGCTAAAAATAGCGTAGGATAGAATAATCTATCAAGCTAACGGCGATTATTCCTTTTACCAAAGAGCATCGTTCGACTCTACGCGAAAACGCTCCTTCTTCTTCTAACTCGAATCGGTCGATATGTATCTATCTTATTCTAGGAGCCCTAAAACAATAGCTACCTATACAACATAGCTAGCGAAGCCAAAGGAAAAAGGAGTTGGCGATAGATCATTGATTCTTTAGTATCTATCTACTACCGACAACAACTCGATGAAAGAGCCCGGAGATCGGCTCGTAAGTAGGGTTCTCATATCTGAAGTGCCTTTTAAGGGTACGAACCGCAGACCTATAAATACCTAGTATAAGAGATCTAGAACGAGATTATGTGAGTTCTCAGCTCTCCATACCTCTACTACTACCAGTTTCGCAGACAGAACGTACAGTACTCTCGGTGTTGGACATGGGAGCGACGACCGCCAGTCTTGGGTGAGCTCACCATGCCTCCCTAGAAAGAACCGTCCCACAAGCTCCGATCTATGATTGACCAAAGGAAGAAGAGAGAGCCTGAAAATGTTTAAGCTTGCAGCATATCCTTGTCAATCATGTCGTGCAACGGAAATGTCGAATGGTGATTCTGGAATTTGTGCCATGTCCGCGCAAGCCGAACCGTCCTGCGGTCTTTGACTAGTTGTGTTACTTTGAAGGCCAATGGATGGGTGTGTAAATATTTCATGGCTGTTCTGCCTTGTCAGCGTGTGGGATGATGGTGTGGTGTACGGTCGGGTCTTGGACGGTATGAAAGCGGTGGGTAGGGACACTTGAGGTGTGGTATCAAAGTCATCTGCTCGCTTTTCAGGGAGCGCAAAATGTGACAATCGCCCTCTCACTGCCCGAACCATTTCACTAATCTCATTCTGCTAGCATCAAATAGCTGAACACTCTTCGCTCATGTGCCCTCGGCTCGGCAGCTTCGCCTGAGCCATACCAGGCAGATCTTGGATGAAGAATGATCGTCGAGATGTTCGTGTTTCAATCTTGTCGATTTGCGTCCCTGCAGGAAGAGGAGTGAAGCAGGAAGTCATGTATGTGATAGCGTCCAGACTGAGGGTATGAATGTTCACCAGAATTCCAGCCATCTCGACAACCATTCATGGTCGCTGTGGTCAATGTAAGTCTGCGATCCCAAAGTAGCGTTTGAAATCAGCTCTACATGTAAGACGGGGAGTTTGTGTGACGTTCCATGAGGTCGTTTCCTTGCTTCTTGGACTTTGATGCTTCCTGACTGCCGGCAGTTGGCATTCTTTTGCTTTTATCAAAGCACCTTCGCCTGTGCTCCAATGTCATGCTGTGGTGTATCGTTCAGAATACAGAAGGCCAGCCGATCGTCAGTCGTCAGTATTTAGTCGTAGTCGTTGCTGAAGCGATTGGATGATTGCAGAGACCACGTTATGAAACACTCAAGACGCTGGAGGCGACTGAATGGCCTCGAGCTCGCCTTGAAGTAGCTCTTAGCTTCGTTGGTCGTACCTCGTAGAGAGCTGACTTCACCATTATTCTACCGAAGTTCACACGCAGCAGCCCTTCGTATCGAGCATGGATCCAGCCATCAACGCACAGCCTCGGCTCTCTCGATCATCACGGCAGGCAGGGAACATTCCTTAGCTCTTTCCGAGGATCATCCACTCATCGAACTTATGCTCGTCGAAAGGCACTCTCAATGGATGATCGACGTCGACGACATCAGGTACGGATTCTGCAGCCATCCATTAGCTTCGAGGTTGAGGCTGCCAATCGTGTGATGACAGCGAACGGCACCGTTTGACTACATGTTGCAGCAATTAGCCGTTCTGTGTAACTGCTTGTATAACTCGACGTTCGTTAGTTGTCATGCGCTCCTATCCAGTCATCGAAGATGCTGCGTTCGAGTCGGCTGAGATTTGTCTCACGGCAACCATCCCGACGGCAGGAAGCGATGCACTTCCACTAGCTGTGCGACTTGGTGGTCCAGGCGTTTCGAGATCTCGTGCACCAACGCTCGTTGAGGCTTCGACAAGAGTTGGACATGGCGTGACGTGGGCCCGATGTGGCGGGCACAGGAAGGAAGGAAGTCGTGATATGGGAGATCAGGAAATGGACCCCAAGCAGTGATCGGAAGACGCTTCTCGCTGCGTCTTTCAATCGAAAGTCCGTGGAGAACCTGAACATATCTACACGCAATGATGGATGAAACGAAACGCCGCGATAAATTCTCCATGATCAGGTGGCTTACCTATATCTGCTCGATTCGGAGCTGGGTAGCACAATGGCTGTAACACGGTTTCCCTTCTCTGACATTTCATCTTTGCCGAGTTCTCCCCAGTCAGATGATGAGAGAACCTGCTGTATTGTGAGCACTTCCCAGACCCACGGCTTCATGTCAATGCAGCTCCATACAGGTTCTAGAGAGCACGTCAAGTCATCCCACGAATCAGCGCCGAGGCAACATGCGATCACACAGGCATCACGAGCATGCACCCACTCACCTTGTCGCCAGCCTACAAAAGACCCAACGCCGCGCAGAAAGTCCGGTCGGACCCCATGCAGCGAATTCCATCAAACCAAAACTCGTGATGAAAAAGAGCTTGATTCATGTGCAGGATCTGAGCATTTCGCATTGTCCATACCACGTAGCAGTAGCAGTAGCACTATCTCATGCGACCGACTTTCCGTCAGTCCTGGTATCCCATTTCGATCAATGCCTCGCCATAAACGCCATTGCTCTTTCTCCCATTCGCACCATTTACGAAGACTTGGCGACACGCTTGCCCTTGGCGTTCTTCTTTGGGGTGTCGGAGATGGTGAGACCTGGATCATAAATAGTCAGTATTGGATGAAAACGCAGATGGAGTGTGGCCGACTATACCCGGTGGGAGAGACTGCTTCAGCTTCTCGGCCTTGTCGGAGTCCTTGAGGACGAGAGTGTAGAGGAAGCGGTGGCAGCGGACCTTGAACTTGGTCTGCTCCTTGTTGCCGACCTTATTCTTCTTTATCCGCGCAGCTGAGAAACGTCGTTAGTAGATGGGTTTTGATATTGCGCGGCTCGACATCGAAGCATACAGGAGGCATCCTTTCTGCGGCAGATCTCAATGAAGGACTTGATGTCGGTCACCTCTCTAGGCATTTTGCCGGTATTGTCGCTGGGCGGTTGGTGGTATACGAAATGGGTGGAGGTGTATTTGTCGACGTCGAGGGTCAAATTTGGAAAGTGCGGGTCTGAAGGCGACAAAAGAAACTGCTGGGACGGAAATCTTGGCAGGAACGTTCGCTTTGGCCTTGGCCTGGACTTCGCGTTGCTATTTGCATGTGAAAGCAATCGACTACTTCATCTGCCGCGAAAATGGCTGTTCAATTGTCCGACACAGATCGCGTCAAGGTATCCACAGAAGTCGCCGAAGAATTCATCGAGGCATACTATACCGCCCTCAACAGCTCCTCTGCCCGCAACACAATCGCATCGTTTTACATCCCTCCCATACCAGGCAGCACGCCATCCCGAAACCTGCCCATCATCAATTACAATGGCGACCTCTCCAATGATGGCAGTACATTCCAGACCAAATTCGGCGAAATGCCATACACATTCTACGAAGCGCAAAGCGTGAATGTCCAGGTCTTGAACCCTTGCATGGACCCAAATGGAGCCAAGACCAGGAAGGAAGCTGAGAGGAATATGAGTCTGGCTGTACAGGTCAGCGGAAACGTGAGGCTTAACGAGAGGAAGGAGGGACCTTTGAGGGGGTTCTCGGATGATATGGTACTTGTTCCGAATAAGGAAGCAGTAGGCGGAAAAGGAACAGGCAAAACGGGCGAGGGAAGGCAGTGGTTGATTCAGACGCAGAACTTTCGATTTGTGGTGTGAAGTGACCAGGAGGGAGACATTCTGAGAAATGATTAGGCGGAAATGGATAACGAGGCGAAAGGAAATTGGCTGTAAAGAGGTAAATGACGAGGCAATGGAATAGAAGGAACGCCACAGGTTGCTTAAACAGGATGCAGCTCAACGGATGGACCCAAGAATATTGGACATAGAATTCGCTTTTGCGTTGTGCCTGGCCTCATCTGGCTGGTCGATCCGAGGTCTCTCTTGGGCCGTATCAATGGGGGGCATCTTATACTCGAGGCGAACACAGCGACTTTGGAACTGTGCCGGAAGCTTTATCTCGATCTTGATGCAACGATTCGATGGCCCCCGACGTCAAGCATGTCATTCCAGCGGAACACGTCCTCACAGGCCTGGTGTATGAATTTGGCAAACAGGCTAACTTGCCAAAAGTCTCTTCACCAAACTTTGCAGTGGGTTGGGCATACCATATACCGACGACCTCAAATGAGTCGAATCTCAGCTTCTCTACGACTCTGCTCTCCAAGTAATGCCCCATTCTCATAATCTCTATCAAAAATACTAATTGCTTGCAGCCAGTGGGCCTTTCTTCAACCGTCGACTTGGGTACGAAGGAGTCATCTACGACACGACTTTGCGATGTTCTTTATGATTCAGGACACTATGCGATAATACTTGGATTTGGTGTGTTTTCTGCGAGCGTACTGCCCGCTTGAATGGTCTACCTTCGTCGAGTCCCTCGAATACAAGAGATCCTATGTTTTGTCTATCTACAAAAGCATGGTATACACCTCGAACCGCCCTGCTACCACTCCTTCCCGTACAACCACTAGATCCGAGTTGTGTGGGTTGAATACCATTTGCTCAGCTGCGATGTCTCGCTAGAAGCGAACCTAGCTGGCTGCTGGCTACGAAGCAAGTTAATCAAAAGTCCAAGCACGAAGTTTCTTTGCGGACTTGACCACACTGTACTCGACCGACCTCACCTAAGTGAATATTCACCTTTCTCGCAAAGCTTTTGAGTAGCGCCTCTCTTTCACAATCCCCCATCGTCACTCTTCGCTTGGCTTCGACCTCGCGCTCGAAGTATCGAGTAAACAACAATCAAGCAATCGCGGTGAACGCATTCGGCCCCTACACATTCCGCACTATTCATGTCTTCCAAACGAGGCTCTTTGACGCTCTGCGGCCCGCATGAGGACCGAGATGTCTATTCGCTCTCATCGGCAACCTGCGACTTTGCGTTCAAGTGAAGCTTTGACCACAACATCAACATCAACACCAACGTCAACGTCAACATCCACATCCGCCACGCCACACCACAATTGCGATCATGAAAGCGCAAAAGCCAGGCACCGACTGGACTGCGAACGTCGTGCTTCGCGTCAACGGCAAACCGGGCGCAGAGTACGTGCTGCTCGACAAGACCACCGACCAACCTAATATCCTCGAGTGCTTCGTTTCAGCTGCACCTGGCCAACGGCTTGCGATTCATGGCAACTTCGCTGGATCAACGACCAACTTTGTCGCTGACCTCATCGTCGACGGCTCGTTCCTCCGACAGACTTCTTTCAACAGCAACCATGGCCTCGTTACCAAGAATTATAATATCAAGTTTGACAAGGCAATGACGATACCATTTCCCAAAAACTGGACGTCCATCGAACACCCGAAAAGTGGGATAGAGGGGAATATGCATGTGGACAAGATCGACGAGAACGTTGCGGAAGACCTTTTGACTTACGAGAACCCGGTCTCGGGCGGTCGTCGCGCTGGGGTTGGAAGCATTCAAGTTATCCTCTACGCTAGTCAACATGTCATGAACCGCCACAAAGACAAAGAATGGAATATCACACTTGGCATTTGGAAGGACACTGAGCGACAGGAGAAGAGAGATGTACGAAAGAGTGGCATCAAGCCTGAATACGAGGTCAAGCTGGAGAAGACGACGGAGGCTACGGCGAAGAAAGGCTCGATTCATCACAAGCATTGGCATGAAAACACTCGTCCGGGTTTCAAGGAAGTCGCGCGCTTCATCTTCTACTATCGTAGCCAGGCTGCGATCGATGCTGCTGGTTGCATTGTGCGTGCGGATCAAGAACAAAAGCTGGAGCAGTGGGATGAAAACGCCGAGCTTCATGGTCGTCGACAAGGTGAATTCAAAGAGGGCGAAGCGCCATCTAGATTTTCCAAGAAGCCGAGCCCTGTCGATCGCGACGATGAGGAGGACGAAGAAGATGCAGTCGAGAGCGAAAGTGTTCAAGGTCCTGCGACTGAGGCACTGGAAAAGGAGCCTGGCGTGGAGATAAAAAGTGAGCTTCACACTGGACTACCAAATCACAAGCCGCTGCAGAGATTGGGAGGTTCTCTATATGACACATCTTCTCCGACGTCGCCGGCCGATGACAGACACGAGGAGAAGCGCGCATCGAGCGCAGAGGATTCGACTTCGTCAGAGCAACTTCCAGAAGCGATCATGGACAACAACAAGCACCCGAGAAACAATTCACAAAGCGGTGCGGGTGCATCCGCTGTTGTCGACACAGCAATGGACATTGGTGCGCCCTTCGGCGACGACGCTCGAAAGTCTGCAAAAGCGACCGACGACATCAAAGGAGGTGATCCAAACGAGGTTCAGTTGGGCGCTGGAGATGCAGCAGATCAGGCTTCAACACACTCCCACGACCTCAACTCACCGTTGGCTTCAAATCCAGCGCGTCAAGTGAATATCTTACCGGGTACCATCGAAAGCGAGGCAAGAAGCCCACGAAAGCCCTTGAGATCTCAGTCATCATCTGATGACTCCCAAAGCACGCTCCTCGGTGACCTTACCGTCCCGCTCAAATCCACTGAACAGCCTTCACTACCAATACTGACTCCTCGAGATCACCGCGACAGTAGTGAACTCGCGGCGGCAGCGCCAGACCCATCTACGGGACTTATCAACACCAAGCAAATCACAAACTCGAACGCAGTCGCAGACATTGACGCAGAGATGGGGCCAAGCAATGACACCAAATGGGGCCGGCTCCCAACTCGAGAGGAAATCCTCGCAGAATTCTCAGCAGACTCAACCTTGACGTTCTTTGAAGCCAACGCCCTTTTCGAGCGCCATGGGCCCCATAAGGGCAATATGCTGAGTCGCGCAGCATTCAATCAACGCATTAGAGAGGTCGCTGACCAAATCGGCACGAGCATGTTCAGCTTGAAGCCTGCATTCACCAAGCAATCGAAATTGAACGATACCGATGCTGTCGGTGACCAGTTCAGTCCGGACTCAGCAGACCCGAATGGCGCCGAGATGGAGCTCGAGCCACCCCGCGAACTGAGCAATGCGGGCGATCACATGCAGAATCCTGGTCACACTCACTTTCGCGATACTTCTACCACTTCGCTTCGGCGTTCTTCGTCCAACAAACAATCACCTCAACAACCACACAGCACCATAAAGTCGAATATTGTTTCAGCAAACGGCATATCATCGGTCTCTACACCCAGAACTGAATCGTCCAAACGGATCCGAACCGCAGTGAGGCCCAACACCGAGATCGATACAACACCAACCAAGAAGCAGTCCAAGATGCCTCCCAAATCCTTACCGCCATCTTCTAACCTGAAACGCGCTGCAAACGTACCAGTCGCTGCTGAGTCCTCCACCAAGCGACCCAAGAAGGACGATAGGGCTAGAACGGCAAAGGACAACACCACTCCCCGCAAGACTGGACTTGCTTCTGCATTAGTCTCAGGCCCGCCACCCCCACCGCCGGCGCCAAAGCCTTCGCCTTCGCCTGCTCCTATCGACGACGAAGACCTTGATGAGCGCGAACGCCGCCTCGACAAGGTCAGAGCCGAGATTGCCGAAAAGAAAGCCAAGCTCGAGCAGATTCGTGCCGCCAAGCAGGCAAAGAAGGAGGCTAAGGCAGCTAGGAAAGCCGAGAAGGAGCGTCTGGCACGAGAGGATGAGGAGCGCAAGGCTCGTGAGGAGGCCGAACAGAAGGCTCGAGAAGAAGAGCAGCGTAAGGCCAAGCAGCGTAGAAGGATCGAGGAAGAGGAAAAGAAGCTCGAGAATGAGCTCGCGGGTGTGGATGTGGACATGGAGGAGGAAGATGACGATAGTGATGATAGTGATGACGAGAGTGAGTCTGAGGTGGGTGGAAAGAAGGCGAGGGATGCTGGTGAGTCTGATACTGAGGAGGAGAGCGAGGAGGAGAGCGAGGAGGAGAGCGAGGAGGACTGAATCAACGAGGGACTGATGCTTGATTGGAGAGATTGAGACTGGGGCAAGCGTTGAAGCTGCAAATAGTACGATGAACGAGAGCAAGATACACGGACCACGCGTCAGAGTGCTGAGTTACCTGCACCTCAAAGTAGCATTGAGCGAGTTCGAGCACCATAGACGCAGTTCGGAATGGCACGAACATACCATCCTGATCAAAATCGTTCAGTTGCATTCTGTGCTCGTAATAGGGTATCTCGTCCATAATTTGATCCAAAGGGATATTCTTCCGCTCGTGACTTGTGATTACCCTCATTCTCCTCAGCTCAATCAAGAAGGCAGAGCTCTCTAGACTCTCGGTGCCCTCATATTTGCCTTGACTCTCGCGAGAAGCTCTTCTCTCGTGGCTGTCGAGCCAGCCATCAGATTACGCTGTACGAGCGAGCGTCAGCGACCTGTGACTTATCGGAGAAATAGGGAGGCGAGCACTTGCATTATTCAACCACCTCCTCATCTCAGTATCAGTCCAAGTCTCAGGCTCTCCAGTCGGGTCAGGTTCTTTGGGGAACATGTCTTGGCCCCAGATACTCCATGCTGTGGCTGCTGTTACGAGAGCTGTGAAGCCGAGGAAGAGGTTCTGGAGATATTGAGGTTAGTATTACCTTGAGAAACAAGGCGAAGAGATAAGTCCAGATACAGGCGTTAATGAAGTAGACGATGGCTTCACATCATTTCTCGTATGTGCTGACCTTTGAATTAAGTGCTCTGTCGAGTGGCGTTGGCATTTTTGATCTTTCTTCTCCCAATATCTCGCAAGGTTCTACTCGTGAAGATGTGGTCGTTTGACGGGACAATTCCAAGAGTAAAAAGCTCTCTTGCAAGGTTTTATGAAGAGTAGGATATGTGTTGACGTCGATGGAGGAGACAGGTGTTGTTCGTAGTCGATGGTGATATAGTGGCGGTGCGCTACCCCAGACGGGAAGGCAACCCTGCAGCCGCAGGGGATCCTTGCATGGCTGCGTGAAGTTCTGGTGGGTGGATGGTGGGTGACAGCTGTACGAAACAAAACGTCAATCTTTCGTTTCTTCTGTATACACGCATTGTTGTCCACCGCTTCAATGCGGGTATGAACTCCAATCGCGATCCCTTTGGTCTACGACGCACTTCTCCCGCATCTCAACTCTTCAGAAGCGGAATCAACGGCGTCCAGCAATCAATATTCCAACAGGGAAGGGAGACATTCACTTCGGCAGCATCTTCACATGACAATCCGAGAGTAGATACCAATATGCCAGGATATGGCATCCCCAACGGTACAGCCGCGTCGCATAATGTCGATATGTGGCAGAGCTCTGGACGATCGCGGTTTCATCACAGTTCGAGCATGCAGGAAGAGAGCATGACGAATAAGTTCACTGGCATGTTCTCGAATTCGAAGAGCCAGAGCTTGCCCATGTACAAAGATAAGCCTACGAGTTATTATGGTCCTGGCGGGAGGAAGATGCATCGGTTGATGCGACGGAAAAGAGTCTTGGGTGGAGTGCTAGCTGGTCTGGCGCTGTTCAGTTGGTGGTTTGGTATACTCAGTCCGCTGTCGTGGTTCACGGGTGGTGGAGAAGTGCATCCAGGAGATACGAAGAGCACGCATTCATCCAGTGGGAAATCTGGTTGGAGCTTGTTTGGTGGGAAAGAGGGCGTGAACTGGGCAGATCGTGCGGAGAGGGTAAAAGATGCTTTCAAGATATCGTGGTCAGGATATGAGAAGTATGGCTGGGGTATGTACAAGCGACTAGTATGCCTCCCTCCAGGGAGCAGAAGCTGCGTGAGGACTGACTGACGATTTACAGGATACGATGAATATCATCCTGTTAGCCATACTGGCAAGTTCATGACGCCCACTGGCTTGGGCTGGATCATTGTGGATGCCTTGGACACAATGATGTTGATGAATCTCACCACTGAACTGACGCACGCAAGACAGTGGATACATTCAAACTTGACGTATGACCAGGACCATGATGTCAATACTTTCGAGACGACGATTCGAATGCTTGGTGGGCTGCTTTCAGCACATTACCTAAGTACAGATTTCAATGGCAAGTACGCGCCTGTGTCGGACGGATTGAGCGACGACTTGTACGTGGAAAAGGCAACAGACTTGGCCGATCGACTGCTCGGCGCATACGACACCAACTCAGGAGTGCCGTTGGCAAGCGTGAATCTGCACACTCAAGCAGGAATCCCGTCTCATGCCGATGGTGGCGCATCTTCGACAGCGGAGGCGACAAGTTTGCAGCTTGAAATGAAGTATCTTTCAAAGCTTACTGGAGAGACGCATTACTGGGAGCACGCCGAAAAGGTCATCAAAGTCGTTGACGACAACGAGGCCGAAGACGGTCTTGTGCCTATCTTCATCTATGCAGATCGTGGCACCTTCAGAGGCGACAACATTCGTCTTGGCAGTCGTGGAGACAGCTATTACGAGTATCTCATTAAGCAGTACCTGCAAACCAGCCAGCAAGAGCCAGTCTACCAAGAGATGTGGAACCAGACCCTGGATGGCGTGAAGAAGCACTTGATCACCTACAGCTCCCCGAACAACTTTACTGTCCTCGCCGAAAGACCAAACGGACTGCATAAGGAGATCTCAGCGAAGATGGACCATCTCGTCTGCTTCATGGGTGGTACGCTTGCTCTAGCCACAACTAATGGCAAGACCGTCGCACAAGCGAAGAAGGACGGACCTTGGGGCGAGAAGCAGGACGAAGATATGCGACTGGCTCACGAGCTTACGAAAACCTGCATGGGGATGTACCGTACGGCCACTGGTCTCGCGCCTGAGATCGCTCACTTCCAGATACACGAGCCGCCGATCATGTACAACGACTTTCCTCAAAGTGCCAAGCCTCAAAGCCCAGCTGAGTTTACCAAGTGCAAGGATTCTAGATGCTTCGAGACTGAGGAGATAGGACACGATGACTATGTATTCAAGGCAGCCGACCTCCACAACTTGCAGAGACCGGAGACCGTGGAGTCGCTTTTCTACATGTGGCGTATTACAGGAGATGAAATTTACAGAAAGTGGGGATGGGAGATTTTCCAGGCCTGGATCAAGTACACTGCCGTCGAGGACGGCGAAGGCTTCTCCAGTATCTCCAATGTGATGCAGATTCCGGTCAACTTCAGAGATAATATGGAGAGCTTCTGGATGGTAAGCAACAACCACATGCAGAGAATACTGCTTGCTAACACACTCACAGGCAGAGACGCTGAAATACTTCTACCTTCTCTTCTCGAGCGACGACATGCTGCCATTGACAGACGTGGTCTTCAACACTGAAGCCCACCCATTCCCGCGCTTCGAGCTCGGCAAGCTCTTCAAGACTGGCTGGCAACGCAAGAAGTACAGAGGGAACGAGCCTGCTCAGCCTGTTCAAACCTCTGAGCAAGGGCAGGCCCGGATAAAGACTGTCAAAGTGACGCAAACGCTGGAGCAGGAGGTTGCGGCTAAGACGGAGCTCTCAGAACCCGCGGGCGAGAAGAAAGAAAGTGTGCTGATAGCATGAGTGAGTTCATTCGTTGGAATGTGTATCATTACTGATCTTCAGCGATGTATAATGCCTCGTGTCTTTCATGCTGTGGGTGCAGCAAAAAATGTTCAGACTCGTACCGAACTAGATCTCTTCGACGTCGAGGCTGCCGGACTCTTGGTCAAATACTCCAACATTGGAAGCCATTTCGGCTGAAGAACATCATGAAGATTGAAGAACAACTCAAGCTTACCTAAGCGTAGACTAGAATGTTTGGACGATAATCGGTTCGCTCTTGCCATCAGTATAAACCGGTTCGCTCTTGCCGTTGCACCTTCCAACGTTCACATGGAAGTCGCAGCACTAGCGCGATTCGCCGCCGCCGCCTTTTAGCTCGCACACATCGCACTTGGAAAACAACTTTGCTCACGACATCAACCACAACCGCCCAAGATGTCGTTCGGCGGCAGCAATTGGCCTGATCCCAATACGCGTCCGACTACAGATGGCGCCAACGAGCTCATGTACACCTACAATGAAGGCGACCAGCACGCTCTTCGTGGCGACTACATTTCAGATCTCCTGGCCCGCCCAGCTGATGCAGGTCCTGCGCAGTATAATGAACCCAGGAGCACCTCTGGCAGACACAACTCCATTTCGCAGCCATCAAATGCGCTTGGACTAGCTCCACAACCACTGAATGTGAGAGCGATCAACCAAGCGCCTCGGCCATTCGACTCGCAAGCGCTGCACGAGAAAGTCCAGGCACTGTTCCAAGCTTCTCGAACCGGGCTTGGTAGCCAGCCGCTCACTACAGACTCAGCTCAAGCATTTGCAAGACTTCACGCAGCACAAATCGAGCAGACAGCTCCTCCGTTGATGACAGGCCCCGAGTCAAAGATCAAGCGTGAGCGTGCACCCAGTCCTGAGTCACAGATCAGCGATTCCGATGTGCCCAGTTATACCAACCGGACAGCACTTGCTCAGGTTCCTTGCGCCGACCACGACCAGGAGATGAGAAAGCAAACTTTAGAGAGTATTTCGAGGTGGAAGCAGGATTTCCTGGTCGGAGACAAAGCGAAGCGCACCCAGTTCTTCCAGAACATGGCAACAGAATTCTCAAAGGATGGACGAGTAATGTTTCAGTACCATGCCATAGTACTTCTTTTGCAAAAGGAGCAGCTGAGGCTATTCGAAATGGCGACATACGCGCTCAGCGACGACCACATCGTGCAGCTTGAAACAGTCTGGCAAGGACTTTCGGACTGCCAGAAGAGGAAATGGAGAGAGATCACCAGAGAATTCAAGAAGTGCCTGGATGAGCGGGATCTGGTCACTCTCCAGTACCTCGACTTGTTTGGGAGAACGGCGTTGGGCAAGAAGTACATAGACATGGCGAAGGAGTCATTCCCAGCGCTTGAAGAAAAGAAGAAAAAGAAGTCCAGATCCAGATCTTCGAAGCGCAAGGCCACCAACAAATTGCTAATCCTGAATCATTTCGCACTTGAAGAGGGCTGGGATGTGCTACCAAAGCAGATGGCCCAGCTGACGCTTGAGTATATCGATATCTTTCTTGCCGACACACCGGGACTAGTAACTCGACTTCGCTGGGGCAACACACTGATAGACTATGATCCAAAACTTCAGAGCGCTGAGGGTATATGGGCCAGGCTGTCGACTGCATTGTCACATGACCGTTGGCCACTCTTTTGCGAAGAAGAAGCCAAGACCCGAGCGGCGAAGGTGGAGAGTCTTCTTCTGCCGTTCTTCTGCATGAATGCGACAAATCCAAGTTTTGCAGAGTTGATCCGCAGCAATGAAGACTACTTCTGCCACAAGGGCGGATATGCCACCAAGTACGGCCCAGCGACAGCGTGGTTGGGCGACCGCCTGGTACGCTATCAACCTCTCTCCATAGACAACCAAGTCGAAATAGTGCGATTTGTCTTGCAGGCGCTGCGCCAGCACGTTGTCTCCGAGCAAGCTTGCGAATTCCCAGCCGTTCGAGTTGTCCACCAAAATGCAGAGTCATCACTGCGGCAGAGAGCCAATGTGGCTGTCCACCAGCGATCTCGCAATCCCAACAACCTCTTTGCCATTGCAGACGATGAGAACGGCTTTGCCGAGTTATTGTACCACTGCTTCGATGATCCTCTTCTGGATAGCGAAGAATTCGAGGACCTCATGGAGCAGCAGCTGTACAGATTTGATTGCTACACCAATGGCCAGTTCGAATTACAGCGCAGGCCTCCGACAGGACAGGTCGCGCTGCCTATCGCTCCAACCACAGATGTGCCGCTAATGCATTCGACTGCAAAGCGTCGTCTCGAGCAAGATGCCGCGCTGCCTGAAGCTGTCAAGCGTGTGAAGTGCGAATTCCCACAGCGCAATGCCTGCACGCCCTTCGTGACCAAGGACCCAAGACTGCAGCCCATACGTGCCGGAAACTCCAGTCCGACGGAAGCGCGCCCTGCCTTCATAGTGGATGTGGTCGGAGAGCTCCCGCCGAATGCTGACGAGAACCAAATGGACGCTCAACATCCTTACGACTTCTTCCAACAGGACACGGAGTCAAGCCCATTGCGCGACGCAGACCGTCTGCCATAGAGTCAGTCACACACCACACACGAATGTGCTTTCAGTAGTGAATAATCGCGACCAAGGAAATGCCACCGAGGAGGTGAGGATTGGCTTGGAGTTTTGCAACACAGCGTTTCCGCTTGTTTTCTTTGCTTCTACTCGTTCTGTACTCGAGAGAGAGAGAGAGTGTGTGTGTGTGTGTGTGTTTGTGTGTACTTAATATGCGACTATACAATTAAAAACGTGTCCATCTGTTCCTTCTTCTCAGGTTCTTCTTCCTCTTGTGTCTCGTGAGCGCTAATAAACAATAACTAAGCCGCATTGCCAGCAGCAGGATTTGTGCAAGTGTTCTATGCCCTGAAACTCCAAACAACGCTCTTTCCCAGGAAGGAGAAAAAAAAAACAAAATCCCAACCGCTTGTATGCAAAAATAAAAGAAAGAGAAGAACCAGGCTCCTCAGTAATGTCGAAACATCTCCCTCCTTGTGAAACTCACTCTCCTTCGCCCACTGTCGAAGACAAGCATTGTCCTCCTCTTCAAAGTCACGAACGACCCACCACCCTCCTAATTCCCATCAACCTTCCCCGCCTCCCTCACAGCCTCCACAAACTCATCCTCATTGCCCAAATCCCAAAAATCCTCATTCCTCCACCCAATCAAGGCCAAAACCTCGTCACGATTCGTATAAAGTTTGCTCTCCAGCCTTCCCAGCACCGCGACAGCAGCCCTCACAAGCGTCCTGTCGCCTTCAAAAACAAAAATATCCCACACCCGACTCACGTGCTCGTGAGGCAGATTATACGCAAACAAGCAGCGGAAAAGGGGATCGAGAAATTCTTCGGGTTTGATGCCGAGCGAAGGAGAAGTGAGGTGATCGTGGAGTTTTGTGAATTTGTATTTTAGAGTTTGGAGGGTTAAGTCATAGGTTCGCTGCATGGCGGGTTGGTCGTGGACGAGGAAGGCGAGGGGGAGTGGGCGGTTGAGCATGTTGGCGAGGAGGACGAAGGCTTGTGGTGGTGGGAGCAAGAGGCAGATGATGCCTGCGATGAAATGGGTTCCGTAGACGTAGCCGACGTCGCTGCGGTACATGGCGTAGGCTTTGAGGACGTTGGTGAGGCTTTGGTGGAGTGGGGCGGATGCGTTCGAGTACATCTTCGTCTCTGGGAGAGTGTTGGGCACGTCGCGGCGAATGGCGTCCATCCAGGCTGCTTCCTTCGAGGCGGCTCGTTCTTCGGAAGGCATTTCTCTGATCTTGTCTTCAAGAGCGTGGGCGCGATTCAAGGCGGCTTCGAATGATGCCGGCGTCAATTCGAGCTCGTTGCCGATGGCTTTCTGCCAAACTTCGCCTCGTGATCGAGGAGTTACGCCTCGCCACCAGAGTTCTCTCGTTCGCGGCTCTTTCACCACAGCGTCCCAATTCGGTAGGACGTGCTGATCCCATATCCGCGCTATGCTGCCCTGCATCTCTTCTTTGTTTTCGCGATTTTCTTGCTCTTTCAGGGCACGTTTCTTCTCGGCCTCGGCTGCGCGTGCCATCATCTGCTGAAACTCCTTCAAATGTTTGCGCTCCTCTTTCTGGCTCTTCGGAGGTAGCCAAGATGGTCTCGTTCGTGACAGCACAGCCTCTTTTTCTTTGCTGATGGGAAGCGGGTCAATCATGATGTTGCCCTTCTGCAGCGGCGGGAGTGGACTAGGTATGGGCGTGGGTACTTCTGTGGTGCTCGTCTTCGATCTCTGCAAGGGTTTGACATGGCCGGCGCGTGGCGGACTGCTCGCAGCGCTGCTCATTGCGGAGCTTGGAAGACTATGTCTGCCTGTCGATAGACCTGAGGCGTATTCTTCCAATTTCTGTGACAATTCTCTGGCCTCCGCGTTCAGATCTTCAGTCCACGACTTGCTACGTTCTTTTCGGTGTATCGAATGAGGCGGAAATGATGAAACGGTGGCGGAATGTGGCATCATCGGCGGCCTGCCATTCTTGGGTGATCGTGGCGAGATGTACTGATTCGGCGGCGGAGGAGCAGAAGGTCGTTTTGCGCGCTTCGGAATGTTCGCAGAGTGCAAATGGCCATATGGTCGTCGGTGCGGACTAGGCGTCGTCGACCTTACGCCAGTTATGGTGGTTGAAGGCGATTTTAGTGTGGCGTAGTGACCGGGCAGAGGAGATACAGGCACATTCTCTAGAATAGCCTCGTCCGGCACATCGTCGTCCTCATCGTTATACTCGGCCTCCAACTCCTTCACAGTCTTTCGTCCAGGCTGCCAAGTGGGCTTCCTCCGCGCTGAACCCTGCGACTCAAACGAAGCCTTGGGCGTTGTGCTGGCGAGTGTCTGAGGCGAGGAAGAAAAGGCATTCGGCATGAACGGTTTACTAGGACTGGGCGATCGAGATGGAAAGCTCTGTGGCGTGCGCATATATGGCGAAGGCGAAGGCGAAGGCGATGTTGGACTAGACGCCGCGCGTTGCTTCGTTCGTCCATTTGGCAGATTGAGGCTCTGATCTCTCAAAACATTACTGACGGCTCCTTGCAGGCTGGGGTATTTCTGCCTCATGTCATTGCCATTGCCATTGGGCACCGGGCGGAGCTGCGGAGACGTTCCACTCCGCCTTCTTGTGACGTGACCGCTACCGTTACCCGTGCGAAGCGACTTGGGCGGTGGTCGTCGAAGTGTCGGTCTGCTGGCGGGAGGCAGATTACTGTCCACGTCCACTGCATCGTTTCCGCCATCTTCCAATACGACCTCTTCAAAGTGCGCGTCTTTCGATGCTACGCCGGAATCCGAAGCGCACAGTTCATCGTCGGAATTCAAGCTCGACGAACTTTTCGACGACTTGCTGTATGACAACGCCGGCGGCGAGCTGGGCGCGCTCTCATTAACACTTTCCAGGCTGCCACTGGCCATTGTTGTTCCTGTGCCAAGCGGGAGGCTCATACTCCTGTGCGTAGGACGCCTTCTACCATTAACCGCCGCGCTCTGAGGTAAGGCTGGTCCCAAATTATAGCGCTTCCCATGCGAAGATGTCGTAAAGTTCGTATCGGTATATACAATTCCAGAAGCAAGCCACCTCTCCTCCGCACTCAGTTTCGACTCTCCCAGTTGGCGGAGATGTTCATACTGTGATTCTGTGGTATTAATAAGGTGAATCTGGGAGGGATGATGGTCGTCGAGGGGATCGAGGGCGAGGTGGTTGTTATTGTTGATTTGCGCGTGGGAAAGACATTGTGGTAGATGCGTGCTAGGGAGTCGGGCGAGAGCGAGAGGCAGTGCGGTTGCAGCCATGGCCCCATAAGCCTGCAATAATCTGAGAAACACCTGCACGCAATCCTGGTTCGCTTGCCAGGGGCACTTTCCTGCTAGAGTGCTGAATCGACCAATCGGATGTAGCAGATGGCAGTATCAGAATCAGTTGTGAGGAACGAAATGCTCTCGAAAGAATTATAGATTGTTGATCGTGTACAGCTCGATCGTATCGAGAGGCTAATAACCATCCCTTCAGCCCTGTTGTTGGCTCTTTTCCAGGACACGATCGACGCGGCGCCGGCGAACGTTGAACCTTTAAAGAGATCGAAAAATGGAGTAGTAGAAACTTGAATCGACGATGCGTGAGGAGCTGTAGCATTGCTTTGCTGGAGCCTCTCAGCGCTAGTTCTATCGCAAGTACCTGCATAATCTACATGCATGGACAGCATACGAATTACGAAGATAAAGCGTGAAGCGCTGCTCTTCATCACCTTGTCATGCATGGTCAAATCTGCCACGCGAAGAACACCGATTGATGCGGGAGAAGTTTTCAAAGGGCGAGCATTGTGCAATCAAATGACAGGGAAGCGTGTTCGAGACCGCAGGAAAGGGCTCATCCATACTCCACCACGACCTTGTCTAATCTCCGTTCATGAATTCGCAGACCAGCTAATCCCAGCTGCTTTTCCAACCAAGCAAGCAAATGTCCATGCTTCGTCTGCCGCCTGCGGAACACGAGTCTGAACGCCGTACATGCGAGCCTGCGTCATTGATTGTTAGCTATGACTGACGTTCAGCAATAATGTCTGCAGATGTGAACGATAATAAGCAGGCTTTCTGCGCAAGCGTGAAACAGCGGCGCAGCATTGTTCATGCACGCGCGCATCCTCTCTCTCCACGGTTCTCAACCCGTGAAAGAGCCGCCGCGGGGAAGCAAGAGAACAAGCTTGGCACACTGCATGAACAATCCTGCTCAACAACAACAACACCGTCGCCGAGGGGAAGAACGAAACGACTCACCATCGGGCCTCTGCCTTCTTGACAGAACATTCATACGGTATCACGTCTTTGCTTGTGCGTTTGCGACGTCTCATCAAGACGCATGCAAGGCGCATCAGATCGTCCACGGCTCCTGGAATTCGCATTAGCATGTGTACTTCCGTTAGTTGCCAGCAACATCCACGAGTCAAGTCGAAAGGTGTGTGATTGTCGTGCTCTGCTGGCAAAGTGGAAATCCAGCTCCACTGCTATCTGCACGTTTGCTGCACGTCAAGCGCAAGCGGTTTGATAGCGCGGCAGGAAACTGGAGCGCTAATAGAGCTCCTCTTGTTTTCAGCATCGCCCAATTCGTCGAGAGCAAGTCCGATGCTTCCGGACAGAAGAGTGTTGCCACACAGAGTTTGCCAAGGGAAGGACACCACTCACTAATTACCAGATCGTCCGGCGGTTGCTTCGCCGCTGGCAAGGTCTTGATGTAATGGTATGACTTCTGTGCAACATCGTTGAATGCGTGGTACAAGTTCGACAGCACTGTATCGATGCGGTTGTATGAAGTCGAGAGTAGCATGGCATGCATCTGCAACTTCAGAGCACTGCGGGATGCGTCAGCAGAGATTGCGTGAATGTTAAGGTAGAAATCGAAAGCTTACTTCAAGGTCTTTCGATAGAAGGTCTGGCCCGGCAGCTTCGAGAACTCGACAGTGATGGATCCTGCGATGTCAGTCTTTCGCCGTCGCACCCTGTCCTTGCTCATGTCCAAGGATTGCACGTCAATGGCAGTTCCGCAATAGGGAAAAACCGAGTCCGTCAGCTTCGATATCGTTGTGCCCTCAAGCTTCATGTCGAAGCTGGCGCGACTCTTCTCCGTCTTGACCTGGACGCCAAATTCGGGAATACCAGCATGCATCACCTGCATGAATCGCTCTGCAACCTTCTTCTCTGTGCTGATAACCAGAAAGTCATCGATCAGTCGAAGCAGGACGCTCTTTCCGTCATTCACAAAGCCAAGGATCTCGTGCTCCAGCTCAGCATAGAAGTAGCTGCAGAGCAAGCTGGAAAGGATGGAGCCTTGCGGAATGCCTTCCTTCTGCCGATAGAACTTCTTTCCAATTTTGATCAGGTTGGCTTCGACGTGTTCTCGAAGCAAAGCTAGTACGGCATCACGACCTTCTTTCTTCTGAGCAAGACCATTGATATAGACCGATCGTGTCCGTCCTTCGAGCGTGTCGCTATCAACCTCTCGGCTGAAGTGGAATGACTGCTCATTCGAAGTTGCCTTGGTCAGAAATTGCCAGGATGGTCTGGCACCAAATCCCGGCGTCTCCTGGTTGTGATTGCCGAGCAACTTTGCCCTCGAGTACTTGGAGATCTGGTATTCATCGCGGCTGAGTATCTTTCTGGCAAGACTCATGAGGCGCTTTTGTGGGATAGTATCGAAGCATGACTGGACATCGACTTTGGCAAAGTACAAGGGCTTGCCCAGCAGACCCTGTTCCTGAAGCGATCGCCTATAGCTTTGAAGGCGAGGAAAGATATCGTCCGTAGAGAACAAGGCTGACCCGAGATTGGCAGGTCGATTGGCTTTCTCGTGATTGAGTATGCTGAAGGTCGGCGTCAATATGCTGTTGGTGCTCCTACCAAGCATAGTCTTGCCGAACTTTGTTTTCTGAACTCGACGTCTGAGGTTGATGATTGGTCGCATGCCGACCTCTTTCGGCAGAAGTCTTACACGACTGATGCCCAGTGCCCTGGTGGCCATCGTGGCATTGACGGAAGTATTGCTGCACTCCTCCAGCATAGTACATTTGAGTGAGGCCATGGCAGGCTCGCTCATTTCCCTCCACACATCGTGTCGGAAGTAGAAGAGCTGATTGCGATTCATACTCGATTCGGTGACATGAAAATGGCCCCGGATCAGAGGCATGAGGTAGGAGTCGAAGAGAAAATATATCAGCTCAGCCATGAGCTCTTTGCGTTTCGAGAAGTCAGAGAGACTCATGCGGTGGGTCCCAGCCACGTTTGGCGGCATCAGCCATGAGATCTGGTCGAGTCGCAGGCCCTGGAGCACGTTATGAAGAGTAAGGCTTTCGTAGCGTCGAAGTCGAACGAAACGGTCAATACTCCTGTGGATTATCTTCAAGTTTTGCCGGCGTACTTCTTGGTCACCCCAAAGCCTTGCTGGAAATACCGCGGATATTGCTGCTCTGCAAAATGCTGACACATTGGCAGTGTTACAAGACAAGTGGATTGAGCTGCTGGTCAGAGACTGCGTGTCCTTCAGGCGCGGGCAGTAGTGTTCGAGCAGTGCAGAATAGGCACACCTCCTGTGTCGTTTCCTCATGCTCTTCACCAAGTCTTCTGCGGCACCTCTGAGTCTGCGAGGTAAAGCATGGCTGCTTCCTACCGGCTTGGGCTTGCGTAATTGAGCACGCTTTTGGCGGTAGATCTCTTGCTCCCGAATGGTATAGTCCTTGAACTGCTGAGCTGTGTCGTTTGGGTCGACCTCAGATGTGAAGACATTATGTAGGCCAAATTGAAGGGGAAACACATATTTCATGATATGTGCTGTCTCGCTCCTGTCATCAATACCGCGGTACCTGTTGAGTACGTGGACATGGTTCAGGCCACATTTGACAGCGCCTTTAGCGTTGAGGACAGGCCTGGCATAGAGCATTCGATGACGTACGAGTCGAATCTCCCCAAGGCTGCGCCGGGGGCGTTGCTCAGGCCCAATATCTGCTGCAATTGCGCATCTGCTGCTCTGACCAGTGCATTTGTCCCGACTGGGCAGAAGCTTTAGGTCGCTCATTGGGACGCCACTGATCTGGATGAAGTTGCTACTATCTTCAACAGGTTGAAAGATGCCACATTCAATCAGCATGTCGCCTATGATACGTTCTGCTGCACGTCCAACCAAGTCAGGCAGAGCTTCCCATGGGTGGCCTTTCAAGATTTCGACATTCTCGTGCGGTCCATTCGAGTAGATCCCGGGAATGCCTTGGACTATTTCTGGGCCGGGTCCTGTATCATGGGCGGTGACGAAACGCTGATAGTTCTGGCAAAGAACATGTTGTGGTCTGAAGTTCCCAGGCTGTCTTCTGAAGAGGGCCCATATCACAAAATCAACGATCTAGCTTTGATCAGTGCTGCTCGTAAGTAGGTCAATCTTTGTTGAAAAGGCTAGAGAGAAGATGAAGAAGAAGACAGAACTGTGCCTACCTCAGACTGTTTGAAATGGCCTGGCGTCAGATGTAGGCTGGCGTCAGCATCAGAAACCTGCTGCGTGAAAATGGTTATGTCTTCGTCGAGGAAGCTGCTTTCGTCCAGCTGAACATGCTTGAACGCTCCCACGAGAACGGAGTCAAGCAGATGCGATACTGCAGTAACGCCCGGAGTCGTGATATCCCGCCCGTATTGCTGAAGTCTCCTACGACGTTTCTTTGACAATCGTGACGCGAGATACTGTCTCAATGTGACAACTTCGGGATAGTATTGCTGCAGCAGAGCGTTTGTCGGCCGCCGAGAAGAGCCATCTTCTGTCTTGACGCGCTTGTTGGCGCGTTGAGCCTGTCTGCTCTGGCGCTTTCGTTTCATGCTGCGGACAAGATGATGTCGATGTCGTTGTTGACACTTTCTCGCGAAGCAACAAGCTTTCGCGCTAGACCGCGCCAAGCATCATACCCCTGCCACCTTCAAAGTTCAACCTCTTTCTTGAGTCTTTCTTCTTTCTCATCATAGACATCACAAGATCGGAGAGCGTTCCTGATATTCCAAGAGCCGAGATGAGTTGGAAGAAGATCCTACGCTCGCAGACTTCACCGACCATGCTTCCAATGGGTCGTGGTGGGACAGGGCAACGAACGGAGTGCCGTGTAGGATGGATGGAAGCTCGCTGTTCAGCTAATTCACGTTTCACTACGCTCGGCTTTGGCGTGGCCAATCGAGTGTTCCGGTATAGTCCTTTCAGAACAGCTTATTCACTCACTCTGATAGGCTAACTATTAATAGTCTCACATATAACTAGGGTTAGGGCTGGCTTTTGAAAGGACTATACCGGAACACTCGATAGCCTGGTCGAACTCGGCGAAATCGCTTAGTAATCATCAGACACTGGCACGTAGCTGGAAAACATGGCGCTCGCGGGCATTGACCTTTTCAAGCTGAGTAGCTGAATATGTCCACGTGATAGCCGAGTCATCATAATGCCAAGTCCCACAAGCGTCGGCATCCACCGCGGCCGAAATGGCGAAGCATTACTAACGCGGAATCAGTGTCTGGCCAGTCATGTAACGAACAGCCACATGCACCCCACAAATCCCAGCAAATGTAGCTGTACGTAGGACATACCTGGATACAGCTTCGCTACTTTCCAGGAATAGGCCGTGACAGCGAAGAGCTCGGCTTAGCTACAGACCATGTAAACTGTTGCAGACTTAAGTATCAAGAGTCTTCGTCACTCCAAGTCCAGCCGTATACATGCTCAGAAGCACATCGAGACTATTCAGAGCAACAGCACGCAACAGTACACGACCAAGAACGGTAAGAAACATGGCAACGGCAAGCTCAGTCCAGGTCTCACACGACCATTACCCCGACTTCTACCGACAAGGCATCACTCAAGAGTCCTCGCAGAAGCTTTCAGAACTCCTCCAAGAGAATCACGACAAACATCACATCTTTTTCAATGCCAATGGCTTTCACAACCACATCGCCCATCAACTCTTGACAATCTGGGCTCTCAAAGCCTCTCCAAAAGACCTGCAGCGAGGCTACAATACCAACAAAGGCTATCAACGTCCAACGGCTAAGCCATCCCCACACACGATTCAATCTCTCCACGATCCCGAGACATTTAAAGCACATCTCGGACCGCAGGAGCACTACAACGATTTCCTCCAATTTTTCTCGGAAGCGATCGACAAGAAGGGCTGGCAAGATGTGCTCAACGAATACGTCTTCTCAGGCTCTCCCCTCGCCGACGACATGCTAGTCCGAATGTACGCAGGCTTCCTACACCCCATCATTCACCTTGGTTTTGGTGTAGAATTCCAGCAACCGGCCATCATCGCCGAAGCCCTAGCCCAAGCCGCAGTCCACGACACCTGGATCGGAGACCTACTCCTACCAGCTGAGAAGATGAGCAAACAGAATGGCAACGACAAAACAATCGTGCAGCTCCTCGACGAAATCCGCGCCAGTAGAGAGATTCGCGAAGCTCCAAAGTGGGAAGACGGAAACAAAATTCGCGACGGCCTTCTCAAGCGCTGCCCCCAACCTCTCCTCGACATCGTGTCTCAAGTCCGCGTAAACCCAGACGCACTCGAACAGAAAACCGCAGAAATGACCAACGCAGCCATCTACTACACAGGCGGGGCGCAACGAGCCAACAAAGTGCCCAAATTCGACTTCTACTTCATGCACTGCGTCAACTGCTCCGTTTTCTTTCCCACCTTCCTCAAACAACCCTGGCTCAGTCAAGCCAACAAACTCCGTCTCCTCGAATGGAAAATCCGTCTCGATCTCGCCATGTACGCTTCGCGAAAATCTCCCGAGATCAGAATCCAAGATATTCGATCTTATACACCCAAGAAGGCTTCGGGCTGGGATGGGATTTTTGACCGTGTGGTGCAATTCGATGATGATGGTCATGCGAGTAAACTTATCAGGGCGATTGCGAATGGGGAGAAGATTTGTACGCCTTATGAAGGAAAAGAGGGGTTTGTTTTGGGTGGTGGGGATTGGTTGCAGTTGGGACATATGGTTATTGATTCTGTGGAACGACCGGGCGAGAATTGGGTGAGGTCGGCGGGGTTTGACGAGGCTTGGGAGGATGTGGCGGAGAGGAGTGCAAAGTTGTGAGTGTGGTTGGTCTTTCTTCGCACGGTTGGATGTGTCTCGTCGCAAGCCGGCCGCGCTTCGTCGAGCTGGGGTAATGGTAATGATGCAAATAGTAAGGGGTAATTCGTTTCTCTGAAGCCAGCAACGTCTCCATTTGAATACTTTGATCCCCATGCAGTCTTTGACAAGGTCAACAGTCACGGCAGGTCAAGGACAGCGTTACTCGCATTTGCCCCTGTACTGGGGCAGCACGGCACGCTCACGATGTCTCTTTCCGGAGGGGTCAATGCGAGCTGCCAACCACGGGTCGACCTGAAAGAATGCCCACATCGTTTGCTCCATCAGATCTTCGTATGCTCTTGAGTCGAGCCCTTCTCTGTCGAAGCAGCGCAAGAGTTTCGCCGCAAGTCCGCCAGTATTTGATTCCAAACTCCACTCCTCCGGCCGCGATTCTGCGCTCAAATCCTGCCAAAAGAGTCAGTAGGAAGTCATCCACGTTGGCCATTGTACTTACGTCTTTTGGTCGACGTGCCCGAAGCGTGTTCATGATTGCTTCCACGATGAGCTCCTTGTGTGTCGGTCGCAATGGATACCTCCTCTTGATCACGTCCTGCGCCCACTGCAATGACTTACGAGTGTGCCTAATATATCCCACAATCTCCGCGTCGTCCATCTCAACGTTCTCCATATCCGCGAAAGCGCTGTTGTCGCGGTTGAGGTACACCAAGGGTTTGAGCATGGCATTCATAGCCACGATTGGATTCTGGCAGTCTATAGCCGCGTCATCGGGCGTCAATCCACGCCAGACGACATTTCTCAGTCTTGTCATGCCGTCGTCTTCATCATTCGACCGGCCATCGTAAGAGAAAGAAGTACCTTGATAGCGAAACCAGAGATGTAGACCTGGCTCCAACAACCCACGATGCACGATTGATCGACGAATAGCGTAAATCACGACTTCCGTCTCGATTCCTTTAGGCGAGGTGCCCAGCAGCACATCAACGATCGAAGTTCGGTCCAGCTGAAATGGTGCGGCGCTGTTGTCGCGCAAATACGCGTGTAGTGAACCAATAACCCGAGCCTGATATCGGCGCAGTCGATTGGAGACGCGTGTGATGTTGAAATGGTTCAGCAGTTCTTTCTGGGGCTGATTTTGCAGCCCGTTCTTCAGTCTGGTTGTGTCGCCGCGCCACTCATCTCGCTCATGATCCAACATACTTCTCCAGACTTTGGAGAATCGTCCAGGTTCAGTGTCCGCTTCGACTGCGGCCTGACACCCACGGCGAGCCAAAGCCTTGATGTGGTACTCGAAGAGTGTGAAACCACTCTTGTCTATGATCGCATCGAGGCTCGTGCAGCTGACCTGCCACGACCCAGTACCAGGAGTGAGCCTATTCAAGGCTTGTAACGTGCGCTCCAGGGAGGAAGTTGCGCTAGTTGGTGGTTTTGACGCTTTTCTAGCTCGCAATTTATGTGCAGGGAAGACCATGGGTGAGAGAGAAGCAGGCTCCTCAATGACGAGACCAGTGCCTGCTACCTGCACGGATGTCGGCGTAGACACTTCAGCATGAGTCGACGGGGTCAATGGTGCTTCTAGATCTGGAGCAGAGCTCCTGCTATCATGATCATGCACAAAAGCTTCTCCGACAGTCTTTGGCGAAGATGGCGCATCTGGTGGTGAAATGCTTGGACATGAATCCGGATCGGCTGGAGCTATGGTGTCGCGATTGCTGACTGACGTATCATCTATACCTGGATTGTCTTCCGAGTAAAGCGTTCTCATCGCTTGCTGTGCGCTGGCTTGAGTGTCAATCCCGCTGGTGTCGACCCCTTCACCAGACTTCTGCGCATCACAAGACAGCTCCGGTGATTTCTCATGGAAAACACGGTAGCGACCTTGCAGGAAAGTCTTGAAAGTCTCGGGCTGCAGGGGCACAATGCTGCCACTGAGAAGCTCCTGCGTCTGTCGTCTCCAGAAGCTTTCTTGTTGCTCGGTGGTGCAACTCCAACGCAAACCAGCTCTGATCTCTGCATAATGCAAAGACATTGCACCTTCGTGTAATGCGCGCTGCTCTTCCAGAATGGCCGGAATAACGTGGTACCGGTAAAGAGTGAAGCCGTTTTGCTTGATATGGCCTTCCCGCCACAGCTGGTGGAAGACCTTGAGACGTGTATCTCGTGGACAGCTTTGAAGCTGGTCGAATGGGTTGTCAACCGCTGCCGCCATCGTGGGTGTATGGGGTAGCAAACGCGTGCTGCGTGTTGTGTGATGTCGAGATGAGATGGGCGAGGAAATCGAGTTGGGGGGAGCTAGTATCTTGTGCTACGCCAAGCCTTTCAACTGCAGGGCGCTCCAGCAGGTACATGGAGGTTGATGGCATTCAGGGAATGTTGCTCGCCTGCTTCAAGATCTTCTTCGCGTCATCTCTCACTTCCTCGGTGATCCTCGCAGCAGACTTCACTGCTTTCACAAGACCAACACCAGCACCGGCATAGGTCGCGAGACGTGCATGCTCGCCCCAGCCCTCATCGCCCTTCTTCAATGCTTCGTCATACAAGCGCTGATTCTCTTCGAGACTCACGCCATTCTCCGAATCGTAAAAGCTCTCATTGAGCACGCCTCGCCCTCCATACCGCTCCGGCCAGTCTCTTGTGCCACGCAAGGTGTCGTACAGCTTCACTCGCTTCGTGTGCACGCCACCATCGCCAGCCTTCAAAACAGCATCTCGATAGCCTTTAGCGATGTTGGACTCCGGTGCAGTCAGATAGCGAGTGCCGAGAGTCACTCCTGAAGCACCAAGAGCGATTGCGGCTGCCGTGCCTCGACCGTCCATGATACCACCAGTTGCAATCAATACCGGCTTGGTGTCCTTCGTCATCCGGCACAGATCTGTGACTGCATCGTCGACCTCTGGTAGAAGAGGAATCAGACCGGCAGCTCTATCGAGTCCGTGACCGCCAGCGTCTTGACCTTGCACTACCAGCACGTCTGGATTGCACGACTTGACGACTTCTATAGCTTCCGCTACCGTTCCAATCTGAATCCAAATCTTCGTCTTATTGTCCGTCGCCCTCCTCACTTCTCTCGTCCACTGCTGGAACTGATCCATCTCACGAGGGGCAAACAGCCACACGGCAGCTGGCTTGTGCCTCGCCAGAAGTGAACGTGCATCACTCAATAGCTGTTCGCCCGCCCACAATAGGAAGCCAATGCCCACCGGCAAGACATTGTCAACCTCTCTCAAAACCTGCGCGCTCAACTTCAACTTCTGCACTTCTTCCAAGACATCTCCCAGATTGGATACATCACTGCCCGCTCCTACAAAGCCGAGTCCACCTGCTCTCGAGATCTCGGTTGCCAAAGAAGCCAGAGCGATCAATCGCATCGGCGCACCACATACCAACGGCGCTTTCGTCCACGGATAATCGGCTTTGAGGCGATCCATTGTGACGGCAACATAGATCTTACATTATACCATTCCTCGAGCTGCTTTTTAAGAACAGCCACGCCTGCGACATCGGCAATATCCATCATCCTGCGCTTCTCTTTCTCCGCGGCACGAGCCTGAGGCAAACGTACAGCAACATCCCTGCCCGCCGTTCCACCTCACGATCGCCGAAAGCAGTCGCGACTTCCTTCTAACTACCACCTTCACCTTCACCTTCACCCATCTGCAGCGTTTGCTCGTCCCGGCAACGGTCGTGTTGCGACACTATAAATATGAACGCTCCAGACCGGTATGTACCCCCAACACCACCACCACTGTTCGGCAACATTGTACAGCAAAACCGCATACAATGACGAGCAGAACCGAACTCGCGCTCACGGGCGGCGTGCACCCTCATATGGGCATCGACAGCCACGTGAATCGCGTGTCACAGGCCTGCGATCCGCGCTACAAGACGCACGCTGTGGGTGCCCTTATGGACCTTGAAGCTGATCGTCCCGCCAGTTATGAGTCGTTCATTCTTGAAGAGGGTCAGAAGAAGGTCGAGGTAGACCCGGAGACTCGTAAGTTGTTTCCACGCCTGGCTGCAACAATGCGCCCACACATCTTGCTTGCGAGCGCGCAGAAGAACCACCCGATTATGGTCTGCGATCATTATCTAACCTTATTTCCAGGCGTCCCAAATGCCGCCATGTTCACCTTCAACAAGGAGGACCACACTCTCGGCAACCTCCTCCGTGCAAAGCTCGCCAAGTCTGAACACGTTCTCTTCGCCGGCTACCAAGTCCCACACCCACTTTTCGCTACCTTCAAGCTCCGTGTGCAGACCGACGGCGAGGTCAGCCCTAAGGAGGCTGTCGTCAACGCCTGTCGTGAGGTGGTGAAGGAGCTCGGTCAGCTTGCTCAGGAGTTCACCAAGGAGTTTGAGCTCAAGAAGATTGCGGGCACCGGTCCAGGCGATGCTGGCTATTAAGCTGCACTGCGCGGCCTCTGAAATTATGGCATAGCATGGGCGTTGAAGAGAAAGACATGAGACATGAATCAAAATGGCGTTTGGGATGGTGGTCAGCGGGCAAAGTGCTTGCGTCGTGATTCATGATACCCACTGGCATAGGAAAAGAATGAAACGATCTTCATCTGCGTACGAAGAAAGCCGAGCGTGATCTTTTGATGTATCGGCTTCTCGAAATCATTGAGAGCGTGGCTTAAGGCACGCGAGAAAAAAGGGTATACTTCCACACGGTAAGTTTTGACTGACTTTGAGTTTCTAGACACACATCCAGGACGACCGAGACAGCTTTGGATAGAAGAGAAACGCTCAGAGATCTTGGTAGGCTGCATATCGGCTTATTCAAGCTTGGCAGCTGACCACGAACTTTACCATCCTTATTCTCGTCAGTCTGCAAACTCAAAATGTGGATTTTGCTATATTTTCAACAGGCTTCTTTAAGAACATTCAACGCTAGATTCAAGCTCAATTTCACACGCCCTTCGAAAGACCACGCCGCGAACATGGAGACTGCAAGAATGGATCCCAGATGGAGGATGGAGAGACCATGGGCGAGAAAGAGAAATCCAGTTCAGAAGGTTACCAATGATTCCGCCATGCCACACGCCTCGGAGCCAGCAGCAGCAACAGATGAATCAAACACGCTTCTACAAGAACAGCCGACCGGACATGAAAGCACTCATCTTGAGAACACGACGCACACGGAAAATTCGACGCAGCCGGCGGATGAGCTTGTGCAATCAAGATCGGCCTCTTCCAACGCATCAACTTCGCGTTCATCGCTTTCCGGCAAGACAATCTACGAACCCCAATCCGAAAATCAGAATCACCCAGCTGCAACTGTGAAGGACGTCGAACGACTTCGGAACTTCATACAGTACGTCCTCACAATCGACTACGATGTCGAAACAAGCACATCATCCCTGCTTCCAGCTGATCGAAAATACTTTCTACAGATCGGCAGACAATTCCACGATCTGAATGGCGAAACAGCTCGAGAGGAGCAGCGCCTAAAGCTCGCATGCAAAGAGCTCGAACTCCCAGCCCAGAATGTGATGAGCATGATCAAGCAATTTTGTGCTAGACTCGAATCAAACCAGGGAATATATGACCAGGATCTCTTGGAATATGGCAAAGGAGAGGGCGATGCTGTGTTGGCGACAAGGTTGTGTTTGGATAAGTACGTGCTTGTTACGAGAGTTGTCACGGGAAAGAAGGATCGCAAGGCTTTACTGAGAGTCAATGGAGAGGTTTGGAAGGCGAGTTTCTGAGCGGCACACTGATACCAGGTAATGAAGGAAGTAGTCACAGTGGCCATCGAAGCACAGATGTCGAGCAGTGAAGGAAATGAAAGTAGTCATTGTACCAGCCTCTTCGACATCGTGGGCTTCAGAAGTAGACAAGACCATCAATATTCAGCATCGACGCAGGAGAGTGAGAAACGCTCCGCTGAAGAAGTGCAGCAACTGACTTGATAGAATCAGCATTTCTAACGATCAACTCTCTATCAGCAGCATGAGATCTGATGACTTGCACATTTAGCCAGTGAGCTGAGGATCGACGTTTTATCAGAGCTTCAAAAGCCAGAGGACCCGGCAATGAAGCAAAAAAAAAATCGCCCTTGGATCAGCAACACGTGTCCAGAGCATTTCGAGCTGCGGCTGTTGGAGACGAATGTTCTGTGAACTAGAAGCTGCGGGGTGGAAGCAGGGCGATCTGTTCTTCAAGGATTGATAACGATCTCGAGGCTATCATATGCAGACTGAAGACGAAGGGACGAAGCTTCGTGGTCAAACAAGAGATGTGAGTTCGAGAAAGAAAGCACAATTGTGCATCATGGCGAATTTCCCTGCAAAAATGAGTCCAACTTCGACTTCCCGCGTGCAGCCTGATCTTTGGTTCGGCTGCGCGGCTAAGCCTTCCGCTACTCGTACCACTGGATGGTAATCCTTTTACAGCTTGACAGATCTTCGTTCCTCCTGAACAGAACCCTTGGCTTGTGTAAAACACTGTCGTGCAACGCGTGGAGATTCTCGCCGACAGCAAACAGCCTCGACAATCGACAATGTCTACAGGATTGCGACTCTCCGATCATTGCAACTTGCGGTCACTTATCAACAATAGCAATAGTAACGCTCATGGGCAAGCCTGCTGGATCGAATGACACGCCGTTACAAACGTCTCTGATTGATTAACGTCTGCAACCATCCTGTCGTCTGTAGTTTTTCCGAACATTGAAGCAACGAATTGAAGACGGCGGTAACGAAAGGCTGCAAACGCGAAAGGGTGGCTGCACACGTTAAGCTGATCCAAATTCGTGAGTCTTAAGGCTACACCAAGGAGATGTTAACGGCTTGACTATCTAGGATCAGTGATCGTGCAGCTCATCGAAGCTCGCTTCTATACTCGCGAAGTGATTCAGATGAACCACATGAATACCAGAAAACTTGACACGACAATTCCGAATTCGACAGCCTTTCAGCTAATTGTGTTCTACGAAAAATGGATCATTCCTTTTCCCCATCAACGCAGATTCCAATGCGGCTTCATCACAAAAGCAGCAATTCCTTTAAAATCATGAAGAAAAGTCTAATGAGGATGACTTCTAAAATCTTCAAGCGACGACCGACCCAGACAGCTCCGACGGCTTCATATCAAGTGTTGAGGAACATGTCGTATGAGGAGTCGATGAGAAGTCGATATTGTGAGTCTCTTCGCGATCAACAGGTGCACATCGATCTGGCTGACTGACAACACAGCCAGCGACAAGGACGAATGCAACGAGCATCATCGACCAAACAGTATTCTTGTGGTGAAAGACTTGCACGTTGAGGAAAGGGCTAGGTCAGAGTCAAAGGATGGGAAGATTCCAGGCTCTTGTATCGATGCCGACGACTGGTATGCACTTTGAACGATGATGGAGGACTTGTGTAATGGCGATTATTGATACTACTTGAGAGAGCGACGACGACCCGCGACTTGGCAATAGCATTTTGCCAAATAGCTTAGAACAACCGCCGAGATGCCATGTGATTGAAACTTTGAATGTATCACATGCAAACCATTCTTGCTACGACAATGAATCCAAATGCGATCTACCAAACAAAGCGAACTCGAACGGCTTTTTTTGGAAACAATCTGGAGTCCATTTCGCAGACTATCTAGGCGGTACCAAGATTCACGTTCCGACACAATAAAGCTAAGCCGGAGCGTTACACAAATCCCTGGGACCTGCAGAATGAAAGACTTCACTTCACGTGGAGCTCTCACTGTATCTACTATCTTTGATTCTACCTACCCCTCTTACATTCTCCTGGGGGATTTCAGTAAGTGATGATCGCTGTGAGGAATCCACCATAACCTCTGGTACCACTAGACATCAGGATGAAAACCGTTTAATCCAAAGCCTTCAACCTCATCGTTACCCATCTCGCCCTGCATTGCCAAAGAACACTCGTTTGAAAAGTGGCAATAGTATGTATATATATTCCAACGCTCCAACTACATTCCCTTTCCATCACACCATCTAAACTATCCACACACACACACTCTCTCTTTTTTTTTAAATCATCTCAACCCAAGTCATTCGTTTTACCCCAAGCAAAATGCCTTCCTTCACTAGCATCGTCTCCATCCTGGCCGTCGCCACCTCCACTGTCATGGCACAAGCGTGCCCGGCCCATCCAAGCCACGAGGCTCCTCACAAGCAGTACCCCAACGCCGCTACTCCAGAGACCTACTACGCCGACCCAGCTGTTGAGGACCCAGCTGTCGAGGATCCACCTGTCGAATACCCATCTGTCGAGGACCCAGCTGTCGAATACCCATCTGTCGAGGACCCACCTTTCGAGTACCCATCTGTCGAGGACCCAATCACTCTTACTACCTCCGCCACCACCTCTACCACCACCTCAGCCACCACCTCGACCATCACCTCTACCGTAACCTCAGCCACCACCACCTCCACCCTCACCTCCACCCTCATCTCCACCACAACCTCCACAACCACCTCATCCATAACTCCCGAACCCACCGTCCCAGCCCAGGGCAACTGCAACGCCAACTCCGCCGTATCCTGCTGCAACACAGACGGCCAAACAATCGGGAACATCCTCGGTAAGAAACTTCTCTT